>OX336420.1:42551196-42996196 GCA_946903255.1 Schistosoma spindalis | reverse complement strand
AGAAAATCTATTCATTTTCTTTACCGATACATGCCTATCGATTTTTATACTCAAAATTTTCTGTCTATCATGTTTATAAAATGACTTCAATTAAGAATTAAATGAAGATAATTGATGAGCTATATGAAATTTCGGAAATTATTTAGTAACTTATATGTGTACACGCTAATAAAAATATATTCAACTGACTCATGATCTAACCTATTGAAATAACTAAAATCTCCAAAAAACCCATTCTTATACTAATCAATATATGTTCACTAGTGACTGGCTTCAAGATGTATATCCTGGAGTTCTAGTGAGAAGCAGTGACCAGTGGAGTTCAATCGGGTATGTTGTGAAATAGTAACTTACTGTTGACAATGATGAATGTGTCACTCAATTTCATGGATTAGTTGAAGTTAGATAATAACACCGTTGGATGCCAGATCAGTAATCTAATGGTTAAGTGCTCGCTCACGACACTGATAGGTCCTGGATTCAAATCCCGCGAAGCGGGATCGTGCGTGCCCATTGCTGAGGAGTCCTACAATAGGACGAAACGGCCGTCCAGTGCTTTCAAGTTTTCCATGGTTGTCTAGCTTCAAATGACTCATGATCTAAACTATTGAAAAAACATAATATTAATTTTAAACTAATGAACTTTCGATAATGTTTAAATTCACGTCTCTCTAAAATATCTCCACAATACTGTAGTGAATCAATGAAATATCTATTTTTATTGTGTGGTTGATAAGTTTTCATTGTGCAAATATATCACATAATTCTGATAAACTTCGTCTTCTCATTGCATTATCGAAATTTATCAATGGGATTAATTGTTTTAAGTTTAATTTATCATTATTATTGATAAAACAGAAGCGGTATATTATTTATCTTGAACGAAGAAGCAGGAACCTACAGTATGCGTAAAAGCGTAGAAAACTACGTAAAATAGGTGATGATAGTAAATACGACAATAGTCAATTAGTCACGCGTTTATATAGAGCATAAAACCTGGAACATGTATATATTGGGTCAAACTGTCACACACAATTAGCAAAGAGAGATGAGCTTTTTTAAAATAAATCCGAGAGTAGTTACAGTAATGGTTTTATTGGCAATAGGGAAGACTAGTCATAGAAGATATGATTCTAAAAGAAAATTTGAATTATTGGGATAAAAGGGATTTCCATAAGATTGTTTAGGAACTTGAAATACAAGGGAAGGTAAAGTAAGTGAACCAGAGCCACTGAGAAAGATTCTGAGCCACGTCACTTAAAGTCCCTGAGCATTGGTTACCATAACCGCACCAACATCAACCACGTACTACTGACCTAACTACATGATTCAATCCAAAATTCACTGGCTTCATCCTTGATACCACATTTTGGTGTGGTTGCCCTTAGCTTCCTTCCAGCGCACTATTCCCACACCCACTGCTATATTGCCTGTCAAAGTAAACAGTGGTTGGACATACAAAACAAATGTTCTGACCACCCCAGTTCATGAAGTTTCACCACTCCATCAATCGATTTGCAATCTTGATGAGGCTAAATAATAAGTTCAAAATGCCCATTGTTTTTAATTATTATCACTTTCTCCTCTTTAGTTTTTCCTCCCCATAGATACTCCAACAATTGTGTAGACTCCTTTCTGTTTATGTGTAAGTTATTTTCAGACTCCACGGTATTCTTAATCGTACATGACAAGTTTTCAAACATCTATCTGTTTCGTAAGCGTTTTTCGGTTGTGAGCTAAACTATAAGTAGTCTCCTTGCTGTGGCTTTTATAAGTCTAATAAGACGCAAAACAACATACACTTGTACCAGAATACGATCAGGTTAAAACATATTTTCCAGAGTAAGGGAAAGTCCTTCATTGAGTCTCTTCATTATTCTCTGATAGTGGCATTTACTATTTGCTTACGTCTTTAAGTCAATTGTGGTTGACTATGTTGGACGATGTTTCTGTAAATCCTTGAAGTTGGTGCTTGGCATGAATAAACGCTATTTTGAGCATGGTTGCAATAGACAGTCGTAGTGCAAACAGAGATTAAGTCACACATATTTTGCCTCTTTTCGAATTTATTATTTAGCTTTCTTGAATTGTTGTAGATAAAGGCCTTTTTAAAGAAAATATGGGTCAAGTTGTCGACGAAGTTAAATATCAACTCTACCACCTAACAGATAATTTAGATTTATTCCGTCATTTGATCACATTAATAAGTTAGCTTTATACCTAGTAGTACATAAAGTTTGGGGCAACTTATTTTAATAAAATCAAGTTACCAGGCTAATCCAAGTAATTTTGTTTTAAAAAGGTTGAAATAAACGTCTATACGTTTACGTAAAAAATGAGTCGTCTAACGAATGAGTGCCTGATTTTGAAGGCTTACATGTTAGTAACCACTATCCAACACCTATGAGAACAGAAAATGTAAAGAAATCATTCTATGTTAAATGTTTAGAAAATGAGAATAAAAACAAACTATGGAAATTGTTTTGTGCAAAACAATATTGTTTTGGATTATTAGAAAAACATACTTGAAAAAGTTAATTGTCTAATCATTTTGCAAAAAAAACATCATTCTAATCTTAACCAGTCAAATCAGATTATCATTTTTGAAGTGTTTAATTACAATTTAATCTATAATATCATATTACAATAATTCACTATGTAAATGCACATGCAAACACATTTTGCAAACAGGAAAATACACAATTATAATGCCCATTTGTATTCTAAAGAAATTAAATACTTTTCCCCTTTCAATTTACAGTCTTATTTATACTAGAGATTATTTAGGATTAATTTATTCCAAAAATTAGTTCACTGATATTTGAAAGAAAAGGGGTAAACAGGGAATACTAAATGCACAATTTAAGAAATTTCCTTACTTCGTACAAATACTGAATACGTATGTTGGTCTACTTATATGTGTGAAATACATTGTTATTAGAGTATGGGACGTATTTAATAAAGTTCAGAACATTTTTCTCAATAAAATGACAGTGGCACAAGATGGATAATTCGTACATCAGGAAGTAAACTAAATTTCTTCTTTACGTTTATTGTGATAGTTTACTGGTGTTTATTTATCCACAAGAATTGTTTCAGTGCATATGTTTAATTCCTTCCCTAAAAAGATGATCCTTAATCGATATGGATTTGTGCAAAACATATGATCACAATAATTTACCAGTTTACCATAGACTTCAGATTTAGACAAATTACTGAGCTTAAACGGATACAACATATATTAATGTATATTTAATGCAATTTTTAAATTAAAATTGCTTATTTGTTCGTATGTAATTTAGATAGTCTTAAAATATTGGGTTAAAGTTTACACAACTTATTAACACTGTGAGAGACATCGATTTCTAAACAATTTACAGCACATATGGATAATGGCTAGCAGTGGAATCCATGAAGTGCACTTTTTCCCATTTGAAACTCGTCAGCTGCATGTACCTACATCCCATAGTTGATGTTAACTCCATCACACAAGCAGACTCGTCAGAACAGGATGCACATATGCCAACATGAGACTGATCGATTGCAGTCCTAAATAACAATGAGAAGATACAAGTAAAACAACACCAAGTGAATTTGTACTTTATAGCATACTTTTAACTCTCAAAACTTCTATGTATGTCAGTTAGAAAGAAAATATACCATTTATCTACACATTTTAGAAATGAAACATGTTTATAGATAAGCATTTAGATATTTTGCTTTTGTTTATTAATAAACTGAATTGCATGAGTTAATCTCTTACCTTACTCATTTACTGTTATTTTTTATCATAAGTTCATCACTTGCATAAACGATAGTTATTGTTAATTAGATTGTTGATTAAAACATAGTTACTTTAAGTGTCATTTATTAAATCGTGTTACTTTTCATAAATGTTTCACTGACTTGAACAAAGAAAAAAAGAAAAATAAGGTGAATTCATTTTATTTTAGTGAGTCGAATAGAGTACGTTTAATCACTGGAAGTAATTAAGAAGATTAGATACAAATAATCGAGTTTTTTTTGTTGCTTATCTAGTTTACATAAGCTAATACTACAAAACTTTTATTTCATGAGTTTCTTTATGTGGTTATTTTTACTAAATAGGTAATAAATATGGGACTAGAATAGCTAATCCTATAAGTTGTATGTCAAAATTTAATACTATGGATTGTAATAATAATGGTAATATTATTAATGTTATTACGATCGTATGTTTAGGGGAACTTGTAGTTGAGAACAAGAATAGAATGTATAATATGAGATGTATGTAAGTTAATATTACTTTAAATATCCAATTACATATATTTACTGTATACTGAAAACCGAACGGAATAAATATATATATTATTCAACTGATCAATACTGAACGCTTTTGTGATAAACTGGTCAAAGGATTTTATTATGAACAGAAGTAGATTACTCAATGCTAAACAAATTATATTGATTCCTATTCATTTGAATTTATCGTAACATTTGAAAATATTATTTGTTAAGAAGTTTATTAAATTTTCCCTTGGGTAACCAACATTTCTGTATACTACTTTTGTTTAGTTTAAAGAATTGAAACCATATTTTTATTAGTAAATTCATTATTTAAATCTTAATTGTTTACCTATTTTCAATAGAAACCATCTATCATCATTCTGATTATTTAATATGAAACTACAACAAATAAAGATGGATAGTGGCTAGCAGTGAAGTCCAAGATGCGCGATTCGTCCTATGTGAGATTCGTCAGCTGGATGTACCTGCATCCCAGAGTCGATGTTCACTCTATTGCACAAGCAAATGGCTATCAAGACTGAGTAACTAAGTGGATAACGCAATGGCGTTCGAAGTTAACAGTACTGGATTACAGTCCCAGAGTGAACATCAATTCTACGATACAGGTACATCCAGCTGACGAGTCCCAAATAGGACGAAACGTGCGTTCTGAATTCCACTGCTAGTCACCATCATCCATCTTTGCTTAAAAAGCTTGTAACTTAATGCTATATCGAGGTAATCAGCACTGGATGCACATATTCCAACATGAGACTGTTCAATTGCAGTCTTAAATAACAATGAGAAGATACAAGTAAAACAATGCCAAACGAATTTACAATAAATACAGCTAATAATCTTTTTAAAATGTTTTGTTTAAATGATTCAATTTATTGAGACAAATAATCGATTATTTTACTAGTACAAATTTATTTCCCAATTAAAATGAGAAAAAAGGAAGTTTAACTATGGAAAACTCTATTAAATTAGTTTTCATTTATATACAAAATAATGATTTGAAATTTAAAAAAATATTCAATGGTTTATTTCATTTATAATTATTGTAATGAAGTTGATTTATGTATTTAATTCAAAATGAATTTCATTCCATTCAATAGCCGTCTGTCATCTATTTCCATTTTATTTTCCTAGAAAATTAAACAATGACATAAATATAAAATACTAAACTTTAGAAAATTCTTCTAAACACTAGCCTATCAACAAAGCGAAGATAAAAAAAAACAAAATTGGAGAAAAATGAGTTTCGATTATTAATGAATAAAGTTTTGATCACTATAGGGTTGTGAAGATTGTTGAGTTTTAATTGAGATCATGAATCGATCGATGTTAGACAACTATTAAAAACCTAAAAGCATTGGATAGCTGTGACTAGTAGAGTTCTACCGTATCCAATGTAAGGCAGTTACCCACTGAAAATAATAGAATATGGCCGCGTAATATTGTGAATTGGTGGAAGCTAGATACTAACACCGTTGGATTGTGTTTCAATGGACTAGAGGTTAAGCATTTTTGCGCGAAACTGAAGGTCCTGGGTTCGAGTCTTGTGTGAGTGACCGTGGATGTACACTGTTGAGGAGCTCCATACTAGGACGAAATGGTCGTCTAGTGCTCTCAGGTTTTCAATATTGGTTTGGCTTAGATCGACTCATGAATTCAATAGTTAAAATTACTACAATATCCACAAATCCTCATTTTATCAATAGGCTATTGGTTATTGAATATTATGTGTTCAGTAATTATAAATACGATTGTATAGCTTTAGTAAATGTTATTTTCTCCTATTTATCCTTAGTTCTTATGACGGCAAATTAGTTGTATATTAATAGCTTGCATACGTGACTATTATGATATACGCTTTTGAGCATTTTATTAAAAAAATTGACCTTAATCACAATGTAGTATTTCTGATCTAGTGATCACTTAGATAAAGTGAGGTGAATTTAATGTTTTCTGAGATTTTCGTATTTGTTATACTTATTTAAAATCAATAGGTTATTTATTAAATTAGAGCTTTAAAAAAATATTCGGTTATAGTTGAATTTTTCAAACATAATTTATACAGTTCCTGCTTATTAATTTTAAGTGTAGAGCTATCGACATTCTCAGTTTGAGGTTGTGTTATAACTTGTGCCCTGTGTCCCATTAATGTATAACGTGATAATACCACCAATTAAAGGACAGGAATTTATCGACCGCACCAATGACGCATAAAACCCGTACAATCAGTCTAGAGTCTTTATCGGTCCTGCTTTCTGCCTAGCCTTGCCTGTTCAGTCCGGAACACCAATCACAGGCTCTGTGATATGAATCATTTATTTCAAACACACTGGGTTTATATACCAACCAGACAGACCACATCGTACCATAAAATAGGAAACAACATTTGTACAAGATTTAGCCAAATTTTACTGTGAATGTGGGAGGTAGTAATTGATAGACTGGGTATAACTCAAGAATGGTAAATCGCATAATAACATTTCATAGGTCAAAATAAAGCTTATGATAAGAGGAACACGAATATGAATAGTTTAGTTATTTATCAATTATACGATAAAAATAGACGTATAATATTGGTCCATAAATGAATCCCAAAAATCACCATTCATCATTCTCATCAGGATATAACAGGTTGCAGAGATTATTCATGATCTCAATGAAAGAAGTTTTATTATCAGTCTAACCGTCATTAGGGAAATAATTTCATCTAGTCAAGAATGCACCTAATTTGAAAGTAATCGTTGGTAGAATCACAATCTCTCTGATTAATAGTTTTATGCCATCACGGATGTACACATTTCTTGTCATAATGAGGTATATTTTAGTACTTGGAAGTTATTCATTCATATAGTAACAAAGTTTGGCATCCTTTTTACATCAATAAACACATCTATTTCAAAAATTAAATTATATAATTATTTAAAAAACCCTCAAATATATCAATCATGTTCATACCTTAGGATTTTCTCGAAATTGTCTTTTCAAATTATCAATGATGAGTACTAACTAAAAGGATTAACTTCTTAGTAATGAAATTAAATGAGAATTTTAGTAAGTGATATTAAGCGTTATCACAGGTAGATGATGTTGAATATTTGTGAATGTTTGTAGAATTTTAGATTTTTACAATTTATACTGTTCACAATAAATTTGCATGTACTTACTTACTTACTTCCGCCTGTTACTCCCAATGGAAAATAGGCCACCGACCAGCATTCTCCAACCCACACTGTCCTGAGCCTTCCTTTCCAGTTCTATACAATTTTTGTTCATTCTTCTCATGTCTGTCTCCATTTCACAACGTAACGTGTTCTTTGATCTCTCACTTCTCCTTCAGCCTTGAGGATTCCATGTGAGAGCTTGCCTTGTGACGTAGTTCGGTGCTTTCCTCGATGTGTGTCCTATCGTCTTCCAGCACTTCTTCGTGATCTCTTCCTCCACTGCAATCTGATTTGTTCTCTCCCATAGTAGGTTGTTGCTGATAGTGTCTGGTCAATCGGTCCGAAGTATTTTGCGTAGACAACTGTTAATAAACAGCTGTATCTTCTGGATGATGGTTTTCGTAGTTCTTGGAGTTTCTGCCCCATATATTAGAACTGTTTTGACATTCGTATTGAAAATTCTGACTTTGGTGTTGGTTAACAATTGTTTCGAGTTCCAGATGTTCTTCAGTTGTAGATATGCTGTTCTTGCTTTTCCGATCCGTGCCTTCACATCTGCATCAGATCCACCATGTTCATCAATGATGCTGCCCGGTGATGTAAAGGTTTTTACTTCTTCTCCGTCAAGTGTGATTCAATTATTGCATACTGAGTTGTGTCGGAGAATCTCGCTATTCCGTTTGTGTATGTTGAGACCTACTGCTACTGAGGCTGCTGCTACTACACTGATCATCTCCTGCATTTGTTGTTGCGTGTGAATTTTACACATAACTGATACCCAACCATTTTACAACAGAAAACCAACTTAAAATGAAATTCTACATCAAATCTGTGATAAAATGTTTTAACAAACGTATTGAATTGATAGATAATAATATACATTTTAACATAATTGGTAGTATTACCCTTTAAACACTGTAAACATTAATTACACATTTCACTATGAAAATATTTTTATCTTTTCTTTTCTTTTTTGATATCCGATCATATGACTTTGTTATTAATAGAACAAACCTATTGATTAATACATGACGATAATATACTATTTTGCTACATGTATTTTTTCTTTTTATTATATTTATGTATAATTTAGCGGGCATATGATTGTACTTCTTTTTCAATAGTCAACAACAACTACACCATCATCATCATCCTATTCATAAACAAATAATCTTGTGAATAATATTCTGTTTTTTTTTGTAATTTTACGTTAGAAACATTAAATGATGGTGTCATATATTGTAGTTGACTAATGATGAATTGTATTACAGTCCATAATGCTAAATAAACAGTTAACTGTTTTTTATAGTTTATTTAAGTAGGGTATTCATTCATATTATCACTTATTATGTTGTCTATTATAAAATAAATGATATAAATAGAAGAAAAAAGCAAGAGCTTAACTAAAATAAAGCAACTCAAATAGACAAAATAATGCGATCATTTTCAATGGTATATTGTCTTCACATTAAATTTTCTTTATAACAAGGACAAAATCATTTAACTACTAAATAGAATTAGAGTTTTATTTTAGTTATTAGTAGGGAAAACGATCTTTTTCAGTAGGGGAATATATATTTATCACATTGAATGTTATATTGATTTTGATTTTGTTGACTAGATATTTTCACTTCTGAATAGTAATGGTGTCTAAATGTTTAATGTGCTATTTCTATACTCGTGTGTAGTTAGGATGCAGTTTTGTCAATGAAACTATTAATTGTCCCGTTATTATTACTGTCAAAAATGTCATGCCAATAGTTTGATGGATATTAGTAACCTTTAGATCATTCATATTACCTATGTCTGACAATATATTTTGAATTGAATAGTAAAATCTATAAACAGACAAAAGGAATGTTAATGAGATTTTCAATCTTAACAGCGAAAACACTTAAAATGCAACAAAATGAAAAAACACTATTGAAAATTTACTAAAATAACGGTTGTTCACTCAGCTTTATCAAAGAATGTCAGTTAAATGTATCAATTTAAACGAAATCAAATGTAGGAATCAACAAAAGGATCGTGCTATCATATATAAAGGACCAATAAAAGATTACAACAAAATTATTGAGGCTTTTTAGAATAGGTGTAGCGGATAAATCAGGAAAATCACTTTACATAATCTAAAGGATGAAATGAAAAAAGCACACAAGAAAAGGCGAACATCATCTATGAAATAACGTCTCAACTGTAAAGAGCACTGTTTTGAACAAAGTAATAATCTTCTTTATCGTTTCCTACATGAACACGAACTACATATTAGACGCTGCGATGTTTATATTAATAAACATTAACAACTGTGACCACACGAAAATTGTTTAGATTTTAGCTAGAGAGATTGTAAAGATGATTAGAGAATTTTTAGAAGCTTGACACGCAAGTCACCCATTAATAAACGAAACCATCTAAAACGAGCCAAATTACTAACTAATTGAAAAATATCATGAACGAATGTAGAATCAGAAGGGGGTTTTGTAGATATTATACTCATTTTAATAGTTGAGTTCATGAGTCAGTTGAAACTAGACCACCGTGGAAAACTTGGAAGCAGTAGACGGCCATTTCGTCTTATTGTGGGACTCTTCGACAGTACGCATCCACGATCCCGCCTCGCGAGATTAAAATTCAGGACCTATCGATCTCGCGCGCGAACGCCTAAACTTTAGACCACTTAGCTGGCTGGCATCTAACTGTGTTAATATCTAACTTCAAATAATCCACGAAATTTAGCCACCGTGATCACGTTAAAGAGAAAGTCATTCGAAATAAATATACAGACAATATCAAGATAAAGGTCACTAATCACTAATCAAGATCAAATTCGACAGAACAAGGTACAGTCAGATGACGAAAAATTCAAATAAATTGATCTTACCCGAGGACTGTTCTACTGATGTTGTTCAAAATAATAATGAAAATTTCACAATTAAACCAACCAGCTCAGAGAACAGAACACTATCAAAATGTTTGATAACATCCATGATGAATTTCGTGTACGGTTTCCTAGGAAAACTTGACTTGAAAATCATATGGATTTCATCGGAATGATTCTTTTATATTATATTGATGATGAAAAAAATGAGTCAGTGCAAAAAGAAATATTTATTTTTGTAACACTTTAACCCACTCTTTAACCTTAAGATCCCATAAACTAATGTTAGTCAATCGATAATACTTAGTGTAGCTCCAAAGAGGGTGATAAACATATTTTACTGAATAAAATTAAAATCTTGTTATAATCATGCATGAAATATACATTAATTGTGTTGTAGTTTGTTCAATATTTGAGTGGATAATAATAAATGTTGGTTTAAACTTCACAATAATCAGCTTTGAGAATTATCCATTCGTTATGACCACTGGTTCTGAGTGAAGTCATATTATCAGTTTCACTTGAAAGAATACTGAAAAAGGCTGTACATATATCGATAATTATAGAATTTTATTCTGTTGATTCATGAATCGAGTTTGATAAAATTATTCCAGTAAATAATCCAACGATTCCAAAAACGTTTTTGACTATTTGACACATTACTTCAATAACAATACAGTTTATAATTAAATTTAATTACTTACTTACGAGTGTTACCCTTCATGGAGTAGAATAGGCCGCCCATCAGCATTCTCCAGTGAACTCAGTTCCAGGTGATCATTTCCAGTTGTTTCCATTCGCTATTCATCCTTTCCATGTCTGTTTTCAATTCAATTACTAATTTCAATTATAATACAATATAATAAATTCACATCAATGAGTTTCTCATACAGATTGTCGACACACCACATTTGAATCATATTTCATATGGAACACACAGTGTATAGATTTTACTGTCATTTATGTAAAAAAGTGATCGTGTTTTTACCTATACTAAGAATAACAGAAATTCAATTTATTAACAATACGCAGAATATTATCAGTAGGCTGCTAAAAATGTAATCATTTGATAAAAATGATTCTCAAACCTGAAGCGAACTGCAAAAAAAAGTATGGCGAATTAGCACTGAATTATCAAGACGTGTACGATCATTACAATAAAGGGTTTTGTGGAAGTTTTAGTAATTTTATAATCGTATTTATGAGTCAATTGAGGATGGACTACGGTGGACGGTGACTCAATTTAGTGGATTGGTTGAAGCTAAATATTAACACCGTTGGATACGACCAGTTAAGTGGTCTGGGGGTTAAGGGTTCACACGCAAGACATATAGGTCCTAGGTTCGAATCACACCAGGCGGGATCGTAGATACGCACTGCTGAGGAGTTCCATACCGGGACAAAACGGCCGTCTACTGCTTCCAAGTTTTCCATGGTGGTCTAGCTTCAATTGACTCATTATACTGATGCAGTGCTCCCAAGTAATAACTGCCTATGTGAGTAAAAAAACGTCCATCAAATTTATTGACAACAGTAATTGGACTAGAAAACAGGTATTGAGATTCAACTGAAAAAGTAGAAATCGGAATGCGCTAGATTATTTTAGATCTCCTGATATTATTTTTCGATTATTGTCATCTAGAAATTCAGAAACGTAGTGTCTACTTACCAAGAAACTCGAAGTAGTGAATAAAAGTCAACCTGAAACAATTCACGTCATTTTCATCTTCGCAATAGTAAATAAACAATAACTATTAACGTTTTGATTCCCGTTGTACGAGTTAGGCATGAAAATAAAAAAAAATTAACTAGTCAGTAAAACTATATAGAATAGTTGGATTGTATTTAACTCACATTTATATCAATATATGTTCATTTGTTATGCAGATTATATATCTGATAAATAAATCATAAAGACTTACGACGGTTAGACGTTTAGAAATGATCGAGTATTTTTATATCCTTCAAATTTCTATATATAACTATGAATATAGAAAAACATCGTATATATAGCAAAAGATACAAATTCTTTAGTTCTATACAGTTATACGGTTAGTGTTTTATTTTTCAGCAATCAATATTTGTCATAAATTTATATTGATTGATAGATTACTAAAACGAAACAAGATTGATAATTAAGGCTTGTATTCCCTAAACTAATTTTCTACTCGTTAGATAAATTCTAGTATTCGATATTGTTTAAGTTTATACTCTATTCATAATCTTACATATAAACCTTAACTTTTTATATTAACATAGTATGAAAGTTAACAATGACTTTTGTTCAATTATATTATTCAATAAAGAGATTGAAAAAGATGATCTAGTTGAGAAAACTTTCTTTCTAACGATTTGGTTGTTATTACAACATTTAATTGTTTTGTTCTAAATATCCATCAGATGAAGAATTGTCATCGTTTTTACATTTTTTTTAGGAACTGATTATTGCACAACTTCTTGTTAGTACCTTTATAATATATGTAAAGAATTCGTGACGTAATATCACTTGATATTTTCTAATTATCCAACACCATACTATTTTACCATTGACTAGCAAATCAATTGACTATATATATGATTAAACAGCTTAAGTAAATGAAGATTTTCTCTGCTACATTTATTAGTATTCCTTAGAATAATAAAGTAATGACTGTTCGATTATGTATTTTCATATACATCATAGATTCTAAACTTTATTAACATGACAAGCGAAAAACAAATACTACTGATTATTATTATTATTATTTGAACTAAAAGTACAGGTTATACTAACAGATCAAATTTCATTAAGGAAACTGTTGCATAGACATTTTATACAAAGCTATGAAATATTTTCATTTTATAAACTTTTGTATAAATAAATTTAATAAAAAAATGTTTACAAAATATAATGAATTCATGTTACTTTTTGTCAATTGTGGTTTTTTACGATAATCAATAAAGTGAAGATATGATGTTAGATATTTAGTATCGATTGATAAAAAGCCTTGAGCTTTAGTTACCTACAGGGTAGGATTTATGAGTAACATATATTCACGATTTTAGACTAACTGTTGCATATCTCCTCACGTTCAACAGAATTCACTCGGCACGTCAGAAAACAGATAACAATTGTCAATTAGAGATCAATTATGGATTATCTAATTTCTACAAAATAACAGTGATAGAGATAATAGTTCGGTGATAATGTCTTTGACATGAACACCAAGTAAAAGAAGTTCAATAAATTTATGAAGCATCAACATTGTGGGTATTACCGATAAACTTTTCAAATAAGTGATATCAACTATTAATTTTAATTCCAAAACATTCTATCAACTGAAGTCAAATTTATAGCTCCATGCAAGGCTACACTGAGAACTAGCATTGAGTTGTTTACTCTAAAAAATCAATCTGTAGTGTTAAACACCATGCAATCCATGGCAATAATCGAATCTGATTAGTTACATGACATGAATATGAAACCGGAGCATTAGTTCCATGACATTACTTTTTAGTGCTATCACGGCTGTACCTATTAATACTCTGTGTCCATTACAACAAACTGAATCTTATAGATTGAAGAATATAGCGCGACCACCAAATTGCAAAATGAAATATAAACACCTGTTTATATCCAGACATATTTGGAAGCTTTTATATATATATATATAAATATATATATATATATATATATATATATATATATATATATATATATATATATATATATATATATATATATATATATATAAGAAGAACGGTTATTTCGTTGAACCTCGAAGATTACTTATTGGTAAATAGTATAGATCGAAAGCACTATTTGATGAAAGTATCCATATTTGACGAAAATTTATACATGCTTATGTGTAACCCACCATGTGAAATATTATGCTGTTGATCATACAAAATATATATAGTCAATACACGTTTATATAACTTATTTATACAGTTTTAATTTTTATTGATCTTGATGAGAAAGAGTGTTTCAGTTTTTTTAGCGATTTCATTAGCAAAGTCGTACAGTCACAAGTATACACAATTTCAGAATGGATATGTACAATATACCTGTTGTGTGGTAACAGTTTGTCGGTGATATGATTGAATAAGATCAGATTATTTAGAACAATATTAATGTATCAATTCATTTTGAATTTTGGTCAGAGTGATAGATGGGAACTTCGTTCGGTGTGAAATTTTGAGGTCAATATTTCCTCGTATCTATTGAGTGTGAAGTTTGTTCTATATAACAAGTGTGAACTCTCGCTCATTGTGATAATTGAATTCTCGATATCAATTCCGGAAAACTATGTTTATTGTGTTCTTACAGTAACTGTATATTTCCCCCTCAACGTGATAGTATTGAGCGTATGTAAAAATTAACACATGAATGATTACATTTCAGTTTAGTGAGGACGTGATTTGGGAATTGTTTGGAAACTGTTTTTTTAGACTTAATAAATCACCTTTCCACCTATTTTTCGTGTTCTTAATTTGAGTAGTAGTAGTTTCTAATTCTTAGTATTAGCAGTAGGATCGAGAAATTGAAGTGGTTCCCAACTATCAAATAAAAGCAACAGACAAAACAGATTTGATGCGCACATAACTTCGATGAGAGTTGGCTATCCAGATACAACAGTTTGATTCCATAAGGAGATTCTGAGGTGTATATTGCTAAAAGGATTCAAAATAGATCTAAACATTTGTTCCGTCCTCCTCAGTTTTCATTAGTTGTTCACCCGTAAGTCTATTCATTTAAACTTCTGTGCTATCTTAAAAGTAAGCAGATAAAATTAATTAACTGAGAATTCCTAGTAAGGTTTTATAAAAGTAGTCTAAGTGCGCCTTGTGAACAGAAAAACAACAGTAAAATTATAATCAATTAGTTATTCCGGAGTAACAACAAGGTGATTGGGATCTATTTAAAAAATAGTTAAACCATCTGTGCGTGTGCAACTTTCTGTATTAAAATCGAAAATGATCCTGAACATGTAATCGTGTTTACTTCATTTAAAATTTGAATTACTAAATATATCCTTGGCTTGGATTTTCTCCCAGACTAGAACCCCTCAAAAGAGGGCCATAACAAAACTGTGTAGGAACGAAAACATAACCTAATATTCTAGCAAAACATGCTACAGTATTTGACCAGAGAGTTAGAATTTGACATTCCAGACGGTTAACTGAGGTAACGTTTCACCAGTACAATACACATCCAACTTAATCGATATTCTGCGGTGTTACCACATAATTGGCCGTTTTCATTAGTCGTAATAAAATTATAGTCAATTAATTTAAGAGAAAATCACTGATGAACACTTAATTAAAGGCTGATTAAGATCACTGGAGAAATAATTTTCATAATGAACCCACATTAGACGGAGTAACCTAGTAGCCTACCGAATACATAGAAGTAATATATGACATCATATACTAACTAAAGTCAAAAAAGTGTGAACTATTAGATTTTGAATTGTTGGTTATAAACTATCATATTATAGCACAAGAATAGAACTTTCCAAGTTAGATCCTTTGTATAATTGTGGATGAGTACTGTTATGAATTGTTAAATTAAAATCAAGACAATTATTTAATTTTCTGTGATCTTCAATGAGTTGTGGAATAATATGTTTTTTCTTCAATGGGAACTTACATTTAATGCACATGAAACCGCCATTTGGTTTACGTTACTTTATGTGTATTTACATTTAATGAATTCGTTCTATTGAAATGCCTAATGTTCGAGTTATCTATTTCAGATTACTAATTATAATTCTTCTAACAACAGAGCAATGAGCATATTCTATTTGTTTTATTAAATGACGTTTGCCTAAGAGAAATTATTATTCTTATCATAAATAATAAGAATTTCATAATGTAAATCAGTATATTCAAATCATTTTTGAATAATCACAAACATTTATATAGCCCCTTAAATGAGGAATTAGCTATTTCATTAATAAAATATTTTTCTTGACAACAAAGTTTAATGCTATTTCAATAACATGTACGTTGATTAAATGTTTAAAAAAAAGAAAGAACAAAAGAGCTACACTTAATGATTACCTATTGTCAGAAAGGGTTTTTGTGGAGATTTTAGTTATTTCAATAGTTGAAATCATGAGATAATTGAAGCTAGACCACCATGGAAAACTCGAAAGTACTTGACGGCCGTTTCGTTCTAGTACGGGACTCCTCAGCCGTAACGAGTGGAGTTCAACCGGGTTTTTTGTGAGATATCAGCTCACTGAAGACAATGGTGGACGGTGGCGCAATTTCGTGGATCAGTTGAAGTTAGACACTAACACCATTGGATGCCGGCTCGGTGGTCTGATGATTAGGCGCTAGCGCGTAAGACTGATAGGTCCTAAGTTTGAATCTCGCGAGGGGCAGGATAGTGGATTACCTATTGGTTTATGTAGTTATCAATACTTTATTATTTACTGTAGTGATAAGCCAGACATTTATCTTGAATCACTGAACAATCTTATTTTCACATGATGTTAGATAATATTGAATTTTGTGTTTTTAATATAGATAAATCATAGATTTCTCTATTAGTGTAATTCTGATCAAAATTATCCAGGCATAAATATGCTATTTTAAGAATAGATAAAAAGAGAATATCAGCTTTACAAAGGAAATTCACATTGTCATATTAAATTGATATCAAGTAATAAGTGAATGTAATTTTGTTTCGTAGTTAAAATATCTAGTTTATCTAGGTATGAGTGTACTTCGTCATTTTTTTTTTTTAATTGTGATAGTGATATAACGGGAACATTGTTTTAGATTTAATGGTATTTTAATATATTTATCATATAAAAAGTATCATAAGTCTTATCAGTGATGCAATATTTCGTCATTTAATACCGTCTAGTTTCCAGTGGATTCGTGATATGTATTGATAGGCATAGGAATTATAATTTAAACTGAAAGTAATCTGTACAAAAGCATGAATAAATATTTCCGTATTATTAGTATTTCAAGTAAAGACAATTTCAAAATCATCTTACAGGTAAATTAAAACTTGCTGAAATATTATTCTTAAAACACTGAATGATAATGACTTTTAGTGGCCTGGGATCTGACTCTAGTTTGATCGTTTCTAATTACTATTGAAATACACATATCGTTATACCTTGTATTTAATTATTGACTTAGATTGCGTTTGTGAATAACGGAGTTAAATAGGTCAAATACGAGAATGAATTTTGAATATGTATATTTCATGCATTCATTGATTTGAACAGGTAATCAGGGAATGAAGCGAAGAGAAGAAAGCGAAGCAAAATGACGCTCAATGGAAAGGCATATGATCCAACTCCATTTAACCAAGCTTTAATCAATATTTATAGTCACACAAAATTAAGCTACAGACATGTGATAAATGGGATAAAAAGAACACACACATGAGCTTACATAAAAACATTCAAGGTTGATCAGTGAGTCACTAACAATGTCAAAATGTGACTCAAGAAGAATGAATAGATTGGACTGTCCAAAAGCTAGAATAAGGTATATGGGCTCAACATAATGACCGATACTACAGTCTCTGGGATTGAAAAGAGCTTATTATCTGCTAATTACTGTAATACAATGTGAAATGCCTTCAAACATCTCCAAGGTCATGGATACACTAAGTCATTTCCTATGTAATCAGTTCAGCACAGCAATATTTATTTCTTAGTTGATAGGTTTTGCCTCAACCTGATAGTTCAACTGTCGAAATTATCTATATACAGACAAAATCAATGTAAAAATCCATATTCTAACAAACTAACAAAAGTTGGTAAACTTAAAAAAAACGTTTTTTGATATAGTATTCGATTAATCTGTTGGTTACAAACTGTTTCAAATTCGTCAATGCTGAATTTAACTTAATTCACAAATAGCGGTTTATATTGAGTTCAGAAAAAACAGTGATAGTTTGCGTGCAAATTGATCAATTCAGATTTTCTGCATACAATTTGTTTTCAGACATTTCTAACCACCAAATACGGTCTACGTTCAAAAGACCAAACAATCACGTATGTTATTCAGACTTGTTAAAGTCATGACATTCTAAATTTCATTCATCTTATCGCTGAATAATCTTCCATGAAATAAAGCCTGAACATTCAGTTCCTCAGCTAAGTTAGAACTTTTCCTATAGTTGCAACAAAAATAAGGTAACGATACCACGCGTCTAATGGAAAGGAGCAACTAATATTCATTTATGGTTTAGAAAAACAATCAGAAACTCATTATTCTTAATGCAATTATGTTTATATAAAGCTACCAACCATTTTCTCTAAGGGAAAATTAACAGATGAAAAATTAGCATAAAACGAATGGATATATTTATTTTTACCTATAATATCATTTACATAAAACAGGATATTGATTTTTAATTGGATTCAAATGTGCCCTAGCAATCAGAACAATTTTTTGATTAATCATTTAGAAACTGACATTACGAAAGGTAGTTATGAGTCGAGGGGTGAGCAATGAAGTTTTCTCTTTTCTTACATTCATACTTAAATGTTGCACTGATGTATGGGTTGCGCTTTCATGTTATGTTTACAAACCTTCAGAAGTGATATCTTGAAACTGATCATTCCTAAGTAGATTTAAATAGTGATAACTGTGCACTGAATTGCTAATTTGCCGATTGATGATTTGTTAACCTCTTACCTTTGCTCCAGTGAACATTACCTAAAACCGATCAACAAATGTATAATAAATTCAATAGTTGAGATCATGAGTCAATCAAAGCTAGATAACCATGGAAAACCCGAAAGTACTGGACGGCTGTTTCGCCCTATTGTAGGACTCTTCAGAAGTGCGCATCCGCGATCCCACCTTGCGAGATTCTTACCCAGGACCTATAGGTCTCCCGCGCGAACGCTTAACCCTTAGACCACTGAGCCGGCATCCAACGAAACGGCTGTCCAGTGCTTCCAGGTTTTCCATGGTGGTCTAGCTTCAATTGACTCATGATCTCAACTATTTAAATTACTACATTATCCACAAAAACCCCTTTCTGATATTAAATGTATAATATTTCGGAAGTTATTAGTACTGACTTGTTTCATAAACCTGAAACTACGATTCTATCATGACTTGCTGTTATTTTCAAAATATACTTAACAGTATATTATAGCTACTATTATTTTTTTAATGTGTCAAAACATTCAATCAATAAAAGCTCTTGATCTGTTCAACAATCGAATCACCTTGTTTAAACTTCATGAGGAAGGAAATATTTCAGAAAGTAAAATTATGAATGGAATACATCTCTTTCAATCATGCTGTAGGATAACTTTTCATTTTACGGTCAGATTCACTCATTAACCATCTGGTAGAACAATATTCCCCAAAATTATGAGCTTTCCATGGAAACACCTTTTTAATCAATATTTAGGTTTCCATTTTCTAGTATTGTTTAGCAAGCCAAGTAACGATGAAAAGAATTTCAATGAAGGAAAATATTCGAAGTTTTAGTTATCAAACTTAGGTTTGTACATAACAATATAAATATTTAGTTCTATTGTTGTAAACTTTACATGCGTTTTACTAGTACAAATACTTGGGTGTTACAAAAACATGTAGATTTGATAACTGTTATGGGTCATGGCATTTCACCTAAAATTTCTTTTATTCATATAGATATATTATTTACTATTATAGACTTAATAGACTGGTGAACGAATTCTATACACAATATAAATCAGCAGCAAATTAAACTATTATTATTTATTGCTTACCATACTTTATTTGTTATCAACGTACGCATTCAAAATTATACCGGCAAGGGAAATCTCAAATTCATTTAAATGTCAAACTGTTAATTTTCAAAGTTCAACTAGAATTTAAAGTTTACCAATATTTACTTTATCTGATATTTTCTAGAAAGTTGCGTTACTTTTCTGGGCATAATCTATATTAAACCTAATCAGTTCTATTGCTTACCTCATAAATTTAACTTTTGTGTTTAGATATCACTTTGGAACTTTACATCAATTTAGATAATCTATCACACAGTTTAAAATGAATGATAGTTTTACTAATTTGGTTACACATTGTTATAAAGAGATTTTTCAGTAAACTTTTCCGTAATACTGATATTTTACTATCATGAATAATGTCATATGGAAATATTTCCCAGATTATCAATTACATAAACATTATTGTTACTTGTAATATGATCGTTTCATTATTCATTTACCGTAGAAAATGTAATGTTCTCAGTGAAGAATAAAATGAATTGATGTTGAAAGTAAATTTGAGAAGTGCTAATATCCAGTTGTTGAATCTCTATAGTATTAGAATAGTTCAAAGTGTATGTAACCAAATGCGTTTTAAACGATAGAAACAACGTAAAACATGAAAATGAAGATGTTTAAAACAACATGTACGAATAGCTTAAGTTTACTGAAGATTCAACTCTAGCGCTGAAATCTATTTACTATGCATGCAGACTTCAAAAATCCATTATAATGATGGATTGTATCAGTGTGATATTGTTTAATTTTAACTAAATAAACTATTTAACTAATTTTTATTCACTATGATAACTTTTTCCCCCACAATCTAATCATACAAATAGCCATAATAAATTCATTTGAAAATAAATGAACGGCAGTTCATAAAATAGTCAGCGGGACAATGCTTAATAACATTTGTGATTTATTTGACAATCTTGAAAGAAACAAGTGTAAATATAACACTATTCAATCAATGAAACGAAATTTAAGTCAAATCAATTTGCACAGTCCATTGAGCAATTTGTTTTGGTTTTGATCATGGAGGGGAGCGGAAATCAAATGCTGATATGATGCATAGTATTACTTAAAGTGTTACTATGAAACAATGCTTAATGAGATTTATTAGCAAATTATCTAACTTGCTAATTTTATCACTGAAGAAATTAGGAACTGAACATTAACGATTTATATGTAACAGAAATATAGAAATCTTTACGTCTGATTTCAGTAAATAGTCTACTGTTACAGTATTCACAATAAACTCATCTATTTTCATAAATTTATACTTTACTAAATTAGTGTTTTATCTAGAGCTTAGATTCTTGATATACCACGTACGAAGTGAGCACTCGAACGTCAGAACCTCTCAAGTAGCAAACGAGGAGACAGAAGATGAGTGAAAACGAATGCCATTCAACAGTGTTAAATATGGTATAAAACTCTCAGGTATTTATAGTTTTTACTAAAAGCGAAATAATCATTATAATCATACAATCCATGTACAATGGTTTTTAGCGTTTGTCCAATCGGGAAGCTACACGTCGCGGTTACAGAATGTTCTTCCAAAAGATGATTAGATGGAATATCTTCGGCTATTTCTGAGTTTATTAGAGGTTCCTTGAGTTCACCCGCCCACCGTCTTCACAACTATCCATGTTTTTAAGGTACGCTAAAACATTACTCGAGTATATATATATATATATATATATATATATATATATATGTTTTCATATCATATCATATGAAAATAATAACTGAATTCTAAGAGAGTATGTTATCGGAACTTCACAACAAAGCCATTTTATAAATGTTTAATTAATACAAAAGTATAACACCTGATCAATAAGAATGTATGAATCTACCCTAGTAGTGGATATCTCTTAGCCTTCTCTTTCGAAAAAATTGCTCATTTAACATAAAAATTTTCATGTATATTCATAAACAATGAAAAAAAACACAATCAATATTTTAATACATACAATTTATTATTATAATTGATTATTGAAACCATCAATGAGTGTTCATGGATAAGATCCAGAGATTACGATAAGATAGATAGGTATTCAACAACGATTCTATTAATCAACTTGTCGTTTTTAGATTGATAAGTAAAATATTAAATAAACTTGTTACACTGAAGTTATCATTTTTCAAAAATTTTCGAAACCCTGTCATCTGTTGAATAGTTGACCGTCATAAAATTAAAAAAATGTGTCGTAATTTATCTTGACACATTTATTGATAAAACATAACATGATAATCAAACATTCAATAAAAGCTAAATGGTTTCTTGTTTGTAAAATAGCTTAGAAATCATTTAACTAGGATATTGTGTAGTAACAAATAAAGACAGAATAATGCAGTATATCCTGTCCATCAGGACCTGTTGTAAGTGTGGGATTCAAGATTCTATTATTTGCTTGTATTTGAATAGATTATCACAAGGCGCCATAGTTTAATTACAGATTAGAAGCCTTATTTTATACAAATTATCTGATCTATGTAAGCGACTTTAAGTGACTTGAATATCAATAAAAGTTTCTGAGGCATAATGTTTACTGACGGATTTATTCTTTTTGATAGAATAGACAAAAATTAGTCAGTATTTGAAAAAAAGCAACCATACATATGTGTTATATTTATATAATCCTAGAATTCATAAACAATAATCCTGTAGCTAAGTACTATTCGCCCATTACTGATGTAGCCTGCAAAAAACTATAGGTAAACCAATTTACAATTATAAATACAATGAACAGTATGAAAAACCTATGTTTTTATGACTGAGATCATGAAGTGATTGATGTTAGACCACCATTAAAGACTTGGATGCAATGGAAGACCGTTTTGTCCTATTGTGGGTCTCATCAGCAATGTTATTTCATTAACACAAATGTGTAAGTGAAGATTTTAAATTAAATTTTAAGAAATAAATCAAACAACAGATTGTTTTCACAACTCCACATTATTTACCATAGTTTATTTTTTGTGTAAGTTTTTAATTATGCTGATATTAGATTCTAGTTCTATACAATATCAAAGCTAAATGTCATGATATACCAAATAGTAGTATATAACGATGGATTTAAAATAAATTATTTGATTTACACTGATACCTGTCTCTAGGATCATTAAAATTAGGACGTATCATTGTTTCAAGTCAGTTGCATACTGATCAAGTAAACTTTGAAGTGGAACACTTGGTACATGTATCCGGACACGTATGTATCAGTGTAATAGCTGACACTATGAATTTCTGATTTGTAATAATTTGCGCTTTATTTATTTGTACAGAATACCTATGAAAATGAAATTTTCATCTTACATAGAAGAGTAGGCTTATTTACATTAAAAATCAACTTTAAAAACTATCTAAAGTAAATAGAAAGTTTGCTCATAATTCAGTTTTATAATCTCAGACTTAAAAGACGTAACTATTGGAATACAATTTACTTAATGTCAACATACAATAACAGGTTTGCCACGGTAATCTCCTAACGTGTTTCCATGATAAAATATTTAGTAGGGTTACTTTGACAATAAAATCATACTACCATGCGATCATTATGTAAATAATCTACTTTTTTCTCATCTGCGTAGTTTGAATATTTACTATCTATTAAAATAACTAAAATGATTTTAACATCATTAGTAGTAATCAGATTGAAATTCCGGTAAATTAAATAGATTTATATCATGAATGGATCAATGTAGATCACCATTGAAAACCTGGAAGCACTGGACGGCCGTTTCGTCCTAGTATGAGACTCCTCAGCAGTGCGAATCCATGATTTCACACTAAAGAATTCGAACTTAAAACCTTCAGTCTAGCGCGCGAACGCATAACCTCTAGACTACTGAGTTGTCATCTAACGATGTTAGTGTTTAACTGCAATAAATCCACAATATTACGCGACCGCCCACCATTGTTTTCAGTGAGTAACTGCCTCACAACAGATACTAAGACGAAGCGGCCGTTTAATGCTTCCAGGTTTTCACTGGTGGTCTAATATTGATTCACTTATGATATCAATCTAAACTCAACAATTTTCACAACCCTATGCTGATAAAATGAAATACCTCTTATTTTTTAATGATATTCCAGCTGTTATCGACTATCTTTTCAAGAAATCATTTATGTTGAACCCTAAAATGAATAGGACCACTTACCTTTACAAAATAATGGTACTTTTAATATTTTTATTAGAAACTTAAACTTTTATTTAATCGATGACTAATTATGTAAGTTTAAGCTCAATGTAATATTAAATGCTTATCTAAAATCAACAAACTGCCTTTACTATTTTATTAATTTTGTGTTCGTTTTTTCCAAACATACTTTTTTTACACAGTTGAAAGTTTAACTAGGTCTTAACAGATTATGGGGTGGTTAGAATACTTTAGTTTAATATGATCGATTTTAGTCTAAAATCAAGTAAGTTATATGGATTGGTTCACAAAAGACTAATTATGCGTAAACTAATCGAATGTTACTAAATAAGATAGAATATCCTTAGTGTAATTTTCAGTAATGTTAGACAACCGCTTAATAATAAAGGCCTTATAAATTTCTCGTTTGGTTGTTTTGCTCCAAAAAATTTGTTTTCTAATGATAACATACTAAATGAAACTAACTAGATTGAATAGTGAGAGTGTATTCGTGTAATTTTTTGTACGCTGAAAAATACAGTATAATTTGATTCTCGAGACTCACAAAGATGACTAGTTTTTAAATCATTTGCATTTATCTGACTTAATATTCTAGACTGGATTTGATGATGAACAAAGATTTTAAAAAAATCAAGAAAATGTTTCTAGTGTTTCAACTTCAACAGATATATTTAAAACATCGAGATTGCAAATGAATATGAGTTTGTTAGGTTGTTAATCTGAGTTATTATCTATGTAAATAATGTAAAATAATTTTTAGTTGAAGTTAATCACTACTAATTTCTAAATGAACAGTTAACATGTATCGCATGCCACATAAAAAGGTGGTCATGTTATAGACCTAAAGATTGTAGAAATAGATTATAATCGTCTTGATTCATACTTTTGACTGATGAGTTGCAGTTTTAATTGTATAACAATTTCCAAGTAATAAAAGGGTATTATATTTTTGTTATGTTTATCATTGGACACCTACAACTGAGAGCAAAAATTCAATGGAGTTTTGTTCTCTGAGCTGGATGGTTTGGTCATGAAGCTTTCGTCTTTCTTCTGAATGAAATCATCAGCACAAACTTCAGGTAAAAGTGAAGTTCTTGAATATCTCCACATATGGCTTACAGCTAGTCCTGTAGACGTCGATGTTAATTGGTTGTCGTTGGCCTTAAACCTGTCATTGTTTACTTCGATTGAGAATGTGACTATCGTATCAGATATTTTTTGGAGCAATATTATTTAGTATAGTCTGAAATTAATAGACGCTCTAACATGGGCTCGACCTATCAACACCGGGAAAAGTCATCACGCTTTTAGAAAAACTCGGTCAAACATAATAGAATAGAATGAAGTAAGCGGAGAAAACTAAGTCTAATTAAGATTACTTTAGCAAAATGATTTAGAATTTGTAAATAACTATTAAAAAACCACACTGACTGAATGCAAAAGCTAACGACATTGCCTAAAACGACAATGAGAACCTTGCAATTCCACAACTTACTACAGGGAATTCAAGATCACAAAAAGGTATCAACAAAGATGAATACCTTCCCCATCACAATTAATTCTCAAATCTGATACTTTGCGACATCAGATAATAAGTATACCAATGTTTAGCTATCCTTTCTTGATTCCGATAATGAAAAAACTTATCCTAATCTAGCAATTATTGATAATCGCTTACGTGATATTGCGATAGGTTTTTTATATCATCTTCAGGATTCCATCGCTAGATTAAATCACTGTACAAATTATGCAAATAATACAATGATCTATTGCGTTAAGCTTATAATGCTTATGACTTAAGGTAATATCGAGGTAATCCACACAGAATGCACATATGCTAGTAAGAGACTGATCAATTTCAGTCCTAAATAACAATGGTAAGATACAAGTAAACGACAGCAAGTGAATATAACTTTAACCCATTGCACAAGCGAGTGGCTACCAGGAATCAGTAGCTAAGTAGATAACGCGATGGCATTTGAAGAGAACGGTGCTGAGTCCGAGTCCCTCAGTGAACATCTACTCTGCGATGCAAATACATCCAGGTAACAAGTCCCAAATATGACGAGTTGCGCGCCCTGGATTCCACTGCTAGCCACCATCATCCATCTTTGTTTATAAAGCTTGTGACTTAAGGTTATATCGAGGCAATCCGCACAGGATGAACACATTCCAAAATGAGATTTATCAATAACAGTCCTAAACATCAGTTGGAAGATATATGTAAATAAGAATAAGAAGTGAATATAATTAGTTATATTATCAGTAATCAATAAAATCAATAACTTTCTTGTTATTGTTTATAGCTTGCCAAAAACGTTTTCACACAAAGATGGATATTCAAATAATTAGATAAATTCTATAAGAAATAAAACCAGAAAATGATATAATAAAATGAATAAATTTTACATTAGAATATTGATAATTCTTCAATAAGCCTTAGGATATTATGAATTTTATAAATATCAACTAAGCTCATTATTTCATATATGTATATATATATATATATATATATATATATATATATATATATATATATATATATATATATATATATAACCCTTTTTAAGGCACATAGTTGATCCATTATGATTCAGTATTAAAATATAAAGGATTCGAATAACATGATTGAATTATCATTTTTTAAAATAGATGATTTCTAAGGGATCCATCAACATCAAAATAGGTTTCATTATTCATTCACATTAAATAAATTAAAATAATGTAAGTATTAAACAATCTTAGTTTTAAAAACAATCCATTAATTCTTCTTGAAATTCAATTTGAAATCTTAAATATGAGACAGGATCCTACAAACTACCAATTCTGATTATTTAGTTACGCCTACAAGAATTTTAGAGTTTTATTAACCAGTTAGTTTTCTATGGGAGCAAATAAGAGGAAGGATAAAAAACACATTATGTCAGGAAATAGAAGCATATATGAAAAGAATGAATAAGAACTGGAAAGAGCTGGAAAGGATTGCCCAGGACAGGGTTGGATAAAGAGTGGTGGTGGGCGGTCTATGCTCTTTCATGAGGAGTAACAAGCGTAAGTAGGTAATTAACAAGAATCTTATGGATCGTAGGTCAACTAGAATTTTGATCTTTGCATAATTTTAAAATAATATTGAACAAAATTGTTGTATTTCTTGCATTATAAGCGTAAACGTCGCAAGTCAGATGTTAAGACTAGTTACTGATGCATTCTATTGAAAATCATATAGCGTAGAAAAACTGTTATTGGCGAGACTATAACTTACAGACGAACCAATCAGATTTACGGTAACAAATCTTGAATTTTGGCATGAAATTAATTAATTCATTTAGTTAAATAGAGTTTCGGCATTATAGTTGAGTTCAGTTCGTGATAAAAACCGTATATTTAATTCCTAACCCTCATTATCAACTGTAAATATTAATGCTAATTCCTCACACTGGTTTATAACCCTCATTTAGCTGTAGTATATAGGTGGACATTCTCAAGGTTTCTTTAGCGTCACTCAAATATCGTCCATAAATTACAGTCTCATCATGATCTCTTTAAAGTCAATATAATTCCTCTACTTTAATTCACTATAATATAAAATAGTTGAATGATAAAAGTTCTCTAATGTTCTTTTCTTTTTAACTACTGGTCATTAGATTTTCCATTTATCTTTGAATTCTAACCAAGCTTTTTTTTTCTATAATGGCGTCTATTTCAGTCAAAAACCTTCCAGAATAATATAGTATACTTTATGAATAGCTGCTTAACTGTACAAAATCTAACTACAATAAGTATAAGCATTGAACTATAAATAAATTACACTAATTATTGTTATTACTTCTGAAAAGAAAAAAACAAACAACAACCGAAATTGTAATCTTAACCTCATCAATAATACAACAGACAAAATGTTTATTATAGATAGTTAAAATATCAAAATAATCATATATAGTTTTTAATCTGATTATGGTTATTTTATATTGGGAAATAGAATTTGAATAAGTAACTTGTATGGCTGCATGTCAATAGATACAAATATACTGTATAACTAAAGTAAAATTATCATCTGATTATTCAGATAATGAGAAAGTAAAGTTTACAATTTATTATTATTATTGTTTATTATTAATGGTATTATTCAGTATCATATTTTTGGTACAGTATGGAATTCTAAACATAAAGCATTTAAACAAGTTTCTTTTTCAGATTTTTTGATCGATCCTGACGATAAATATTAAGTGATCACCAGTTAGATGTTAGCAGTTCAGGAATCGATCATCTGAATAATGTTCATTCATTTCAATGCACAATATCAGCCATCATGATGTCTCGGATTGTATTTTTTTGTAACTTGTGCAGTGAAAGGTCGTAAACTTTTCAGGAATGCACTTGAGTAGGTTATGCCATCACTAGACATGATGTGTTAAAAAAACAGATAACTTGTTGAAATATTTAGATGAAAAGAAAAGATAGCCCAGATATTCAAGCAAGCCACCTTATCAGATAATCATGTCATATATACTTGATCACAGATATCTGCAAAGCTAATGAGTGAAATGATATTTCCATTGTCAGAAGATTAGTAAAGTGAGAATTTCTGGTTTAAACTGAAATTAAGTTTTCAACATCATTCATTGATGAAGTACAATTCATTCAGAGAAAATTAACTGTTGACTGATATACATTAATAGATTTCACTAAGGTATTTGAACAAACTTAAAAACAGGAAAAGAGATGAATCTAAAATTCAAAAGATTGCTTCAAATAACATCAGTATTATTTATAAGAAACAGTCTCCGTTATATCTGCTTGCTTTTAATGTTAAATGATGTAACAGTTCTGATGTATATATTAGGATCATAAATACATAAATAAGAATTATAATAAATATTATTGGAAGAAAATGCCCACATTATAAATGAAACAGATAAGCAGAAATGGATGATGATTAGCAGTGGATGCCCAATCGCTAATATCAAACTTATCAATTACAGTTTTGAACATCATTGGGAAAACTCAAACAACCAATACAAAAATGAATTAAACTGAAACAGACATTAATAACCAGCTGTCGAAATAATTTGATAAATTATAGTGCAATAGCTAATCCTGTATTTCACTTAATAAAAATGATTAATAATTTCAATAGTTGAAATCATGAGTCAAATAAAGCTAAATCACTATGGAAAACCTGGAAGCACCGGACGGCTGTTTTGTAATGACCTTACAGATAGCTCTTTTTTATTAGCTTACTTACGATAGATAAATGTACTTATTCTGAAAATTTCGGTGATCTGTCACTATAAAGACAAACGACTGACAAGTTTTACTTTTTTCAACTTTAATAAACCTCCCTTAGTAACTTACAATACAATTTCAGTGCTTTTTTTTCAAATAGCATTAGTAGTTTTTGATTATTTGTGAATGGCAATATATATATACGGCTGTTCATTTATTGAGCTCACCGATTGACAACCTATCATTCATTTCTTTTTTATTACCATTCACAAATAATCAAAAACTACTAATGCTATTTGAAAAAAAAGCACTGAAATTGTATTGTAAGTTACTAAGGGAGGTTAATTAAAGTTGAAAAAAGTAAAACTTGTCAGTCGTTTGTCTTTATAGTGACAGATCACCGAAATTTTCAGAATAAGTACATTTATCTATCTCAAGTAAGCTAATATAAAGAGCTATCTGTAAGGTTATTACGATTGATGACACTATTTATACAAAGTATTGCTGTTTAACAAATGCACTTCAGGTAGTTTTCCGTATGTTACAAACTTTATATAATAAGCATTTTTTATTGTCGAAGTTTGTTTATCAGTTTACTTTTTATACCGTTTTGAAAATCAATCATTATCATTACCACTACGGAATATAAATGAGATAGTCTTTCTCAACACATCCTCATGAATGATGTGTTTAAACATAAGGGAACATTGAGATCGTTGATCTGAAATAAATTTCACTTTTAATTACTGTCCAACAAATAGCTAAATATAAAGGGATTTTGGAGCAAACACTATGAAATTAAACTTTAAAATTAACTATGAAATGTATAATTGAATATTTTTAACTTTTAGTATGTTGACTTGCTAACTGTTCACAAACGTTTACTGTTTTTTTTTTTGAGAAAATGATGATATTGTGAACTGTCTTAAAGTATTCCTGCACAATAAGACATCATTATAAACTTTCGATATATCTATCATTATTTACGTTGGAGTGTTTTTCTTCTCGTTTTGAAAACGTGGTGTATAAAAATTGCCATGAAAGTGATTTACCAAAAATATAGTTATCAAAAGCTGATTTCATTTCAAGGGTACAGAATTATTCAAAACTGTCGGCTTTTAAATTAAAAATGTAGTCCAAGTTAGAACTAGAAACTAATTCTTTCATCAAAAATATTGAACAGATGGCAAACTTTCATTAAACCTGTTGCGTTCTTGATCTGTCTACCCACTTTTGGTTATGAGGATAAAACTGTTGAGAAGAAAACTATTCTATCACCTGATTGGCTGACAAGCATGAGAGTGAGAGAAGGCAAGTTAACTGAAACACTACTCGATATATTCTCAATTCCGGTCTGGTTCCCGATTTCAGATTAAAGTAAAAAGGTACAAAAGTAAATACATGACTAACACGACCACAAAGTACAATAATTAGGAAATTACAATTATGTCCAAATCTGGGAATTAGAGCAGAAAATAGTGTACAAAATATTACGTTTAGATTGCAATAGCTTTGGAACAAAAAGTGCTACGGCAGTGAATCATACATCAAACGGAAGCTTATGTTCTGTAGAATAGACTGGGGACAAAAATAAATGTTACTGTTTTATAAGCTTTGAATTAAATGAAATAACGTTCCGAAAAATAGCTTCCGTAGTTTGTCAAGGCTTCTTGTTTCCCTGTTCACACAAAACCTATAACAAAGAACTTTATGGCTGATGTTTTATTAGTCGGTATTTTCATTGTGATGCAGGGCAAAATCACCGCTTTTATTTTGATCACTTTAAAACCGATCTATGAAATACTAGATAGCATTCTTTTATCCATATTCCGAAAAACATTTGTGTAGTATATTGCTTCGGATATCTTAAATTACATTCTGTTCTATTTCGTCGTAATAGCTTTAAAAAAAAGATACGAAACTAAATAATGTTGATATTACAAAAACCTTAATTCATAAATAATCACATAAAATATTGAACTGGTTAATATTTTGTGATTCGACAAATCTGTTTCGTCCATCATGAGCTTTGATATAAGTTTTAGTAATTACACAAACGAAACAGAAACTTCGAAATCATACTACGGGAAGACTGGTTAGAATTGAAGGAGAATTAGGAATATTAATAAGAGTACTTGAATTTGTACCTATCATATATACAATAATAATGGACCTTAACCAAAAGATCAGCGCGAACTAAAAAACAACAGAAAGAATCACTAGAATTTTTCGGACATGCCCACCTACATTCTATATGAAGACCAAACAAATGACGTGCATGACTCATTCTAAGCACCTAAACTTAAGACCACTGATTTGGCATACTATAGCCTACGTTTCTCAAGTTTATTCAACTGACAATATTGCACAACCATCATTCATCGCCTTCAGATCTAAACTAATTATAAAATGGGCTTTAGATATGTATAAACATGACAACATGATGTACAGGTCATTAACAGTATATGACTAGAAATGACTGTTTTCCAAGGATTTCAAAATTCACCTGAAGACCTAAAGGTCATAGGTTTAAGCCCCAGCAAGACTAACAGCACACAACCATGAAACTCTAAGCTATGATAAAAAACTGTTCATAATTCCTGGGTCTGTGATGATTGTGTTATTGATTTCACTTCGTAATAAAATATTACTAAACATGAAATACGTATTTGTTCGTTTCTAATTCTTAAATATCAACTTCTGTCATACACGTTTTCGATTAAAAAAATAATGAAAACGTTTTCACATTATACAGTAACAACAATATACTTGGAATCACTTACATACACCCAGTTCAGTCAAATTAACTGATTGATATAATATTATATCAAACGGTCATTACAAAGAAAATCGAATTTCTCAGTGCCCACATATCAACAGATTAATCAACCAAATAAAGTATAAATTAATGAAATAATTGATATGTTATTATTAATTTAGAGGAATATTTACCAGTATTTACAAGAAACTTATTCGATTCAAGATTTCATTGAAATCATGAATCGATCAAAGTTAGGCCACCATTAAAAACCTAGAAACACTGGACAGCCGGTTCTCCAGGGAAGCAGTGACCACTGAAGCCAGACCGTGAAGGCTATGAGTCAATGAACCATTGACGACAATGGAAGATTGTCATGCAATATCGTGGATTGATTGAAGTTGGACATAACAATGTTGAATTTTAATTTGGTGGTCCATAGGTTAAGCGTTCACGCACAACATTGAAGGTATTATGTTTGAGCGCCATAGGTGGGGACTGGTAAAGAGTCATCCACTGTTTTCAGGCAATCAACAATTAATGATTCCAATGAAATTCTACAATACTTCTTTAAAAGTTCAACTGAACCAACTAAATTTGTAGTGAGAAGACTAGAGATTAGGGATCATGATTTATGAATATTACAGAAAACCTAAAGGTTTCAACTTCTCGAAATTGACAAATCAACTTTAAACAAATTCATCCATATAGATACAAAAACATTCAACTAATTAATTAATATCATTACACCTAACTGCTAATGCTATATTCTTATCGTAATACTAATTTCTTAATTTAGTTCGAATTCTTAACCCTAACACTTAATCTTAACTATTGGCTCAATCTTCTAATAGTAACTCTCAATGTGAAAATACACTTTTATTTACTTACTAATAACAATTATATCCTGACTAGCTTACGATAGATTCTACTTTTTGAAGGTCATTTAAAGGTTGATAAATGTTATCACATTAATATAGTCATACTATTCATTTGAATGTGATTATAAGGCTAATCTAGAATTATTTTGATGAAATAATCATTTTCATTGAATAATTTCTTTTTTTGATGCGAATTTGTATCTATCAGATGTATCAACAAAAAAAAACAATTTCCATGGAGTGCTAGTGAGAAGCAGTGACCAGTGGAGTTCAACCAGGTCACTTGTGAGATAGTAACTCACTGGTGACAATGACAATGGAAGTTGGCGTAATTTCGTGGATTAATTTAATTTAGACATTAACACTGTTGGATGCTGGCCGGTTCAGTAGTCTAATGGTTAAGTGATCGCGCGCAAGACTGATAGGTCGTGGGCTTGAATCTCACGAGGCTGGGTCGTGGATGCGCACTGCTGAGGAGTCCCACAATAGGACGAAACGGCCGTCCAGTGCTTCCAAGTTTTTCATGGTAGTCTAGCTTCAATTGACTCAAGTATTGTTTAAATTCTTATGTTTATTAGATTATTTCACTAATGAATTCAATTAACAATGTACTGAATAAATAGTATTAGATAAAGATGTATGAGGATAAATTGATGAAAGGCAGGAAATATTTATTTATTAGAATAAGGAGAGTAATCATGAATATCATTAACCTAATGATTGAACTAAAAGGACAATTTTAAAAATGATAATATAGAATCTTTATTTAATAAAGATATTTCATATACATCGAAGCGAAACATTTGAATACATATGAAATTGTTATATAATAAAACTAAGGCCATGATAATAAAAAACAATGTCTTATTGAAAATGTATAATATTTAAAATAATGAACATAATTTCAAAGCTATTTTATAGTGTCCAACAGTATTTTTGTTTTAGTGAATATCTTAAACTTTAATAGTTGAATTCATGAGTCAATTGGAACTAGATCACTATTGAAAACTTGGAAGTTTTAGACGACCATTTTGTCCAAAGATGGGACTCTTCAGCCTCACGAGATTGGAATCCAGGACTTATCAGTCTCACGCGCGACTGTTCAAGCACTAGATCACTGATCTGGCCGGCACATCCAACGGTTTGAATGTCTAACTTCTATAATATCCACAAAACACCTCTCTGAATACCTTAAAGTTTGAATGTAAATCATCACTTCATTTTCATCAAAATTCTTTGAGTTATAAATAATTAATTTCAAAAGAAAAAGACTATGTAAAGAGGGGTGACAATTATTGAAACTATTCAAAATTTCATTGAGGTCCATATCTTCTTCACTACGTGAAGTTTCAATACGAAAGAAATTCTTGATGTACATTCTTGAAAAAATTCATTTACTGAAGTTATAGATAATTAATTTTATTGTATTTTCATACTCATCAGTTATAAATTATACTAATCAGTGATAAGCCAAAAAGAATATTCATGATAATAAAATGTAGAGAACAAATGAAAAAGTATTTACAATTCTTCAACGATCTTTCATTTAATCATTAATCATTATTTCCTGTCTCCATTGTTTTACATAACTCCATCTAGAGCCCCTCTGGAGCTACCGCCCGTCTCAAGCCTAAATAAAGAAGGAGGGTTGAACATGTGGTTAGCGACTCCATTCCGTACAGAACTAACTAGCTGCAAAAACGCTAATCAGAGAAAAATTGTTTAACATAAATTCTATGGGCATTATTTGATATCATAAAGCTTTCACAGATAAGATGACATATTCTTCCTGGACATGTAATAAACTGAAAGTTTAGTAAAGTTTTCATTCTATATAACTATTTGTTAATCGTTAGTGAATCTTTTACCTTAACTTAGAAAATAGTAAGAATAATGAGATATAGATTTTAAAAAGTGTTCTACACAAACGAATATAGATAATCGTATAAGGAAATAAACCTAAGAAATTATTATCAAAAAAAGATAAAAACAAGCATAAGTTAATAATATAATTCAAGAAAGAGATGAAGCAAAACAGATTTAACAAAGAATGAAAGTGTAATGCTTAAACAATATATAATTATCATTTTCTTTGGTGAACAACGTCTGAAAATAAAAACAAAGCTCCATGTTTGTTCATCAATGAATTATTCATGCAGAAACTCAATACACTAGTGTTACCAAGGTTTTTATATTGTTTCTTTATTAAAGCAGGTAATTTTGAGTCACCTAAAAAATGGTAACAGAATTATTAGGAATTTTGTAAATTTTTATAGTGAAAATTCTCATTTTGAAATTCGGTAAATAAAGAAGGAACAAATAGAGCGAAGATTCGTTTCTTCTTTATTTAAATTTTTGTATTTAATTTGACTTTGATAAACGTTTGGTAAATTCTTATATAGGTGTTTATCATTATTCTATTAAAGGAGTGTTTTATATTATAACATATGAGAAAAATACAATTAATTATTATAGGCAAAGATGGATGGTGGTTAATAGTGGAACATAGCATGTGTAATTCGTCCTATTTAGCACTTGTTAGCTGAATTTACCTACATCCCAGAGTTGATATTCACTTTGGATGAAAAACACGTCCTAGATTCCTCTGCTAGCCGCCATCATCCATCTTTCCTTGTAATGCTTATGAATTAAGGCAATATTAAGGCAATCCTTACAGGATGCACATGTGCCCGTTAGAGATTGATCATTTAAAGTCCTAAACAACAATCGGAATATACAAACAAACAATACCAAGCGAATTTAAACTTCACCACATTGCACAAGCAAGCGACTACAAGGATTCAGTAGCTAAGTAGATAACGCGATGGCGTTTAAAGCGGATAGTACTGGGTTCGAGTCCCAGAGTGAACATCCATTCTGAGATGCAGATACATCCAGCTGACGAGCTCCAAACAAGACGGAACGCGCGTCCTATCCATCTTTCTTCATAAAGCTTGTGACTTAAGGCAATACTGAGGCAGTCCGCACAGAATGCACATATACCATTAAGAGACTGATCAATTGCAGTCCTAAACATCAATGGGAAGATTCAAACAAATAATAATGCAAAATGAATTTATAATTAATAATGTTTGAGATATTTTTATAAGGATATATTATTTATGAAAATATTTATAAATCTTAATGTCATAATAAGTAAATTACAGAAAGTGAACTACTAAATTATAAGACAATAAATCTTTATTAACAGAATATATATATAATTAACTTATCAAGGTTAAAGTCATTTTATTGGATGTTGGTTAACCATATGAAATTGTAATTGAGTATAAATATAAACTTATTTTCTGATCGGACTTTTAGTAATTACCATTCAAGGAAGTAAAACATTTCTTTTTTGAATAATAAATGTTTATTCCCAATATCAGAAGAAGTTTTGTAGAAGCACTGGACGGCTAATTAGTCCTATTGTGGAACTCCTCAGCAGTGCGCATCCACGATCCCGAACCCACGAGATTCGAACTCAGGACCTATCAGTCTCGCGCGCGAACATTTAACCACTAGACCACTGAACGGTGTTAATATCTAACTTTAACTAATCTACGATCTTGCGCCACCGTACACTATTGCTTTCCGTGAGCTGATATCTCACAACAGACATGGTTGAACTCCGCTGGTCACGGCTTCTCACTAGAGCTTCAGGAGATGCATCTTGAAGTCAGTCACTAGTGAGCACATGATTATTATCAGAAAAGGGTTTTGAGGAGATTTTAGTCATTTCAATAGTTATGTATGGTTTAAGTAATAAATGGATTATTTATTGTATTGAAACTCTATAAAGATATAAATCTGTTACCTGGTAAGTTTAATGAATGATTTTACTCATTTGGTGTGTATTTTATAATCTGATTATAAATTTAAAAACAAGACAAGACGTTTAAAAAATGAGCCATAGCTAGATGATATAGGTTGTAAAAATAATAACCATATTAATAAGTGTCCATCATTAAACAAATGCAGATTGACGTTTCTAGCCACATTTGAGAGGAAGAACAAGTGCCGATGGACTGGAACGAAAGACACCTCATCAAGATACCAAAGAAAGGAGATCTAAGCAAACAGGGGAAATACTGAGGCATCACGCTACCACCGGTTCCAGAAAAAATTTTCAGCAGTGTTGCTGAGCCGGATGAAAGACTCAGTAGACGTTCAGCGTCTTGATCAACAGACCAGATTCCGTCACGGTCAATCGTGTACAGACCTAATCGCGACACTATGGATTGTTGTTGAACAAGCAGTTGAATGGAACTCGCCACTATACATCAACTTCATTGACTATGAGAAGGCATTCGAAAGAGTGCATAGGAGAACATTACGAAAACTTTTCAACACTGTGGTATATCTGAAAAAATCTGCAACATCACACGGAATTCATATGACGGATTACACTGTAAAGTCGTACATGGAAGATAGCTGACGAATGCATTCCAAGTGACGACCAGAGTCAGACAAGGCTGTCTACTCTCTCTTTACCTTTCTTCTGGTGTTCGACTGGATTAAGAAGACCTCAATGTCTGACGGGAAGCATGGAATACAATGGACAAGTTGGATGAATCTAGATGAATCGGACTTCACAGATCACCGAGTCTTTCTATTCCATACACATCAACAAATTCAGGTCAAGACGACTAGTGTAGCAGTAGTCTCTGCATCAATAGCCCTCAACATACACGAGAAAAAAAGCAACGCTTTCAAAGAAAACACGAAGAGCACCAATTCAACCACACTTGGTGGAGAATTTCTGGAGGAGGTGGGAAATTTCATGTATCTGGATAATATCATCGATAAACGTGGAGGTCGAGGCAAGGATTGGCAAAGTAAGAACAAAATTCCTACAACTGAAGAACATATGGAACTCGAAGCAACTGTCAACTAATATCAAAGTCAGAATCTTCACTATGAACGTCTAGACAGTCCTACTGTATTGAGCTGAAACGTGAAGAACGGCCACAACGATCATCAAATAGGTACAAGTTTTTATAAACAATTGTTTACTCAAGTTACTGAATGTCCACTAGTCGGAAACCATCATCAACAACCTACTGTGAGAGGCAATAAACCAGACTCCAAATGGGGAGGAAATTAGGAAAAGAGGCTGGAAAGTATCAAACCGCATCACGAGGCTAGAGCTAACTTGGAGCCAGAAGGTGAAACATAAAAAATGAAGACCGGAGAACACATCGAATGAATGGATAACGCCTATGAGGAACTGGAGAGGAGAATTTAGGACAGAGTTGGCTGGAAAATCCTGGTCAGTGGCCTTGGGTCCAGGAAGGGTAACAGTATTAACTTTTTGTTGAGTTCAGTCTATAAAAATTAAATGGTTCTGAACCGGCGTGATATACAAGTTATAGTTTAATTGTTACAGTCGAAGTGCGGAGAAACCAAATATCTGGAAGTGATGTCGATTAGCACCCATTATCTAACTGGTAATGGGAAACAATGTGAGAAGTTAATTTTGAATTGTAAGGTTCAATCGATTTGTACAACTATTTATATGAATTATTGATACTACTTTTTAGTAGTAAAAATGAATATTTAAAATATTTATTCGTTCGTTGAGTTGAGTTGTCATCGAACTTCGTGAACTAGGTTTTATAAAATTCAGTCATAACTAGGTAAAAAGTCTCTCACTTAAAAAACATTTACATTAGATACGAAAGGATAAACAAGAATTGGTTTATAACTTGGCAGCATGAGTTATCTTGTAAGATAATAATTATGGCGAACCTTTGTGTACAATTCATGATCGTGCTAATGGGTTCCTCTTTATATATATTAATTACATAGTTTATGAGATTATTAAATTGAATAAATATCACTTCTAAAAAAGGAAGAACGCACAAAAGCCACTCTTTTTTTGAATATGATTTCAGAAATTGTATTTGAAATTACGAATATTGAGTTTTACTCAATTACTTCGTGCTTTGTCAATAAGTCATAGTTCCAACCTAATTTACTATATTAGTGAGGGTAAAATTCATTTTATTATTTTTTTAGTATGTGCAAAAACTAAGGTCTATGGTAATAATTTCGATGCGTTTTAGGTGTAGGAAGTCTAAATGTTTAGGAAAGTTCTATTCCTTTACACCATGTATAGGATATTTTTCAAAATATTGTGAACATTGACTCAGTTCCACTGCAGTAGGAAATGAGTTAATCTGACCTGAACTTGATTGACGAAATAAGCCCGTTAAAGCAATATGTTATTTATCAAGATAATGTCAAATTTCATGCTTATATTGAGTATCGTAGGAACTACATAACTAATCACTTGTGTTTAAATAAATTTCTTTTCTGTATGAAGAGATTTTAAAAAGATTTCGCATTTAATAAAAAAATTTCGGATTGTTTTCGTTTAAAGATAAATGATTATAAGGTTTAGCTGTAGTTGCAATTATGAGTGTTGTGGATTTACTTCTTTCAGTGAGTCACTCCTTGATGGATTTTCAGATATAAATCTCTCTGTGGATTTCTTTTATTAATCAAAAAACAATAAATTGTAACAATAACAGGAACGAAGTAATCGTGTGGTGCTCACGAATCTTTCTAGATGATAAAGATAATTGTGAATATTCGGAAGTTTCGCTCCTACACTGATACACATTCTATGCCACATAATAAGTAACCTCATAAAATATGTAACACACAAGTCATCCACTTTCTGAGAAATACATAATACAACAAGTATAACTTCTGACAGTTTCTTAGATACGTTCTTTGAAAACTGATTACTATCACGCAAGAGGATATGGTTTTATACATAAATCAATTAGACCAGGTTATATATAAAAGTCAGGTTATTCAAAACAAAAGGGATTTATTCACATTCTTTGAAGTAGCCGTTGATAGAATGACGATGCATATTAAACATAACTTTTATGGCAATATTGAATCGAATCATATTCCTAAGAATTATAAACAAATTCAAAAAATAAATTTAGTTTTCCGAATCAAATGAATGGTCTATATGTTGTTTGCTGTGTTATATGAGTATATCAGTAAGATAAATTAGTCATATTCAAACATTCATATATTAGACGATATAACTTAATATGTTTAGATTTATGCGCATAAATTATAGTCCAGTTTAAGATTTATATGTGGTGTCTTTTTATAATATTAGCAATGACTAAAAAAATTCATCAAATAATAGTCTACCTGTAACAAAATATAGGTCTTCTTAGAACGTAGTTGAATCCCTAACAATTTTAATCAAAATATTATGTTCGTATTAATAATTCTCACTCACTTATGCAAGTTATATTTTAAATGAACTGCTCTCGATTTACAAACAAAACCTGTATTATTCTGTATTTCTTAAGTCTATCACTTTTATTAAGACCCCATATTCTCATTCTGATTCCAGTGAATATGTGTGGGGGTACTCATGAAATATAAATCCTTACTCTTCTTCTCTGGCTAACTTTTGTTAGCGATAACGAAATAAAATAAGTCGAACGTGTATATTTCATTCATTAATTCAGAAAGGAAGATGATAATTAGATTATATCGCGGAAATAATAACAAGATGGACCAAATTTAGAGGAATGATCAGACTGATACAGAACGTAATGTCACATATAAAATGCAGAAACATATGGCATCGTTTGTACAAAATATCTGAAGAAATGGTTGTTTATTAAATATGTTCAATACAACCGATGATCAAAAACTTCTTTTCCCAATAGTTTCACCACTGAAACGGTATATATTCACAAGCTTTTTATGGGTGTACTCATCAATGCATGAAACAAATGGAAGTGATTTGATTTCACAGAATAGTGGAAAACCATTCCAGTCCCCAAGATTTAATCAAAAATAATCTATTTAAAGATTTAACATGGGATAATTTCACCAATGATAAGGGATTACGAATCCCTTAACTAGGTATTTTTGCAAATTGGACTGGATCAGTAGATGTAAAAGAACGTTTATTTCGTATTTTGAAGATTTGGTTGTTTTATTCTCCATGTCCTAAAAGGGGTATGGTTCAATCTTATTGCATCTGGATTTGTAGTCTCCTCCATATCCATTCAACAACTTAAAGGGAGTTTACAGCTTTACTAGTTTTGAGATTAGTCAAATAGACTACAGATTTACTAGTCACATACATGACTTCTGAACCCCTTATAATTGTTCACAAAAATACTACTAGAAACGTTTGCGACGGCTTTAGAGTCAATGATGAATGTGTCATAATGCGAAATGCAGGGGATATTTGCATTTTAAGATGCTCTAACGAATTGATTGAAAAGAAATGTCTTGTACTCATTAATGGCTTTTAACCAAAGCTCCTATAATTGTACTCAAAATCATAGTTATTTGTGCACCTATCATGAAATCTTAATTCACTACGATATCTAACTCTTATATCTGATCCGCTACGCTCGATAGCCCTATGCTTTTTAAGACGTACAAATATATCTGAGAACCAGCCAGTAGTTTTGAAAAAAATGTATCTAGTGCTTACATAAGACCACAGCTCAAGAAGAGATAGGTGGAGACCGTAAAGGCACTTCTAGCAAACATAAAGCGTTCATGATACCCGTTTTGGTAATCCAAAATATATGGTGAAGTAAGTAAGGAAACAGACATATACAAGTACAGTTTACATAAGTGATGATATATGTAAGTGAAATGTATTTGCATACAAGGTCATACCAAGAACGTGACCAGATTAGAATGACACATTTAAAGATCACATAAAAATAAGCTATATAGGGGTGTATTTAAGACAGTTTACCCCCATACACTAAACAGTTCTTCATATTCGACAAGCATATGTAATTTTTAAAAATGGCAAACAACGAAACCGAAATCCTTTTGTGTGTATTTTAAGACAGTTTAATTGCTTCAAACAGCAATTACAATAAAATATGAAAGAATAATTCATGTAAGTGAGTAAATTAAGACATACCCACTCAATAAAACAAATGAGTCCAACACAATATTTATATAACAGATATCTTAAGTACAGTTGAACATTTAGATACCTATGATTTAAGTATTTATTTATTTATTTGAACACATAAATATTGGTACAAGGGGCACCAAATATATATGTGCCACACAAAACAATGAAAATTTGAAGAAAAGGAGAAAAAAAAGTAATGAACGTAGGGAACTATAAAAAAAGGAGAGAACAATAATGGGGGAGAAGGAAAGGTACAATCAGGAGAAATCTTTCAGTTAGGAAAGGAGCAACCACTTTTTATGAAGAAAGTAAAAGAAGGGTACAGCACGATCACCACTGGCTCCAATCTGAGCCATATCTGATAACGCCTCTAGCCACTGTGTCGCACCATCTCTCGGACCCCAGCCAGGGAGTCTTGAAGGACCAACAGAAGCTAGCCCTTTGCAGCTTTCTTTCATACCACGACACCATGTCATATACTGACCACCTCTCCGCTTTTTCCAACCAGTCCCAGGGTCGGCAAATAGTGCGCGACGTGGAATTCTCTAGTACGACATTCGTAGAACATGTCCAAGCCACCGAAGCCGGTGTTTCAAGATGGTGACACCAATTGCATTAACGTCTCTGCTCCCGAACACACGATGCCGAACCTCTGCATTACTAACATGATGTTACTGCATGTCAGAAATCCTGCGGAGACAACGATGATCAAACACAGAGAGTCGTCTACCATCCTCAACTCGAAGAGGCTAGGTTTCACAAGCATAGAGCAAAAGTGCTCTCACCGACGCGTTGTAGATCCGACCTTTTACAACCAGACTAACATCACGAAGGCGTCAAAGATGGCCCAGATTGGCATAAGCATCTCTAGCTTTCACTACACGTTCATTGATCTCATCACTCACGTGACCACCGGCACTTGTACTACTATCCAGATACACGAACTTCTCGACTACTTCTATCTACTCACCGTCCAGAGTGAGTACATGATTAGAATCCTGCCAGTCTTGTAGAAGTACTTTGCACTTCGAAGGTGCGAAGCACATACCATACTAATGGACACTGATTGGTTCAAACGCCATTTGTTCCCTCAGGATACTGGAGCCCATGTGCACCATTGATTTGGGATCCGGTTAAAGCGCCGGACATTCGCTTTTCGTCCTCTCATTTTCGTAAACAACACCCCCGCCACGAGAAGGCAGTGAGTAGGAGTTCCCTGGCAGAGGCTGTATACGCATGGCCGTGTGAAAGCATTTCGAGAGGGAGGGCGGACTCCCCTCACTCTCGGCCGTACCAGGGCATTTGGGGGGCTTCTCGGTCCTTACGCAAGCTTTGCCCGATTTCATTACGTAACATCCTTCGTCTGTGGTCAAACTCACGGTCACCCGGAGTAGACCGACGGGCTACAATCAGTTGTAAGGAACCAGAAGAAACCCAGTGCTTGTAAGCGGGACGTTTCGCGAACCCACAACAGACTGTACCCGCCATTTTCATGGCGTCATGCAATTGCAACCAATGCTCATCTATACTTTTCGGTGGAATGGTAGCTAGCCTAGAAGCTAGCTCGGTTCGGTACATACTAGCAATAGAAGTTGCAGCAGCTTGCTAACATCAATCCTTTGGTGGCGGTCACTTCGTTGTCCACTGAAAAGTAAGGTAAGATTGGCGCAGACCAGAGCATGATCAGATTCCAAATAGGTACTCCAGAAGGAGCGGCAGTCTTGTACACAACCACGCCAGCGGTAGCCGATCGCGATGTGATCAATCTGAGTCCAGGCTTGAGATGCAGATAGGGGGCGCCAGGTGGCACTTCAGCGATGACTGTGCCGAAAGTTGGTGCTAGCCAGAAACAGGTTGTGGTCTGTGCACAGTTGCAGTAGACGTTTCCCGTTATCTGTCCTGCGACCAATGAGACCCATCGGCCACCTAAACGACTCTCTTCTGTGCCTAGACGCCCGACCTGAGCATTCAAGTCTCCGGCTATGTTATATACCATTGAAGATTAAACTACAGGAATGTCAAGATTCTTTCGATGATATAAAAAGGATTTTATCTTCTAAACTGTTGCTGACTCATAATCGTAGCTGCCGATGCTTCAAACTATGGAATTGGAGCTGTTATCAGCCATCGTTTTCCTGATGGTAAAGAAAAGTCAATTGCTCATGTATCCCGAACTCTTAACTCAGCTGAGTGAAAATATAGTCAGATTGAGAAGGAAGGACTAGCTTTAGTTTTTGCAGTAAAGAAATTCCATAAAATGATTTATGGTCGTCGATTTACCCTCTTAACGGACCACAAGCCGCTTTTACCTATATTTGGATTGAAGTCAGGTATTCCTGCATATACAGCGAATCGATTACAACGCTGGGCTATTACGTTGCTTGCTTATGATTTCCAAAAGTTTGGGCAAGCTGATGCTTTATCCCGATTAATTACGAATCGGAAGTAGGAAAGCGAAGATCCTATAATCGCGACGATATCGTTGGAAAATGATATTCATCATATACTACAAGTTGCTATAAAAGCTACCCCGTTATCCTCTGAAGATATTAAATACCATACTCAAAAAGACGATGAGCTGAAGTAGATTATTGGATACCTCGAACATGGTTGGCCTACCCATATAGACAACAAAAATATTGAACAGTATTCTCACCGTCGGAATTCTCGGAAATCGAGTAATTGTACCTTCAAACTTACTCCGTAAGGTGATGTCAGAACTGTATGCTGCACACCCAGGGGTAGCACGGATGAAGGCACTTGCACGTGGGTATGTATATTGGCCGAATATTGACGCTCAGATCAAAGACTATGTTGAGAGATGTTCCGCGTGCGCAAAAGCTATCAAAGCCCCTCGCAAGACAGAAATGCAGAGTTGGGGGACACCGAAAAATCCGTGGTCAAGAGTACATGTGGATTTCGCAGGTCCCATAAACGGGAAACAGTACCTGGTGATCGTTGATGCCTTCTCAAAATGGCCAGAGATCCACTGCATGAAGTCTCTTTCGACAAAAGCCACTACTGAAAAACTAAGACAAGTATTCAGCTGCTTTGGGTGTCCAGATGTACTGGTGTCTGATAATGGACCACAGTTTACCTCCGCCGAATTCTCGAAGTTCTGCGTCGCCTACGCCGTTAGGCATATAAAGACACCCACATACCATCCGCAGTCCAAAGGTCTGGTCGAGAGATCCGTGGATACGTTTAAAAGAGCACTGCTTAAAGCCGAAGGAGAAGGGGAAATAGAAGAGGTTATCCAAAGATTTCTACAAACCTACAGAGCGAAACCCAACCCAACAACAAATAATCAAGAAAGTCCAGCAGAAGTAATTTTTGGGAGAAAGATTAGAATACATATAGAGCAAATAAAACCAAAATTTACAGCCAACCTCCGCAACAGCAAACGAATGGAACAGCAATTCAACAAGCGGCATGGTGCATTGCCCAGAAGCTTTAAAGTGGGACAAGCTGTAATAGCAAGCGATTTCACGGGAGTAAAGCCAACCTGGAAGTTTGGCATCATAATACGGAAAAAGGGAAGGTTATCTATGAATTAAAAGTTGGACAAAAGATATGGGTGCGACACGCAAACCAGATGCAGCCAACCAGACAGGAGCGGGAGACAGGAAATGATGTAAAGTCGAATATACCAATAAATATATTAACTGAGTCGGATAATGAAATTAAAAATGACCTGAATAATAACAAGACGCATACAACACTCCCGAGAAAATCTCAGTGCATCAGACGGGAAGATAATCGAATAAAAATAAATCCTAAGGATCATTATTATATCTAACGCTTGAAAAAAGCGGGGTGTTATATACCAGTGAAGATTAAACTACAGGTAACTTTCGAGGACTATTAATGGACTAATATTCTATAAATATTCTTATTGTATAGTTATTCAAGAATTACATTATGTGTATTTATATTCCACTTATTGTAAGCTTTATTTTGACCCATAGATTATTACTATACGATTTATTATTCTTGAGTTATAACCTGTCTATTAATTACTGTCTCCCACATTCACAGCCACTTTTTGGCCTATTTGTGTACATGTTATTTTCTATTTTATGGTACGTTATGGTCTGTCTGATTGATATATAAACCGAGTATGTCTGAAATAAATGATTCGATTCATATTGCGGAAGCTGGTGTTGTGTTCTGGACTCAAGAGGACGGGCTAGAAGGACATAGGACCCAATAAGGACGCTAGACTGCGCAAACCGGTTGAACGTCATTGGTTTTGTCATAGTGCGAATATTTGTATAAGCCGTATTCTGATTGGTGGATAAGTCACGTGATCGTAAACAGGACATCAAATCATAACAGGCTAGTACTACAATATCTGTCGAACGCACTTTCTAGAGAAGAACAGTTACCTATGTGATCATCGAGAATTCTTAAAATACAACTTGTTTAAATTTTACAAAATTAGCAGTACATTCAGCATTTACGTAAGAACAAAAATACACAATAACAGCATTCACTTAGAAGATAAAAGCAGTTAGGTGTAATAAAAATAACTGACCGAGCATAAATCAGAAATAAGCCAACATAGAAAAATAATTTTACAATATCCTGTGATCTAATCACATACGTAAGATATACATATATATTTGTAATTAGTGATTTGGAAATAAAATATAGGTACTCCAACCTGTATATTACAAATAATAACGATAATAGTAACTACCAGGAAAAGCTACTATCATATAAATGTCTATCATAATTGCAGATAACTACACGGAAGTATCGCGAAAATGGTGTGGTTTTCTCAATTATTCCCTACCTCAAAAAAACCCCCCATATTATGTCTTGATTAACATTGAACAGTGTGTCATAACGAGGATTTAGATATTTTATCTAAGATTGTGTATTTGACAAAGATCTGTGGAATAGCAAGGTTGGGTATAAAATGATTTTACCTATTTTATACTACTTGTGAGTAAGCTAAAATTGTCGATTATAAGTATGAAGTCGAGGCATTTGAACGTTAATTTTTCACACGACTTTAATCGCTCATCAGCGTGAAAATTTAATACACTTACAACACTGTAAAATAAAACTAGATATTATAACTTTTGTAGTTATGTTAGATATAAGTACTTACCGTAAGTTAATTAGTTGTCAAATACGTTCAGTAAATACCTTAAATTTCCATTAAAAAGTAATCATATATTTACGTAATAACACTTAAGTATTATCAAATAATGATGAGATAGTCTTCAAAAAGGTTGTATTACCATTTTGGATTGTCACGATATTCAGCATGTAAAATATCATGAAACCATGGATGAATTATATTCGACTGGGAACTTAAATATTTGTAGTCTCGAAAAAGATATACCACTTCTGTTTTTTGATAGCAGACAGTAATTTTCTCTTCAAAGAATAAGTCAGGATTAAATCTATTTCACGTTGTTCCTATATTATTTCCGACAAGTGATTTAATTACAAACGCAACTAATTCATATCAATTAAACTTACCCAGTCCACAAACGCTGATGAGAAATTATTTATTACGTCTGCGTTAAACAAATTACATGAAACCAATTCTAAAAACTTCTTTGACAGACTACAGCACAATCATTATCAGGTTATACCATGCTACATTACAACCACAATCTTATAAACACTTTCTTTTTTCTATGAAATAAAAGAATGTCCAGTAATTAAGGTGTTTAAAAAAACTGAACACTCCGAATAGTCATATTTGTAAAATCGAAAAGATCATCCACTATTTAGATAACAATGATCCTTAACTATTCATATCAATCAGTATTATAAAACATATCAGGTCAGTAAACTAAATATTTAATTTTAGATATAAAAAACGAAAAAAAACCGTGTAACAAATTTTAAGCGAAATATATAATAATAGTAATATGAGTTATTCGGAAGAAAAACCAAGAAGGAACAATAAAAATTATTTCTGATAAATTATAGTACCTAGGCAAATAAAGCCGTGGGTGAATATTACGGAAGAGATTGTGATAAAGCAAGTCAATAATGTTTGGCGGGAAAAAAAATGCAAATGAAATATGATTGATTCTATTTCTATTTGTAATTCCAGAAAGTGTATTCTAATTCCAAATGAATTTTTTCACAAATATTTTGTGTAAAATTAGAAACAAAAACAAACAAAAAAACTATAACGTGTAACAAAGGCGCACATTGAAAAAAAATTAAATATCTTGTTTAACTTGTGATAATTGAGCATTTCGTTTTCCCAAAATATCCATAAGATTTTTACTCATATAATATGGTCTTTCAGCAGATCCATCATTTTTTTCTAAATCTTCCACTGTACAAAAAATAATGAAATACAATAAAATTAAGTATCTCATTAGTTATAATTCAATTTTAATATTTCCACAAGATAAATAGATCATAAATTTGAGTCACGAACAACATACTAACGGAAGGTAGTTAGAAACAAAATATTAACCTTAAAGCCATAACCGAGAAAAAACGTAAGGTAATATTTCCACAAGATAAATAGATCATAAATTTGAGTTCACAATAATCTGTTTACATTGTAACATGTCAAACGAACTTTTTGTCAACAACAATCTTATCAAAAAATAATGAGAATCCCAAGATTATTGAAGCGACAAATATATGCAACTATTTTGCATCTAATGATCGAACTAAATAATTACATAAGTTAGTCTGATAAAACATGTGAAGGATGAGAAGTGATTTTCAAATACTACAATTTAACTGAATCTTGTAGATACAGGATTATGTGCTTCGAGTACTGTATATCAGCGAGAAAAGTCACGAACAACATACTAACGGAAGGTAGTTAGAAACAAAATATTAACCATAAAGCCATAACCGAGAAAAAACGTAAGGTGAAAAACCAACAGCCAATATGGATGACAGCTCCTAAGAAACTGAAACTCGACTTTGCAAATCCGACTGGAAGGCTTTCACCATGGTCACGGATTAGTTGTTTTATTTAGCAAAGAAAGAAGCCACCAAAAAATCCCAAAACAGAAGGAATCCAATCCCCCCTAGGGTCAGTAGAAATACTTGTGTTCCTGAATTTCAGAGGAATTACATATCTGGTCAATACATTCAGTTAAACCTAGATAGAACGAAACAGTTGCATGATGATTGAGATGTGATCTAAGAAATTGTGTGACAGACTGAAATGTTTAGAGAGAATAACAAGGAGAATTGAAGAATAAAGTGAACTTATTCTATCTGATGGCTTCTCGTCAGTGACAAATAGTTTAATACTACAAATAGTGTTAACATATTTTATGTAAACGAACAAAGGTATGTTAAAACTGTAATTTAGGACTCTTCGCAGCTGATGATAAGCACTGAAACAGAATGAATTCAATTTATTCTGTAGATCGGATTGTTCCTGCTTTGCTTAAATTTATCGAGGGATTAAGTTTAATACCAAAATTGGTTATAAATATAAAGAATTATATTAAGTACTCATACAGTATGAACTTTCATCAGGTTTGTCATTGCTTTCCATATGTTCCACTGCACAGAAACAAGGAAATAATATTGCGAAAATGTATTACTGATAAGATTATTTATTAACGGAAATAGAAGCTCAATGTTATCGGTTTAGCTTCATGAATAATACATCAGTTAGATTGAAACTGTAATAATTTGATGGAATTCACTAAGCAATGACTATTTACCAACTTGCCTAAGAAAACGTACATTGTCAAAAATTCAAAACAATATGCGAAAATATTAAGCCTTAATAGGGTAGTTGTAGAGTCACCATACAGAAGTGTTGGGTCAGAGGGCCTTATATAAGAATATTTAAAACGTGATTTTGAAAGACATTATTATGATACTAAATACTTGATATTGTTGTGAATATATTATGATAGACAGGAAAACAGTGAACATGACTGAACAATAACTAATTTACATTGACAAATGTCGAGGATATTTTTCGACAACCGAAGATGAAAATCCAGAAATTAACGAAATGTCAAACTAGATAATTGCACTGATGAATTAAGGAATCATGTAACATGATGCAACCAAACAATAGTTAAGAATATAAAAAATGTTATTAAGTACTTACAAAAGCAAAGAAATATTGTATCGACACCCATTTCAAAAACACTTGAGAATAATGACGCCACAAGGTAAGATGCAAGTATGATAATCTAAAAATGTATAACAAAAAGAATATGCAACACGTTTTACATTAATGAAGTAAATAATATATCAAAATAAATTGTGTACATTACGTATACTATAAAATAATTTTCTTAAACTTATGCCCCAAATGTACTGGTATAGCCGAGAGTGGGGTGGGTTCGCTCTCCCTCTCGAAATGCTCTCACATGGCCACATGTATACAGCCTCTGCCAGGGAAGTCCTACTCACTGCCTTCTCGTGGTGGCGGTGCTGTTTACGAAAACGAGATAACGAAAAGCGAGTGTCCGGTGTTTTAACCGGATCCCAAATCAATGGTGCACATGGGCTCTAGTATCCTGAGGGAACAAATGGAGTATGAACCGATTTCTCGGTCACCGGCTACCATGGGACTGCATCTCCTCACGATGCTCTACTGACTTGTGGGTCAGACCTTTAGGTCAAAGGCTCGGGGTGTGGCCTCCTAAGAAAACCAACTGCTTCGGTCTGAGAACCCGGGCAGTAAAGCTCCGATTAACTATCAAATAACTCGCATTATTATCATTATTACCATTATTATTATTATTATTATTATTATTATTATTATTATTATTATTATTATTATTATTATTATTATTATTTACTACGTCATTTACTCACTATCTTTTACTCCCACTTTATGTATCCTTATTTTCCGACTTATACAGCAGCTCGCTTATGGTGGGAATTCGGCTCTATCTAAACGTTCTCGAGTCACTGCCTGGTTGAAAATTGTATGCTACTACCACCAAATACGAATAATGAAGCAGTTTTTCTGAAACCACGTGCACCATTCAAACTGGCTGCCTTCAACGTTCGCACACTTATGCAGGTCGGACAACAGATAGGTCTGGCTATGTCTTTGGAAAGTCTTAATATTGAAGTTTGTTGTCTATCCGAGACCCGTATTCACGACTCTGGTAAAGTAATACAAATTCGCTCTCCATCTGTAACTTCAAAAGGCTTGTTCTACGTGCGTTTATCCGGGGACCCTGTGGCATCTTCGTCTGGTCTTGCTGGCGTTGGTGTCGCACTAAGCGCAAGAGCTGAGGCAGCACTAGTCGACTGGATCCCCATTAACAGTCGGTTATGTGCTGTTAGATTAGAAAGTTCCATCAAAGTGAGAAGAAATCGGCGTGAGAAACGATGTCTTTTCGTCGTCTCAACCTATGCCCCGACAGATTGCAGCCCGGATGCAATCAAGGATGAATTCTACAACCAGCTAACTGTTCTTCTCCAGAAAGTGAGTTCGACAGATATTGTAGTACTAGCCCGAGACTCGAATGCTCAGGTCGGGCGTCTAGGCACAGAAGAGAGTCGTTTAGGTGGCCGATGGGTCTCATTGGTCGCAGGACAGATAACGGGAAACGTCTACTGCAACTGTGCACAGACCACAACCTGTTTCTGGCTAGCACCAACTTTCGGCACAGTCATCGCTGAAGTGCCACCTGGCGCCCCCTATCTGCATCTCAAGCCTGGACTCAGATTGATCACATCGCGATCGGCTACCGCTGGCGTGGTTGTGTACAAGACTGCCGCTCCTTCTGGAGTACCTATTTGGAATCTGATCATGCTCTGGTCTGCGCCAATCTTACCTTACTTTTCAGTGGACAACGAAGTGACCGCCACCAAAGGATTGATGTTAGCAAGCTGCTGCAACTTCTATTGCTAGTATGTACCGAACCGAGCTAGCTTCTAGGCTAGCTACCATTCCACCGAAAAGTATAGATGAGCATTGGTTGCAATTGCATGACGCCATGAAAATGGCGGGTCAAGTCAGTTGTGGGTTTGCGAAACGTCCCGCTTACAAGCACTGGGTTTCTTCTGGTTCCTTACAACTGATTGTAGCCCGTCGGTCTACTCCGGGTGACCGTGAGTTTGACCACAGACGAAGGATGTTACGTAATGAAATCGGGCAAAGCTCGCGTAAGGACCGAGAAGCCTGGTGGTCGGAGCGTGCTAATGAGCTGGAAGCAGCAGCTGCATCTGGTAATTACCGGAAGCTCTTCCAACTCATCCGAGCCACTGGCAGCAAGAAGTCTGGTGTGAGCGAAACAATTTGCAAGGATGACGGAACGCCAATCACTAACATCTATCGACGTCTTGGACGATGGGCAGAATTTTTCGAAGGGCAGTTCAACTGGCCTGCTGCTCCGGCAACATCGGCCAGACTGTCCTGCCCTCCATGGCCGGTGACGACTGATCCACCAAATGAGGCGGAAGTCCGCAAGGAACTCCAACTCTTGAAACGTTACAAATCACCGGGCCCAGATGACTCACCTCCGGCTCTTTTTAAAGATCGTGGTGACTTTCTGACTAAGGGACTGACGACGTTGTTTATAAAGGTCTAGGAACTAGAGAGTGTACCAACGTCATGGAATGAGTCGATAGTTGTCCCTATCTTTAAAAATGATTCACGTCGTTCCTGTAACAACTATCGGGGATAAGTCTACTTCCGACTGCGTCCAAGCTATTGGCTTCCGTTATAATTCGTAGGTTGTTCAAAACCCGAGAAGGATTGACTCACGAGAAGCAGGCTGGATTTCGTTCTGGTCAAGGATGTATTGATCATATCTTCACACTCCGCCAAGTGTTAGAACACCGCCATACTTATCAAAGGCCAACAATCGTAGTGTTTCTTGATATCAGGACTGCCTTTAATTCGTTGGACAGAACTGTTCTCTGGGATTGTCTATTGAAGAAGGGTGTGCCTGAGAAGTTTATTAACATCCTAAAAGCCCTATACACAAACACCTCAGGCAGAGTGAGGGCATACAACCACCTTTCTCCACTATTCCATTCAAGCAGTGGAGTTAGACAGGGTTGCCAAATCTCACTATTCCTCTTCAACTTTGCCATCGATGACATTCTGGAAACAGCTCTGATGGATGTAAATAATGGTGGCGTGGATCTGTTGCCTGGAGAAAGACTTCTCGACCTTGAGTATGCGGATGATATTGTCTTACTGTGTGATAATGCCCAAGCCATGCAATCCGCACTTAATCAGTTGGCAATCAATGTCCGTAGGTATGGTATGTGCTTCGCACCTTCGAAGTGCAAAGTACTTCTACAAGACTGGCAGGATTCTAATCATGTACTCACTCTGGACGGTGAGTAGATAGAAGTAGTCGAGAAGTTCGTGTATCTGGATAGTAGTACAAGTGCCGGTGGTCACGTGAGTGATGAGATCAATGAACGTGTAGTGAAAGCTAGAGATGCTTATGCCAATCTGGGCCATCTTTGACGCCTTCGTGATGTTAGTCTGGTTGTAAAAGGTCGGATCTACAACGCGTCGGTGAGAGCACTTTTGCTCTATGCTTGTGAAACCTAGCCTCTTCGAGTTGAGGATGGTAGACGACTCTCTGTGTTTGATCATCGTTGTCTCCGCAGGATTTCTGACATGCAGTAACATCATGTTAGTAATGCAGAGGTTCGGCATCGTGTGTTCGGGAGCAGAGACGTTAATGCAATTGGTGTCACCATCTTGAAACACCGGCTTCGGTGGCTTGGACATGTTCTACGAATGTCGTACTAGAGAATTCCACGTCGCGCACTATTTGCCGACCCTGGGACTGGTTGGAAAAAGCGGAGAGGTGGTCATTATGACATGGTGTCGTGGTATGAAAGAAAGCTGCAAAGGGCTAGCTTCTGTTGGTCCTTCATGACTCCCTGGTTGGGGTCCAAGAGACGGTGTAACACAGTGGCTAGAGACATTATCAGATATGGCTAAGAATAGAAACCAATGGCGATCCTGCTGTAACCTTCTTTTACTTTCTTCATAAAAAGTGGTTGCTGCTTCCTTAACTGAAAGATTTCTTCTGATTGCAGCTTTTTGTTTCCTCCATTATTATTATTACACTAACTTACACTAATCTGTTTGTTATTGTTTTTTTCTTCCGTTCTCCTTAAATATCTCATTGTTTTGTGTGGCGCATATATATTTGGTGCCCCTTGTATCAATATTTATGTGTTCAAATAAATAAATAAATAATAAATGTCTATAATGTATTATAACTTATCGAAACAAAAAGTAATGATTTATCATAAATTAAAGAATATCCTAGAAAGGATTTCGTATTCCCCTCGTAAACCACTTTGAACAAGCTATTTTTAGTCAATATACTAATTAAGTTTTTTTAGTTTATGATTACCTGACGTGCGTTCTCATACTCGCGCAGTTCTATTCACGAGTTACCTTCCCATAAGTAATGTGATAAATTATTACTTCATCTCTTTCTACCGAACTATTTTTTTAATGTTTAGCCTTTCTCGTTATCATAGATATCTGAACGATCTTACTAGTAATCTTGTTAATTTCTTCAAGTTATGTTGATGTGGTATGATATTGTGGGCTAATACACATTTATGCTATGCTCTAAATTGTCCATATAAGTGACTGACTGAACATGAATGAATACATTTTATTTTGCCTTAAAAAAATGTAAAGCGGAGGTTTGTAGCTCAGGTGAATGATTTTGGTAGACAAAGAGGATGTCCTCTTTATTTTTGCCTACACGAAAATAAAATTGCGGCCAAACGTCATGACATATTCTTGCTTATATGTATGTATATGCACGTAAACAAATGTGAACAGACATTCGATTTAGATCTTGGATACAGGTAATTCTAAAAACACCAGAGGATTTTTTAGAAGCTTGGTACTCAGGCCAATCTGCAATCAACAAGCATATTGGAACAGATCCAATTTATAAACCAATTAGAAAAATTATGGACAAATATAGGACCAAGAATCAAACCGATGGGAGATACAATCAAAATAAAATAAACAATGATAGGTTAAGTCAACAATAACCAATCAAGATGGAGGTCTATAAGACATGCTGTGAGCCACACATGGAGAAACTCGAAAACCTCACTTCTACCTGAATCTTGTGCTGATGATGTTGTTTAGAAGAACGATGAAAGCTTCACGACCAAACCATTCAGTTCAGAGAACAAAACTCCACCGAAATGTTAAGCATACAGCAACTTTGAAATTATTTTCAAAACCCAAATTAGAGCAAGCAGTACAACATACGATAAATGTACAAAATAACTCAGTGTTATGTATGAACTCATGAAAGAAAAGAACCATGAAAACACTCGTCATGATAAAAGGAATCTTGAGCCGATTAAAAGATGAAATAAACATGCAAGATTTAAAAGTACATCAAAAATAACAAAGTGAAACTATAAAAAAATGCAATAATAAGATGTAACTTACACCCAATGGCACGAATGCATAATGAAGATTAGAATTAAACACATCACTTAGAAATTCATTTCCTTTGAACAATAAACCTTCCAAATAGACATAAGCCATACCACCTGAATTCAAAAAAATTATGATCCATTTTAGATAGCAAACAACCGGAAAAAATAACTAGTAACACAAGGTGAAATGTTAATAGTTGCAATTGTATTATTCTTCATATTCACTAGAGAATGAATGGAATAAATGAATTAGTTTAGACAACATTGTGAATTGATAGTAACCATTACTGTACAATGATACAAACCATGGTATGAAGTCTCAAATATAGCATTTTATAAACTAACAATGATTACAACACAGAAAATTACTGTGTGAGATCCATGCAAAATACGCGTAACATAGAAATTTTTAAATGAGACTTGACAGCATGCTAATACACAGAAGAGAAGATGGAAAGTTTTGATTTGTCATAGTAGAAATCACTTACGCTTAACGATGATAAACATTCAGGTGACCAAACAAGGCCACTACGAAGAATGAAATAAAGGTCAACTATAAAAATACAATTATTTTCAATAGAAATTTGTATAGTATTGTTATTGGTTAAGTTTCTAACAACTTGTTTCAACATATCCCAAGATTGATTTATTAACCAGCTTAAGCAGTGATTAGTAATACAGTGAAATCATTATTCAGTAAAATCGGATTCAAGTATTAATGATCACTATAAATGCTATCTATCTTTCATAACCAAACTAACCAATAACTGATTTCTGAAGGATATTAATAAAAATTAATTCTTTCTTTTTAGAATATGTCAAACAGAAGTTTTTTTTCGAACAGATTCTCAAGAAAAGTACCTATCAGACTGATACTTGGTCATTTTCGCATATTTATTATTAATATGAAAAACCAACATTTTGTTTTTCTAACAAAACAGTTAGTTAAAATAACCGATTTTGTCATTTCGGTGAAAGAATTTTCTTCGCTGAATTCTCTTTACTTTTATTCAAAAAGGTGTTATGCAAAATTGACATTACAGACACCGATTATATAAAACTGTACAGGAAATGTCCTTATCAAACCTTAAAATGAACCAGTAATACAATGTTATAATACAGTAAAAAAATAACCCTATCCAAACATTATTTAGTCATGTTCACATAAAATCCAAATATGTTCACTTACCAACAATACTGACAACAACAAGCTTTCCAATAAATAGAATGAAATCAGTCACTTTATCGACCACAAATAGTCTATGTATAGAAAAACAAGAGATAATCAAACTACGTATGAGAATCGTTATCAAACTGTTACAAAGAGAAGAAACTATGAATGGAAAAAGGAAACGATTGCAGAATAAACAGTAAGTTGCCCTTGAAAATACTGCAGATAAGTTTTCAGCAGAAAGCGTATATATATATATATATATATATATATATATATATATATATATATATATATATATACATATATATATATATATTCAGTGCACAGAAAACAAGCGTCGAGAAAATTTTCTTCCTTGAACTATCTTAATTCTTTTCCAACCATACAAGTAACCATTTGTGAAGTCAGCCAATAAACTACAAGTTTCCCATTAACAAAATTGAGGATTGAATGGGTTTCAAACATAAGAACTAACAATCGATTATTTTCACTTAGAAACTGATTTGCATTTAGTGAGACAAGTAATCGATTAAAACAATGGTGTATAGTAATAAAAAATACACAAGCTATTCTAATATGAGCGGCCAGATTATTATTAGTATTATTCAATAGCATATTTTGGTACAATATAGAATCCTCAGCACAAAGTATTTCAACAAGTTCTACTCTCATACTTCTTGGTCGATCCTAACGATAAATATTGAGTGATCGCCAGTTAGAAGTTAGCAGTCCAGTAAATCGACATCTAAATAACGTACATTCTTTTCTCTGCATACTACCAGCAACCACGATATCTCTGATTGCGTCTTTTGTAACTTGTACAACGAAATGCTATACACTTTTCAGAAACTCACCTGAATAGGTTATGCGATTAATAACCATAATGATGTATTAAAACAAAAAAAATTAGATAACTTGTTGAAATATCTACACGGCAAGAATAGATAGTTCAGATGTTCAAGCTACTCAAAATAACTGACGTTTAAAGTGATTTATGACAATCTGTACATAATTCCTCGACTTTTTCAATTACATATAACTATATTTATGATATATGAATTACATTGATAAATATTTTATAGCTTATATCCTACGCAGTCGATAGTAAAACAGTAAACTTAAAATAAAACATCCTAAATACAAATTTCGAGAAAAATAGTATTAAAAAGCAGGACATTTATAATTTCTAACCTTCTACAATTTACAAGAGATGATTTTAAAAGATTATTTACAAAATGAAATAAATAAATGTGATTGACACTAAATATAAACAAGCTACAAAACAATGAAATAGAAAAGATTAGTTGAAAAGAATGGTTTCTTTAAAATAAGAAAATAAAACTATATTGAACACGTTGAAATTGCAAAACATGTGGATATATTGAAATTATATAGAATAATCTATTTTAAGGAAAATTTTATAATACTATGTTCATATACAAGTACCTGACCACATTGCGTGCGAGTAAAGACAATGCTGAACGAGAGGCTGAACAAAAACTTTGACCATAGATAGCAATCTAAATGGGATTAATAAAAATAAAAAAGTACTAAGTTAAATATTATTTTCACTTAGAAAGTTTACTTTTGTATATTTTACAGTGAAGTATATCAATAATAATTCCTGTTTGATTTAGTTTTACAGATATTGCCAACGGTTCATATGCATGCAAAGTACCTGTTTGGGAAAATTCACTTACGAAATCAAATCTTAAGTCTTTTTTAGATTCTAGTAAACCAAATAAGAATGAACATTCAATTAAGCGATATTCAATTCAGTAACTGACAGAATGTGAAATTCTTCAAAAGAAGGATAATGATTCGTTGTTGTACATCCATAATAACGCAGTAACAATTTCAACAAAGTATGTAGATGAAAGCATAGAACAATCTATTACTTCTGATTAAACAACAAACTACAGAATTATCTACAATATTGGATGTTAAACCGTTAATTAGATAGTTCTAGAAAAAACCGTATTCACTATCGGAACTGCTGACTATTATAATAATATCTTAACGTTTTCAGTAAAAAAAAAAAAAAATGTACGTCACTAACACTCATTAGTCACGTTCTAATATTTTGATCTCAATGAGTAGAAAGCAAAATCATTTAATTGTGTATCAAAAACTTAAAATGAACTCGAACAATACATTAAAAGTTATTTAGAATGTTTACATTGTATGCAAGAAAAAGGTATTCTGAAATGTACATACATAAAAGAAAATACACATAAACCATAAACAAACTATAGATTTTACAAGCAACAGTAATCATGAACTTATAAACCAAGAAAATGTTATGAACCGATAAAATGGAGAATTTCCTAGCTGCAAACGATTTTTTGTGATTACACTGATAAACATACACAATATGTAAACAAAACAAAGAAAACCTATATTCCAAATTACAACCCAATAATCTTTATTTATGTTAAAAATGAATAATCACAACTGTTAATATCCGACACCGGTCAATGAATTTTGGCATCGCTAGTTTAAACATATACTACAGTTAACTTTCTTCTTATTTTGCAAAACATAATTACACAATCATGCGAGGGATTCTGCAGTAAAGGTAACCCTGATAAGGCCGAGATTGGGAGAAGTCAGCTCTCTTCGAAATGTTGTCATATGGACACGCATATACAGCCACCACCAGGGTAGTCCAACTCACTGCCTTCTCGCGGCAAGGGTGTTGTTTAAGAAATCGAGAGGACGAAAACCGAGTATCAGGAGCTTGAACCGAAATAGCGGATATTGTGGATCCACCTGTGGGAGTTTGAAGACCCACATTCCAAACCAATGGTGCACATGGGCTCTAGTATCCTGAGGGAACAAATTGTTGGTCACCGGCTACCATGGGACTGCATCCCCTTATGCTGTCCCACTGTCTTTGTGGATTAGACCTTTAGGTCAAAGGCTCACGGTGTGACCCCCTAAGAAAACCAACTGCTTCGTTAGGGCACCCGAGTAGTATCCCAGCCCTCACACAAATCGAATGACTGATGTGGCGCATATCTGTTTGGTGCCTCCATGTACCATTGTTCATCTGTTTAAATAAATAAAATTAACCCAAACGTTTTAGAAAACTCCGCCCGGATGGAAATCTCATGGACCAAGGATCATCAACGCTTCCTTCAAAACGAAGAAAGAGGGCATTTCAATTCTATTCACCTACCAACGACTACAATGAAGACGTTAAAGATCAATTTTACGATAGACTGCAGTCAATCGTCGAGAAGTGCCCAACAAAGAACTTAACCATTCTGATAGAAGATTTAAATGCCAAGGTTAGAATGGACAACACCGGATATGAAGAGAGCATGGGACGACACAGACTGGGAGAGAGGAACGAAAATGGTGAGAGATTTGCAAATCTATGTGCCTTCAATAAACTGGTCATAGGCGGCACTATATTCCCACATAAACGCATACACAAAACCACATCGACTTCACCGGATCACACCACACAGAACCAAATCGACCATCTCTGCATCAACAGAAAGTTCAGGAGGACGATGGAGGACGTGAGAACAAAGAGAGGAGCCGGTATAGCATCAGATCATCACTTGCTGGCCGCCAAGATGAAATTGAAACTCAAGAGGCACTGGACAACGGGGAGGACAATATCACAATAGTTTAATACGGCTCTTCTTCCGGATAATGACAAACTCAATAAATTCAAGATAACCCTCAGCAATAAGTTCCAGGCCTTTCATGATCTACTCAATGGAGAAGAAACTACTATGGAGAGCAACTGGAAAGAGATAAAAGAGGCAATCACTTCAACATGTCATGATGTTCTGGGCCAAAAGAAGCACCATCACAAGGATTGGATCACGGTCGATAGACTGGATAAGATTCAAGAAAGGAGGAACAAGAAGGCAGCAATCAATACCAGTCGAACAAGAGCAGCAAAAACCAAGGCACAAGCTGAATACGCAGAAGTAAACAAGCAGGTGAAGAGGAGCATCAGTACTGACGAACGTAAATATGTGGAGGATTTAGCAGTGACGGCGGAAAAGGCTGCAAGAGAAGGAAACATGAGACAACTGTATGACACAACAAAGAAACTCTATGGAAATCACCGTAAACCAGAACGACCAGTGAAAAGTTAGGAGAGCAAAGTAATCACCAACATCCAAGAACAGAGAAACAGGTGGGTAGAACACTTCAAAGAACTCTTGAATCGACCAGCTCCACTGAACCAATCCAGCTCAGGGAGAAAAATTCCACCAAAATCATCCACCTGTGCTACAAATCTTCTCCATCATCTACTGAACCCACCCAACATCAAAGCAGCAGTCACGGACCTCCCAATCGATGTTGGCCCACTAACAGTTGAAGAGATCAGCATGGTCATCAGAGAAATCAAGTGTGGCAAAGCAGCAGGACCAGACAACATTCCAGTAGAGGCACTGAAAGCAGATGTAGCGGTAACTGCAAGGATACTCCACATTCTCTTCAGCAAGATATAGGATGAGGAAGGACTTCTGGCCAGAACACCAAAGAAAGGCTATCTCAGCAAGTGTGATAACAGGCGAAAGTACGTAAGTAAATAAGTAAGTAATACGTTTTAGATACAAAATCGATTAAAAAGCTAATATCAATTTATTTTCGAAATGTTTGACAACCCATCTATGTATATACATATTTGTGCTATAATCATATAGGTCGATAAAAACAAAACATATCAACAGGTAGAACGAGGGTATGGAAAAACATGTATGAAGTCGAGTTATCTAAAAAGTCATTCTGAATCTAAGTAAATTTAATTTGCAACCGCTTTCACAAGCAACTTTCAATATTGTATAACACTCGTAAACTAAGGGCATCACAACGTTATCTTTTAAAATTTAGCTCTATGGTTCATGTTTAACATTTAAATTACTGAACTAATGTAGATTTTGCAAATTACATTTACACACTAAATTGTAAACTATGTAAACGATTGAAAATAATCACTTAGAATATATAATAAATAGATTGTAAATAACGCATAAACGTTCCCACAATTTAAAATCGACTTAGCTGACAGCAAATAGATAGGAAGAACAAATAAATAATATATTTGTAATATCCCAATGAGTAGAAAATTAGATTTTCTGACGTTTCGTGACTTAGTGTAAGTCGCTTCTTCAGAGAATAAATAACCAAATTAAAATTAATCCAAGTTTAAATAGTACTATTTGGTTATTTATTCTCTGAAGAAGCAACTTACACTAAGTCACGAAACGTTAGAAAATCTAATTTTCTACTCATTGGGATATTACAAATATATTATTTATTTATAACAATCAACCCAATGCTCAATTTATTCGAAATTATCAAATCAAACCTTGGTAATGATACCTAGATAGGAAGAACGAAAAACGATCATTAATCATGTGAACATTAGGAATGAGAATGTATAGTAATGTGTTCATGATTTCAAATCATGACTAAGTACGGACGTATTATAATTGAAACTCATGAAACTATATTTCCCAAACATTTAGTGTATTACTAAAAAAATTAAAACTTACCATAATAAAAGCATTTCTATTAAGAAATCTTAGAAATTTTTCAAGTAGCCAAAAACAACAACTTAAACATTTCAAGAGAAAATTTGTAACAGGATTATTAACTTTCTTCAATTTTGCATTAATATATTCAAGTGTAACACGTAGCCATTGTAATAAAGCAATTAGAAATGATCCAAATGCTAATGAACCAGTATGATAAAAGGTTGATCGAAATAGACTTGTTATTAATGGACATTTCGACGCAGATTTTTGATTATGAGACGAAAAGTAATATTCAGCAAATGTTCCTGCTAAAGTCATTTGTGTTAAGGATTTGACAAAATTAATTAACCAAAAGAACATGAACAAATTGAAAAATTGTAGGTAGATAGTATATCTAAAATAGAAAAAAACAGCAAAAAGGTATAAATATATATGGGATTATGTGAAGTAGAATTTAATTTAACAACTGTAATTGTGATTTTAACCTAGTAACTATATATTATCTAAATAAATTAAAAGAGCATTGAAAAAGTTCAATATATATATATATATATATATATATATATATATATATATATATATATATATATATCAGTTTGTATTAATATGTTATGTGGGTGGAGCGAATCCGCTCTCCCCCTCAACATGCTCTCACATGGCCACGCGTATACAGCCACTGCCAGGGACGTTCAAAGCTTTAACCGGGTTGGTGGAAACTGAGGGTCCACCTAGGAGAATTGGGGAAACTTGATTCAAACCAATGGTGAACATGGGCTCTATGATTCTGAAAGAATAAATGGTGTCTGAACCAATTGTTGGCCACCGGCTACCATGGGACTGCATCTCCTTACGTTGCTGCACTACCTTGTGGATTATACCTGTAGATCAAAAGCTAAGGGAGTAGCTTGCTTGTACCAATGTTTATGTGTTTAAATAAATAAATATACTGTGTCATTTAAAGACAATGAATTTTATGACGATCATACAAAGCCGAGTTTCATAGATTAGACAAATTTATTGCATGATAAAAATCCCTTGGCATAATTGTAAAGTCTCAATAGTCTACATATAAAGTTAACTAACCGAGATGTCAAGCTCGAATCATAAATTCTTTGAATATTTCAATATATTACAAAACATAAAACATCACAAAATGAACTACGAGAAGTATTACAATTTAATTGTGTTCTGAAATTTCGATTGATGAAATTTCAATTAACTGTTTATCAGTAGTGAAAGCAATCGACATCCTGTGTGTGATTGACAGTGGTAACGAGAGCAAAACGTAAAGGAATGGCATGGTGACCCGTCGTAGACCAGATACTGGGTGGATATCTAAGTTTATACTTAATAGTACTGTATCGCTAACTTAGATTATCACACAATAACTTACTTCCGGTCTCCATAATACAGAAAACGACAAGCTTTGCCAGCTGAATTGTTCTGCTACAATAACACGAAAAGGTCGAAAAACAGAAAAGTCATGTTTGTCATTGACATGTTATGGTAAAGAATACAAATAAATTTTTAATGAGTATTAATTTATTAATAATAAATGTTGTAGTGAAGTGTTCCAAGTTGAATAAATACTCTATAGCACATACATAATTCTTATCTTAGGCCACTTGATTAACAGTACTGCACTTATCTTCTTATTGAATCGTGACATCTTAAGTCTCAGAACACGGCAAAAGATTAATAGTCTACTGCGGATAACAAGTACTGGACTATGAGATAGATGAACAACGAAATGATATTCAACAGGCATACAGGACATTTGATTCATGTACGGGCTTTCGGTGTACCATTTTTTTATTTGATGAGTGCCAAGATTTATCAAACACCGACAGTCAGTTGCACAAAATTAACATAAACTCAATCAAGTAGGATCAACTACTGAATTACTAAGACGTATAAAACAATGAAGGGAACCATCATCTATTTCAATAATTCTTTGAAAGATACTAGGTTGTGATAAATAAAATAAATAAGCACACAAAATTCTTATCTTAATAAACTTAAATCTTATACTGTGACACACATAGACAAAGAGGTTCTGTGGCAGTGTCTGTCATTGAAAGGCGTACCTCAAAAGTACATAAACCTTGTGAAGGCTCTTTACTCGAACAATACTAGTCGAGTTAGAGCTTATGGCGAACTGTCATCTGCTTTCGCAACCTCAAGTGGCGTCCGCCAAGGCTGTCCACTTTCTCCATTTTTGTTTAACTTCATCATAGACATCCTGATCGAAATAACGCTCTCATCGACTGAATTCTCGGATATTGATCTCCTACCAGGAGGTCCACTTTTCGACTTAGAATACGCAGATGACATAGTCCTGTTTGGTGAAGACGCTGATAAAATGCAGAGTCTTTAATTTGCACTGAGCAACAATGCTAGGATGTTTGAAATGCGCTTCTCTCCCTCTAAATGCAAGTTGTTGCTTCAGGACTGGTCTGCGTCAACACCTGAACTAAGGATAGGGAGTGAAGTAGTCGAACGTGTTGACAACTTCACTTATCTCGGAAGTCTGATCAGCCCTAATGAGTTGGTGTCTGACGAAATATCAGCACGGATTCGAAAAGTTCGTTTGGCTTTCGCCAACTTACGTCATCTATGGTGCAGGCGAGATATCCATCTATCAACTATACGGCTGCGAAACATGGCCTTTAAGAGTAGAAGATACTCGTAAGTCACTAGTATTGAACCACAGGTACCTTAACAATATTGCTCGCATCTGCTGAGATCAACGTTTAAGTAATAGTGAGGTTAGACGCAGGGTATTAGGGAATGATGGTAAATCAGTTGGAGGTTATGAATCCTCATCGACTGAGACGGTTGGGCCACGTGTTGCGTATGCCTGAATGCTGAGAATTCTATATTGTACCAAAATATAATATTGAGTAAAGCCATAAATAAATAAATAAAACCCCGATTACCACGACGCGCAATGCTAACTGGTGTCAGGGATAATTGGAAGAAAGTTACGGGCGGCCAAACCAAAACGTGGCATCAGTGCTTGAAGTCACTAACTTCTAGTCTGAGCCATGTTGGTAGGTGCAGACTGCCTGGTTGGGGTCCGCGTGACTATCGTGACCAATGGTTGGAGACTCTTGGTGACATGGCTCAGAATCGATCACAATGGCGTCGGCGTATACACTCTCTTTCTTCCTTTAAACTAAGAGATTAAAACCACGTTGTATCATTCTTTCTACGAACTAATTCTTTCTTCCTGTACTATCTCCTTATATGCAATCTTTCTTCTATATATTACCACCACTGGATTAACTACTTCTATGAATCCGGTGTTTATCTTGTTGTGCAAATGCGGTATGGCAACTTGGACCGATGCATATATATGCCTGGTCCTACGTTGCAGCTGACTGACTGACTGACATACTACTAGAAATCATTTTGAAGAATCTATGAATGAAACAAAAGGAAGCATATATTACATTGCATATAAAATTAATCTTACTAAAGGATCACATGGAATAAGTTGAAAAATTTCTCTTATATCATTTCTAGTCTTATCTCCAAATCCCGGAGTTACGGTAGGATCACCATTCATAATTTTAGTTCCAACAGGATCAGATATTGTTCTCAATGAAATAGCCACAAATAAAACTTGAGCAATTACAATCAATTCAAGAATGAACGGTAGTATTGGCCAAAACAATACAGATGTCATAGTTGAAACTGCTCTGAAAGAAATATGTCGGAAAAATCATAAACCATATTCATTTTATGATTTATCATATTTCTATATTTTTTCAAACTAAAAGGGGGAAAATGTGAAATTATATCTGTTAGTAGAAGCAGATAACAGAAATTTCAGCACAAGTAAACGTACTTGCTTGTTTCGTTTAATATTGCAATAGCCACACGAATACGCTTACGTAAAAATATTAATATTAGAAGTATGATCACCAGTAGAATAGCAAAAATAATCCCTACAAGTGAAAAAAGATATTACTTATTAGTCAGAGAATACGAAAACGTCTGAATCATACCAACAAAAGCGCACCTCAAAACATCTCATTGAAATTAAGCGAACTAACCGATTCAACCTACAATTTACATTAAATCGAGCCATCCTTAAAAGTAATTCGATTAGCTAGATGTTAATGACTCATGAGTGCTGACCGAATTTGTAAAATGCCCTGAAAACGGTGGTTAAAGTCCCTCACATACTCAAGAAAATAAAAAAAATCAACATTCTATAAAATATATAACTAACCTAATGCAAGCCATGTGGATGCTAAACGGAAATACGAAGCAACATCTAAAGAGAATTCAAGGTCATTAGAACCTTCAGGTGTTTTACGTAATACACTCCATCTATAAAAACAAAACCCAGTACCTAAAAATAAAAAAATCAATGATAAAAACTAAAAAATGACAACTTTTTAATGATTGTTTGAGAAACTCCATAATTACAATAATATAATGAAAGAGAACAAAAAACAATCCATTAAAAGTACAATTTAAGATGAAACTAAATGAATATTTTGTGTATTCGATTTTGAATTATTTGAAAAAGTTAAGAAAATAATGTGAATGGTTACATCTTAATGTTTACAAGTTAAATATTTTCACTAATAAGTTATATGAATGGGTAATTTTATTTATATATAAAGAGACCAATCATATCAAGAAAAGAATCTTGTAATGGTAATTACAAAAATCTGTTTCTTTTTTGAACATATCGACTCAAATGTAAACGCAGTATATATATATATATATATATATATATATATATATATATATATATATATATATATATATATATTGAAATTATTTAATATTTGTTATACAATATTTAAACTATTTATTTGTCAATGAATAATTTGGTAAAGGTATAATTTTACAACGTAAAAATAACAAAAGTAGTTGAATACCGAGAATATAGACATAAAATAAGTGATAATATGCCATTATCATTTCACCGACAGAAACATGAGTTTATTTCGGAACTAGATAAATAATGTGCATAAGCAAATAATAATTTTAATAATAATAATAATTAGAGTGGGTATAAAAAGTATGAAATCGATATCACGAATTATTTCTTTACCAGTAATAATACTTTGAGGTATTGTGAAATCAATCGAAACAAAATTGATTATATACAAGTACATCGATCTAATTTCATGATATATATATATATATATATATATATATATATATATATATATATATATATATATATATATATGTATAAATCGAGTAAAAACAGCGATCATACGCCAAAATTACTTTCGTGATAACTAACTAACTAACTAACTAACCGACAAGAAATGCAGATGATGTTTAAAGATGAACACATGGCATAAGGACTTTAATAAATACGAATTAATCTGGGAATTTTCAAGTGATATCATTTTACATTCACGAGTTTGACAAAAACAGCAGAATCTAAAGCCTTCAGTTGTTGACATACAAACAAAACCTTTTAACTGATTATATAATGATCATTATTTAACTAAACAATCACTACTAAGAACGAATTAATTAAATTTTAACCTAGATAATTATTTTTTAAATTAAAAAGAACAAATATGAAAATACTGTCTCTTTTTTATAAATAAGAATAACTAGACAAAAGAGTATGACAAAAATTATTTATTTAAACCTAAAACAATAATTACCAAAAGAAAACAGGGTGACAAATAGAACTAATGTAGTCCAAACCATAACTGATGCACAACATCGTAATAAAACGATCCAACAGAATGACAACACCACAGATACTGAAATACATCTAGAAAGAAAATCATAAACAAGGTAAATAAAGTTTATTTAATGTGTGAGAAATGTGTATGCGACGAAATCTTAAATTACCAAAAGAAACAAGAAAAATCATCAAAAACACACTAACAAAATAAATATTAACAGGTAAATGATTTTTTTTAAAAAACACATTGGAAACTGTGTTTAACATCGTAACTATAAAAGCCGTTTATTAATTCACATTCTATTGTTATAAACTGTTGTTCTCAAACTCAATGTGCCTAATATAATTAATCTATGGTCAATTACATAAACGAATTATAAGATTTTTTGGCTTACAAGTACTGTACTTAAGGATCACGTTTGTACAGAATTTATTTGACGGATTTGATTGAGTAAAATGGTATTAAACAGGTAACAATACAAAGTAAGCTCAGGTATTCTATCAAAAATCAAGCCTTGAGAATGATTTTAAGGGAGTAACTGCAGTTTTTACTTATCTCAAATACTTAGTTTTATTAATAGGTGGAAGGTGGTTGGTAAAAAACTTTAGATCGATGTTTCGTGCTAAGGAGCACCAGTAATATTCAGGGAATAAATCCCACCTGTGGGATTTGAACCCGGATCACCAAGACTTGCAATCATGGACACAACTACTTAGTTATACCATATCTTATAGGACAAAAATATTTATAGCTGACTGATCACTAGGTAGTGACGAATGTCATGCTTGTTCAGGTACGCAGGTTCATATCCTACAAGAAGAATTAAATCCTTCAAGATTGCAGATGGACCTTGATGACGAGTGGTAACTGACAAGAAACTTATATTCAGTCTCCTGTCAACTACCCCTAACCACCTAACATCTCGACATTTTGCACAATGTCGATTCACTCAAAGAAGTGATCACTCCAACTTGATCGAAAGAATACGATCAGCACCAAGGAACTGGACACGTATGATTCCGATCACTACTCAGTAATTAATTATAAACTTAGCCAAAGGTAGAAGAAACTTGTTTACTGATAGGGCAGAATCTTAAAACAACTCGATGGTGAGAAATAATGCATCATAAAAGGGTGAATAAAAGGTCGTTAAGCTAAACATTAAAAACTCTTGTGTTTTAGGTAAGAAAGATGTGACGGAAATTTACAAGAAAACGGACGACCTAGGAAAAATTCGCAACTAAGGAATATTGTAATATGATCATGTTTAACGTTGGATTAATAAAATATACTAATATATTCAACGTATGCATGGATTATCATATTTTGTTTCACTAATTACATGGCACGTTTCATCATTAAACACGAACTATTTCACTGAAGATGATCGGTCATAAGAAACTAAAGAAGAAAAACGAAGACATTGTACGCATAAATTATGCTACAAAAGTGTTCGCTAATCTGAGTGTACTATATCAGTTGTTTAGTTTTCTTTTAAAACAAAGTGCACATCCCAGAAAGAAAAACCAATCCATACATACAAACACACAAAGTACATCACAGTTTCATGATAATAATTTCACAATATAATTACACTAAGGACAAATGTAAATAGTTATCGAATGTCATTTAAAAAAATAAATGCCTTTTGGAGATATTTCAGTGAAGAAAATTTTCTTTCCGCCGATATCGTTTTCTTAAGCCGTGCAATCGTTTGTATAAGTCATTTTTATAGTAAGTAGTTTATTGTAAAAAAGAGGAGTGTTAAAAAATTATCAACGATAGTCAAACGTATTTAAGTATTGGATGTAAAAGTCCATGACGATGAAGTCGTGTTGCGTAGTAGCATAATAAAGTATTCAAAAATTGTCAAAAAATATCAAGTATTAAATAAAATAAATCTACAAATGAATGTTATTTCACAGTAATTAAAATTATTGAAAGTTTTCCAGGTAGTGAAAAAATGGGTGTTGTATCATTTAGAAAAGTAACCAAAATTATTAAGAAATAAGGTTGCGTAAGAGTTCGGAAGTAATAAGAATTAATAGTCTAAATAATAAATGCCAAAACCAACTGTCGACTTTACAAAAAAGGTGAGGACTAAAATAATAATGACTACTTACAGTTTGTAAGATTAGAAGGAGCATTAAGACCATGGAAGAATAAAGGGTCGAGTATAGTTTTTTGTACAGAGAGGTTGGGCTTCAAATTATAGATTGATTTAGCTTCAGCTTTCCACAAACTGCTCATCAAAAACTTCTCTAGGCCAGTTCTTATAACTCTGTAGATGATCTTGGTGGTATATGACTCGAGTTGACCACGTATTCAACGATTGAGCTGTCAATTAATTTGCGTTCCCCTTTAAAGTCATGTATGGTAGTGCTCGGATATTCGTTTAAAAGGTATAGGGTTGTACAGACAACATTACCTGTACCACAAAAGCGAGTAATTATTTTATTATTTATTTGAACACATAAACATTACTACAAGGGGGCACCAAATACATATGCACCACGCAATAACAATAAGGCCAAGTAACAGTTACCATTGATTTGTGTGAGAGCTGTGATACTGCCCGGGTGCCCACTGAAGTGGCTCAAAACGGCATTTTACCCTTGACACTTCCCTGAATTAGTTTCTTACTATGAAAAAGAATTCGGAGGTCCGATAAATCAGATATTTTTCTCGGGGATCTAAACATTCTGTTCTAAAATATATCTGTAGTCGTATCTCCCCCGAGTTCAATGTTCATCAGTAAAACTTTTCTCGGTACAGTGAGAGTACTTTCAATTTGACGTTTTGATTTCAGGCTACTATTAATGATCCTGGGCAGAAAACCATTCTCCAAAAGTGTTTGTCAAATTTTATCCAGCTCATCGTTAATTGTCCTCTGAGCATACTCGTTTGGCTCTTGAGGATAGAGAATGGATTAAATTTCCCTTCCTGCTCAACGGCACCCAACCCTGAAAGTTCGTATAATTCCTGTACCAGGTTGGCTTTTTGTATATAGATCGTCGTCTGGTCTTCGTTTCAATAAAATAACAAAAAAAATGAATTTCTAACATCAACTCCGATTTTATTATGAACGTGGTCGAATAGTGGTAATTCTTGAACTCTTGTAATATTTAATTGAGGTTTCATCTGCATATCTCTCAGAAAACTAAAATTTACTGATTGTGTTTCTAAGGTTATTGTTACCCTGGTTGACTAAAAAATTCTGTTCGAAGACCCAACGAAGATCTTATTGTAACAAAATTTGTCTGTAGAAATCATCTTTAAATTTAAACTGCACGTTGGAAATTCAAGTAATTTGATATATTAATTACTATGAGTGAATAGATATTTATTTAACCAAAGTAGACTCCAACATGAGTTTGGCCTCATGTTTAGAAAATAACTTGCTATCTTAACTTATCTTGTAATCTTATTTGGAACTCAGATGAATGTGCCTGCATCCCGGAGTTGATGTTCACTTTGAAGAATCAAACACAGCACTCTTAGCTTCAAACGCCATCGCGTTATCCACATAGCTAATAGGTCCAGATAGCGACTCATGTACCCATACGAAGCCATACACATTAAATTACTCCATCATAATTCTGTACATGGAAAAAATCCTTTCATTTCTACTGCATTATTTATTATTATATTTATTTATTTTAACACATAGGTATTGGTACATGGAGGCACCAAATACATATGCGCCACACGAATCTCAATTGATTCGTGTGAGGGCTGTGATACTGCTCGGGTGCCCAAACCGAAGCAGGTAGTTTCCTTAGAAGGCCACACCCCGAGCCTTCGACCTGAACGTCTGACCCACAAGACAGTGGAGCATCGTGAGGAGATGCAGTCCCATGGTAGCTGGTGACCAACGATTGGTTCATACGCCATTTGTTCCTTCAAGATATTGGAGCCCATGTGCACCATTGATTTGGGATCCGGTTAAAGCGCCGGACATTCGCTTTTCGTCCTCTCATTTTCGTAAACAACACCCCCGCCACGAGAAGGCAGTGAGTAGGACTTCCCTGGCAGAGGCTGTATACGCGTGGCCATGTGAGAGCATTTCGAGAGGGAGAGCGGACTCTCCCCATTCTCGGCCGTACCAGGGAATTCGGGGGCCATTATTATGAAAATAGTATCTTAATAAACAAAGTAGAACGATGATATCTAATTCATAATACTGCAATCAAACGAGTCATAATAAGTTCTGGAGAGAAAGCGATGAATAGGTTCACAAATTCGGAAAATCAATAACAGAAAATCGGTAAACATATTGACAGGAACAAAAATACGTGAGACCAAACACAGATGTTTCCCAGACTAACTTGTCAGATTTCCAATCAGTCAGCTGCAACGTAGGACCAGGCATATATATGCATCGGTCCAAGTTGCCATACCGCATTTGCACAACAAGATAAACACCGGATTCATAGAAGTAGTTAATCCAGTGGTGGTAATATGTAGAAGAAAGATTGCATATAAGGAGATAGTACAGGAAGAAAGAATTAGTTCGTAGAAAGAATGATACAACGTGGTTTTAATCTCTTAGTTTAAAGGAAGAAAGAGAGTGTATACGCCGACGCCATTGTGATCGATTCTGAGCCATGTCACCAAGAGTCTCCAACCATTGGTCACGATAGTCACGCGGACCCCAACCAGGCAGTCTGCACCTACCAACATGGCTCAGACTAGAAGTTAGTGACTTCAAGCACTGATGCCACGTTTTGGTTTGGCCGCCCCTAACTTTCTTCCAATTATCCCTGACACCAGTTAGCATTGCGCGTTGTGGTAATCGGTGTTCAGGCATATGCAACACGTGGCCCAACCATCTCAGTCGATGAGGATTCATAACCTCATCAACTGATTTACCATCATTTCCAGTAAACACAACAACGAGAAATCAACAAGAGTAGATTTAATTATGCTGAATGAACAAAATAAAGAAACAGTTAAAAAGCAATTGAAATGGAAGGTAAAAACACCACATTCAAGATTTTGAAGAAAATGAAGGGATCCATATAGGCTACTAGAACCGATATTACACTAGTGCCTAAATTATAGAAATATTGTAAACTACCACAAAAAAGACTCTATCTTCCGAAAAGGTAAGCTCAAAAAATAAATAACGTCAATGACTGATCTTAGGATGCAATCTAACTGTTCTTGGGCTTCTTCTTAGTCATCATAATGATCCTGAAAAGTGCCTATATATGTGATACATGTGATAAGAGGTTTTGTGATACTTTCCAATTCTACGGAACAGTCAATTAAGATCTAGTGAACATAAAGAAAAGCCTGAAAGTATCCGGATTCCTATATTAGCAGATAAATCATAAGAAAACCTACCTAGAAAACTAGTAATTAAATCAAAACAGTGATGCTTACACTAATATAACATGCCAGGTTTGGCTTAGATCAGCAACAACTTTTTCAAAGAATGTAGTAAATTCCAGCACCAATCTGAAAATAAACAAGAAATATTGAGAATACAGTCGAACAATAAAAAACAGGATGTAGTCAATAACTAACTCAACATAAATCTATAGATGTAACACTCAGACAAAGGATATGTGCTTAAAGTTGTAGTAGAAATACTCGGTTTAATGTGAGACTGCATGCATAATATCATATCACGGGTATCGTGATTACATACAAACACAATATATATATTGAATCCGAACGTTCCTAACCGATTAAATTCAATTATAATTCACTTTTTTTTCAAAAGAACTCCGTATACAATCCATTTCGCATTATGATAATTAATAAATATGTGAGCACATTAATAATCATAGGAAAGTTAGATAGCACGACGTAAATATTTTTAAAATGGAAGTATAACAATTGACTCGGAAAAGTATAAACGAAGATTAAAAGTAATAAATCATGCATCACCAATGTTAGTATGCTATTTGAAAAAGATAATAGTATACATATGGAAAATACTTGATGCTAACACATTTAATTGTGAATACTAATAGTAACAGAATATAGCAGTTAGTTGTCTTGATTTTCAGATATTATTAGAAATAAGATAAATAAAGAAACACACTTAGTAGTTCAAGTGACAAGTTATGTGAGAAGGATCAAAACTTTCGAGGGTAATCCCCAAACCAATTCAAATATGATGAATATGTTCTGTCCTGGAGAAGATTACGTTACGAGTAACTTCTGAAACCTATTAACGGACTAATATTATCTATATATTCTTATGGTATAATTATTCAGTAACTAGATTGTATATATCTAAATTCCCCTTATTATAAGCTTCATTTTGACTTAAAGATTATTATTGTACGATTTACTGTTCCCATGTTATACTCAGTTTATTAATTACTGTCTCCCACGTTCAAAGCCACTTTTTGGCTTATTTGTGTACACATGTTATTTTCTATTTTATGGTACGTTGTGGTCTGTCTGATTGGTATATAAACCGAGTATGTCTGAAATAAATGATTCGATTCATATTGCGGAAGCTGGTGTTGTGTTCTGGACTCAAGAGGACGGGCTAGAAGGACATAGGACCCAATAAGGACGCTAGACTGCTCAAACCGGTTGAACGTCATTGGTTTTGTCATAGTGCGAATATTTGTATAAGCCGTATTCTGATTGGTGGATAAGTCACGTGATCGAAAGCTGGACATAAAATCATAACAGAATAAATTTTAGTGATCATTTTGCTATAAATTTACAATTATAAATATTGGATTATTAGCCTTCGTCATTGTAGTGGCATTAGAAGTACAATTTTTGGTTATTAAGAAATTAAAGGATAGCAATTTATAGTGCAGTAATATGATTGATTTTATTCAAACTTTAGTAGATTAAACGCTGTATCTGTAGACGAAAAATTTATTTACCACCGAAGAACGAAAACAGCGAATTTTTTTTTAAATACTAGATATGTAATTGAAGGAAATAAACTTGTACTCATAATCCGTGGATGAAATGTGTAGTGACCACAGTTATTCAACTTATTTGATAAGAATAAGTAATAAAACAAAAAGGTGAAATCCAAACACTGCACAATTCCAAGTTTTTTTTATTTTCCAAATGTAAAAAGTGATGAGATAATTCATCTTGTAAATTACTTTTAAAAGTAATTTTTTGTATTTTTAACGGTAACCTTTAACCTAAAGTAGTAATAACTTACTGGTTATTATTTAATTAACTCCGCCTGGAGTCCCTTTCCGGGGGCTACTGCCGGTCCCAAGCCCGGATAAAGGAGGAGGGTTGGGCATGGGGTTAGCGACCTCATCCCGTAGAAAACTAACTCGCTAAAAAAACGCTAACCAGAAAAAATTATTCAAACCATTTAAACTCTGCCCTGGGAGTCAGGATGTCTTCGTTTAGAAGAATTATGACGCCTCATGATGAAAGCCGAGTTTCTTCGGAAGTCACGAGGCCGATGCCCCTTCTGACAACCAGAGCAACCATTTATTTAGGTACATGGAATGCTCGCACAATGTGGGAGACTGGGAGAGTTTTCCAAATTGCTGCAGAAATGAGGAGATACAATTTAGAGGAGCTTGGGATCAGTGAAACACATTGGACGCAAGTTGGACAACAACGACTAGCTTAAGGGGAGCTGCTGTTATACTCCGGACATGAACAAGAAAATGCCCCACATACACAAGGAGTTGCATTGATGCTGTCCAAACAAGCACAAAATGCACTTATAGGATGGGAATCTCATGGACCAAGGATCATCAAAGCCTCCTTCAAAACAAAGAAAACGGGGATTACAATGAACGTCATCCAATGCTACGCGCCTACCAATGACTACAATGAAGACGCTAAAGATCAATTCTACGATAGGCTGCAGTCAATCGTCGAGAAGTGCCCAACAAAAGACCTGACTATTCTGATGGGAGACCTAAATGCCAAGGTTGGAATTGACAACACCGGATATGAAGAGATCATGGGACGACACGGACTGGGAGAAAGGAACGAAAATGGTGAGAGATTTGCAAATCTATGTGCCTTCAATAAACTGGTCATAGGCGGCACTATATTCCCACATAAACGCATACACAAAACCACATCGACTTCACCGGATCACACCACACAGAACCAAATCGACCATCTCTGCATCAACAAAAAGTTCAGGAGGACGATGGAGGACGTGAGAACAAAGAGAGGAGCTGATATAGCATCAGATCATCACTTGCTGGTCGCCAAGATGAAATTGAAACTCAAGAGGCACTGGACAACGGGGAGGACAATATCACAATAGTTTAATACGGCTCTTCTTCCGGATAATGACAAACTCAACAAATTCAAGATAACCCTCAGCAATAAGTTCCAGGCCTTTCATGATCTACTCAATGGAGAAGAAACTACTATGGAGAGCAACTGGAAAAAGATAAAAGAGGCAATCACTTCAACATGTCATGAGGTTCTGGGCCAAAAGAAGCACCATCACAAGGATTGGATCACGGTCGATACACTGGATAAGATTCAAGAAAGGAGGAACAAGAAAGCAGCAATCAATACCAGTCGAACAAGAGCAGAAAAAGTCAAGGCACAGGCTGAATACACAGAAGTAAACAAGCAAGTGAAAAGGAGCATCAGAACTGACAAACGTAAATATGTCGAAGATTTGGCATTGACGGCGGAAAAGGCTGCGAGAGAAGGAAACATGAGACAACTGTATGACACAACAAAGAAACTCTCCGGAAATCACCGTAAACCAGAACGACCAGTGAAAAGCAAGGAAGGCAAGATAATCACCAACATTGAAGAACAACGAAACAGGTGGGTAGAACACTTCAAAGAACTCTTGAATCGACCAGCCCCACTGAACCCACCCAACATCGAAGCAGCACTCACGGACCTCCCAATTGATGTTGGCGCACCGACAATTGAAGAAATCAGCATGGCTATCAGACAAATCAAGAGTGGCAAAGCAGCAGGACTAGACAGCATTCCAGCAGAGGCACTGAAAGCAGACGTAGCGGCAACTGCAAGGATACTCCAAACTCTCTTCAAAAAGACCTGGGATGAGGAACAGGTACCAAAAGACTGGAAAGAAGGACTTCTAGTCAAAATACCAAAGAAAGGCGATCTCAGCAACTGTGACAACTACAGGGGAATCACTCTTCTTTCAATACCGGGAAAAGTCTTCAACAGGGTATTGTTAAACAGGATGAAGGACTCCGTAGACGCCCAAATTCGAGACCAACAGGCAGGATTCCGTAAGGATAGATCGTGCACAGACCAAATCGCAACTCTACGGATCATTGTGGAACAATCAATTGAATGGAATTCATCACTCTATATCAACTTCATCGACTACGAAAAAGCACTTGATAGCGTGGACAGAAAAACACTATGGAAGCTTCTTCGACACTACGGCGTGCCTCGGAAGATAATCAATATCATACAGAATTCCTATGATGGATTAAACTGCAAGATCGTTCAGGGAGGACAGTTGACAAAGTCGTTCGAAGTAAAGACCGGTGTCAGGCAAGGTTGCTTACTCTCACCCTTTCTCTTTCTCCTGGTGATCGACTGGATCATGAAGACATCAACATCTGAAGGGAAGCACGGGATACAGTGGATAGCTAGGATGCAATTGGATGATCTAGACTTCGCAGATGATCTGGCTATTCTATCGCATACGCAACAACAAATGCAGGAAAAGACAACCAGTGTAGCTGCAGCCTCAGCAGCAATAGGTCTCAATATACACAAAGGGAAAAGCAAGATTCTTCGATACAACACAGCATGTACCAATCCAATCACAATTGACGGAGAAGCTTTGGAAGATGTAAAAACCTTTACATATTTGGGCAGTATCATCGATGAACACGGTGGATCTGATGCAGATGTGAAGGCACGGATTGGGAAAGCAAGAGCAGCATATTTACAACTGAAGAATATCTGGGACTCAAAACAATTGGCAACCAACACCAAAGTCAGAATTTTCAATACAAATGTCAAGACAGTTCTACTGTATGGGGCGGAAACCTGGAAAACTACGAAATCCATCGTCCAAAATATACAGGTGTTTATTAACAGTTGTCTACGCAAAATACTTCGGATCCGTTGGCCGGACACTATTAGCAACAACCTACTGTGGGAGAGAACAAATCAGATCCCAGTGGAGGAAGAAATCAGGAAGAAGTGCTGGAAGTGGATAGGACACACATTGAGGAAAGCACCGAACTACGCCACAAGACAAGCCCTCACATGGAATCCTCAAGGTCGAAGGAAGAGAGGAAGACCAAAGAATACATTACGCCGAGAAATGGAGATAGATATGAGAAAAATGAACAAGAATTGGATGGAACTTGAAAATAAGGCCCAGGACAGAGTGGGTTGGAGAATGCTGGTCGGCGGCCTATGCTCCATTGGGAGTAACAGGCGTAAGTAAGTAAGTAAGTAAGTAAGTATTATTTAATTAGCGCATATTTTATTATCAAACCTAGATATTAAAACACTAATATATGAACAAAGAATACTTTAATTAATTCTCTTCAGGTCCTACAATTATATAGTCTAAAATATGGTCAGGTTAAAAGCAAAATATATTGTTTAAAAATCATAACATAACTAATATGTAGTATTAACTTGACTTAGCTTAGTAAAATAGTAAGATTCATGATCAGAACAAACCGGAACCATACTTATTCAGATCATTATTTATCTCACAATTTCATTTAACGTATCAACTAAATCAAGTCAACAATTTGTATTAGTTATCCTAATACTAACGATTCTAATTTATTTTACAATCCTTAATTCATATGGTATGATATTCAAACGATGGATTCTGACATAAACCTAGCCACTTTTTGAAATATTAATTTTGACAATTATAAAATGTGAAATCGTCTAGCAACATTAATGGGAGAATTTAACTTTATGCTATGTATGTTTTATATATGATAATAAAGAACAGAAAATCCTTTCTTCAGCTTGACAGATCCAATAATATTGCGTATCACTTTTACAGAAGCATCTTGTTTAAAAAAGCCATGTTATAGCCCAATTTGTTACGCTGTACAAAGTAATACATGGAAAATGTTTTCAAGATACCAGTCTTAAAGTAAGTCTGTAGTCTTTTACGACTACTCAAGCTTGTCCACAACAACGAGCATCATTACATTCAGTAAATATGTCTATTTTGAAATGCTCGCTTTCAAGAATTTCATTTTTACCGCACTATAATCACTGTGTTTTTCTGTGTATGCAAGCGCATTTTAAACTATTGTCTAATAATAATAATAATCAGTCGAATTTTATTTCCCTCCAAAATAAACAATTAACAAGTGCTTAAAACCCACTGATTTCGTGTAATCAAATAGTGGCAAAAGAGTTCAAAAAGAAATGTACAGTAATCAATGGTTTTAAAATTAATTTCTTGGACCACTTGCAGAGTTTGCAAGCTATTAGTAAAATTGGGATTTTCTGTAGCATGAAGAAACAATCTTAAGCTGGGTAAAATCTTACATAATCACCGAACAACAGCTTGGGGAAACACAAGGCAGTAGAAACACCAAAGGAACAAAGCTTTCTGGAGAAATAAACCAACGAACAAACAAACTAAATATCAAAATGATTAAGAGCATTCTTACTTTCCCAAATATTCATGAACATATAGAACCGGACTAAATTAAATAATATGAACCTTTAGGGTAATTAGTTTGAATATATGTGACATACATAACTAGACAGAAAATATAATACACTTATATTGGTCTCTGGATAAATACGACTAAAGTTGTTAGCTCGACAGCTATATATATTCTTTTAATTTCCTCAAGTATTGTTGGCAGAACATAGATTGGATTAAAACATGTTCTGTCCGGGATTATATTGGAGCACAAAGAGTGGCCTACTTCTACCAAATCAGAGCTCAAGGAAATTGGAGAAGATTCTAGGATCTCCTCGTGTAACATTATATAAATAGTAACGTTTTTCTTACTGTGATTCACTTCCATTCAACTTGGCTCATTTGGAAAATAATTACGTACTTGCCCAAGCCTTGTTGTAATTTTAGGAACAAGTCAAGGTTGTGACTCAAAAACACTAAGCAAACAGAGTAGCTGGATAGCATAAGGAAAGACTTGACAAATTACACCATATGCATGTCAGCAGTACTATATAGCAGATCGTCGAACGAAATGGAATGAATAACACAGAACATTGCATAAAATGATATTGGGTTACGTTGTTACACTTTTAAAGAGCACAGAAAAAGAAATATCCAAAAATCAAGGGAAGTGGAAATAGTAACGATAGTTAATAGTACTTAATAGTAAATAATTTAACGTTTTTCTATCATCAAAGAGATGAGATATTTCATCTTGTAAATTACTTTCGTAATTTTTTTTTCGTTTTCAAGGTAACTTTTAATCTGAAGCAGTAATAACTTATTATGTCTAAATTAGAGCGCATTTTACTATCAAAACTACACACATTAATGTAGGGTCATGATGCAAAGTTATTTCTTAGTTGGATATACTCAGTACTATCATAAAGCTTAAAGAAGAATATTCTTAAGAAAAATATTTTCTAGAAAACAACAATCGATGAGAATGGAATTTTAAGGTACATTTCAGTTAACAAAAAATTCAAGTTAATATTAATAGTATAGTATTTGCAGCTACTCATAGATAGCGTATATAAAAGTCGTAACTAGTATGTTATAATATTTACAAACTACAAATGAAAAAAATGAATGGCGTGTTCACTCTTTTCACAACTCAATTTAAACAATATGACATTCAACTTTAGAAATTTCACGAAGTGGAATTAATTTTAAACCTGTGACAAAGTTGTAAACAATTAATAACTTATATTAGTAACTTACAAACCCTCATCATAAGGAAAGAAGAGACATTGTGACACGTTAAATGTACAACACAATACAATGCATGTATATTGTGGCAACAGATACATGCTATAAAAGACATCGTTAGTGTTGCCGCTTCTCGGTTATTGAAGTTCTAGAATTGGCGCAACAAGCGGTTGTACACAATACCGCTTACAACCCACAAAGTTATTCAAGTCTGAGATTCTCGTTTATCATGGACAACATCATTACTATTTTTGACGAGACTACAATTGGAGCCACTAAAATAAGCGATGTTAAAATCTGCATATACAATAAATACTTCGACAGGACAATAGATTTTTTCGAAGAGTCAAACAAACTTTAAATTGTCAGATGATAAGTTCAACTTCACATTGACAGATATGACAAGTGTGAAATCGCTTCAGATATTTCCATATAACAATTATAAAGAGACTACAATGGTGATTAGAGTGCAGATAGTTTGTATCCGGTACAGCGTTGACTTGAAAAATTTAGTTTCTAAAATAATGAAGATATGATGAAGGTCATGTTTAAACAAAACAAAAGACATTAATTCTTAATTTACTGAAAACTGAATCATTATCTAAATAGTGAGAAAATCGAACGTATATACGGTACACCAGACATATCAATATACAATTCTATACTCAACCGCGGCGCCGTATAATCGTACCCTGTAGGTTCACCAATCATAAAATTAAAATACATTTATAGTGTGATGGGTTTAAATGGAGTTTTTGACGTAATTACACTTAGATAAAAGTGGGAATGATTTTGAGAAGGCCCAAACAACCTATTGGAAAGTTACTTACTTCCGACTTTTCACTACTTCCATACCATTCACCTCTTGATTTTCGGCATTCATTAAATGTATACGTTTACCAGTTTCATCACGAACTTGACCAGTTCCATTTCCCATTAACCGAGACACTTGACTTGGGATGCACCGACCAAGCACTTTTATAGAATACAATCAAATAATTTAATAAATAAAAATTAAACTACAAAACGATATATCTAGTAGCGATGAAGAAACATCAGAACTCAAAGTAGATAATTATAATAATACAGAAACAAAACGGATTTTATCATGCTCATGTTTAACCATTTCAAATTCCATGTTATAAAATAAAGATATAATTTTTAAAACTAACTTGATCTAGAATGATATACATATGGGGCACATTGTTTGTCTTGTACTAATTGGTCAATACTCTAAAACAACACAATGTAAAACATTATTAAATATATTTATGAGAAATTAAATGACATGGATAAACTGCACAATTATCGCTTAAATTTTCTCAACCAACATATTTTATGACTAACAATATGAATAATAATAATACTTTATACACAAAATTCTACATTTATATAAGGCTGTATAGGTCACAGTTAAATTTCTAACTTTTGATACTGATTAGGATGTTCTATGATGTAATTTTTAAACAGGTCACCATTTCCGAGTTAACAAATTTAAATCATATTAATTGTGATCTAAAATATTTTAAAGCATTGAAAGTTACGCAATAAGTGATGAAGTGTAGACTAACAAAAGAAAATACTGTCCAAAAACTATCAAGACCACTATAAACGATGTTCAAATAGTTCAAGTAGATTGATTTGGATCAGAATATATAGACCAATGAAATTCTTCTAATGACATAAAAAGTAATTCATTTTATTTATAAGTTTATCAGCTATCAACTTAGTGAACGGTTTAAGTAACTTTTGAACTTTAATTTTTATCTGAACCACAAAAAATCAGAATGAAGATCTTAGAAGTTATATGATTAAAATTCATTATTAAATATAAATAGTAACTAGACTTAAATACAGCTTTTGAAAATGAACTTGCTAAAAGAAATTTGTTCGCTGAACTCTTTGCATAATAAAGAATATTTATCAGCCAAAGTGTGAGAGAATGGAATAATTTACCTGGCTGGCAAATTTAGGGTCATTCGCATCTACACCCCCTAGACATATCATTAAACTCCTAACATATTGGGGTTTTTGATCAAAGGGACCTTTCCAAGACCAGTAATATTTTGGACACGACGCTACACAGACCTAAAAATATTAATGTAAATAAAAATGAGATAGGTATGTAGGTAATACAAACAAAACTTTGTTATTGTTAACTAACTATTCATGCCAAAATAAAGGGCGATCTCTGTAGCGGGATCTAGATTGGATTACAGCATGTTTCGTGCAGGATTATGTTGGGGCACGTTGATTGGCTATTTTTTAACAATCAGTGCTAGCGGAGATTCGGAGAAGTCTCTAGAATCTTCTTATGTAAAAACTATAAATATACTAACATTTTATTGTGATTCCTAATTCCGCATATAAGTACGTTCCTGTCCAACCGTATTCTGATTTGAGGACTTGTCGAGTGAAGTAATGTCCAAGAATACTAAGTCATGAGAGTAGCTAGGTTGTAAGAAGGGAATTTATAATAATATCCATCGGTTCTGATTATGATTCAGTTACTCACTGAATATCATCTTCTTTTTATCAACTGATAACTCAATTATCTTATGCCATACTTGTCACATGAGAGCTAGTCGTGATTCTGGTTGTTATGTTAGTCACACATTGTTGTAGAGGACGTTTTTGATGATTGATAAAACGGGTTTTTGATTGTCAAAATCAACGAATAAAACCTTAATTGATAAACGAATCCAATAACATACTGTGTTTACTCAAGAGACAATAACATTAACTGAAGCCCCCAAATAATTGGAAATCGAATGTAAAACCGCTAGCCAAAAGAATATTCATTTTCTAATATGCTTGTGTACAGAATCTGAATACAAAATAAGCATGAAAAGAGTCACAGACGATGAAAAGTTAGTTTGTCGGTCACTCAATCGCCGATCAATTAAAACCCCACTGCTAAGTCAAATTATTGAATATCATATCACTCACCTACTGTTGATTGGAAAATGAGTACCAGCTGAATACAAAATCGTGAGTTTAATCCCGTATGAGGTTGTGGGTAAGCAATGCCGCAACTAGAACAAAATACTTATATAGCGCTTCCAACTTCGAATGGCTCTGAAAATGATGTTGGTGTTACGAAAACTAACTTTGTACAAAACATGTTCACCAAAATGGTCTCAAGGGATAGGCTTTAACTTGGAATATAGTGAGTGGAATTCCACAATTACCGGATAAACAAAAAGTTGTTTTGATACAACGTCATTTTTGAGTTCATGAGACAGATGTTACATGAATTACATATATATATATATATATATATATATATATATATATATACCAAAATACTTAAAAACGCGTAAAATTTCTATACCTGAGGCGTCGGGCACCCTGTAACAACTAAAGCTGGCCCCAGTCTGAGACAACTTTCCAAATCAAAGAAGAACAGATATGGTTTACCACTAAACAAAATAGGAACGAAAAGTATAAATGTATTAATGGTGAATTTACTTGTGACCTCAAATATACATTCAACAATGAGTAACTACAAAGAAAAATAAAGCACTTGATTAGATTTCTTTGGGTTTAAATGATGAAAGTTGTATTTCGTTTACTTTCGAAAGTGGTGATAACCACTTTACTTCACGAAATAAAAGGACCACCATACATAGATATCTATATGAAATCATGAGTGCACTGAAAAAATTCGGATTCCCAAATTGGTGTGTGCTGAACAGGGTTTAGACCACTGAGCTTTATTCTTGCTATACATATGAAACACTAAGTTCAGAACATTAAACTCACATTTTTAGCGAGGTCAAGACAAGTGTTTGCAAAATTATTACTGATTAATGGTAATGTGCTCAATGAATACGATCGTTACAATATCGAAAAGGCTTACTCTGTAACTGTCATTTCAAATGGAGTTTAAAAAGTGACTATTTATAGTTTACAATTAATTAAGTATATGCGGATTATCTTCACTACCATAATTAATTTCTCAAATGATAGAAGTCAGTTGTCACAAACAGGCTGTCATTCTCAATAATACAAAATATTAGCTGCAAGAAAAAAGTACAGTTGATAAATCTATCAGTAGGTGACCTTATTTATGGAACATCTATTAATAAATTGAATTTAGAATATAAGATCTGAAAGCGAATGAATACTGTCTTAAAAACTAGTGAAAAATGATTTGGATGATTGACAGTTTCATGTACCAATAAACACTAAATCATAGGACATTCAGAAATTCAGATTAAATTCGTACAATATGCAAGATTTTGTTGTTGTGTGTTAAGAAAAAATGTTAGCAAGAGTTATTAGTGATACTTTCTTGAACTAAGCCAATTATGAGTAATTTCAAATTAAATACGATGAATGAGACTAGTTTTGTCCCCTTTTTGCCAACCCACTACATACAGTATGAAGTCCCGTTTATACACAAGCTTTCTTAATAGAAACCCAAGAACTAAATTATGTACGAGTTGATTCAATTATAAATCAATCTAATAATGATTTTTCACAAAATTTCATTAATTGAGCAATTGTTACTGAACACAAGATCACTGTAAATTAACCGATAAAAGGAAAAATGAATTTAAATCCAAATAACTAATTATAACTGAAGATACATTTAAAGTCGAAGAATAGAATTTACTCTGAATAAATTAGTACAATGAAAATGCGTTGTTACTTGACTGAACAAAAATCATCTTAACTCGATATCCTTGTCTTAATGATACGTTCCACGTGGGGGGGGAGGTTTAACATTGCTAACAATAATATAGGTGTAGATCTTTCGAGAATTGTTTTAAAATCCCATAAACTAATTTAGTTGATTAGTGTTTATTTACCCAGGAATTACCTTTGATTCTCACTCATTACAAGGTTTACCACTTGAAAAATTTAGCAAATCTAGATTGTTTTTTCAAAGCGACTTAACAGTGAGTACGCTATGCATTGTGGATTCAGGACTTCAATTAATAATAAACGAGCTAAACTCAAACTAATTGTCATATGTAGATAAATACAATATTTACATACTTAACATTTGAGATTTCAGTTTATAAAATTCGATAAACATAAAACACAATCAGGCCATCACAAATAATCCACACATACATAAGTAAAGAAATGTATGCAAATGTGCCGGACTAAATTTATAAACATATTCCAATACATTTAAGGCTAGGTGAACAAAACACTTAAGGATAGATTAATACGAATGATACACACCAAAAAATCAGGCACTAAAACGATTAAGCATATACTTTTCGCATAAATTACATTTTGCCTTAGAAATGGCAGTTTATGTAAAATAACTATGAAGAAAAAAAATAGAACATTTTACACAAAAATGAATTCAGCTTCGAAATGACTCAGCTACGCTACGATTAATGACGACGTTTAAGTCAGTTGGTAAAGATATCCTCAAAACGCTTGGTGCTTTTATGGCTACTTTTCATATTATCTAGGTAATAATTAAAACATGCCCTCTCGGCTTCAAGTTAATTAACCCTTGGAATGTATGAATAACCAATTATATGACTGCAATAAAATGTTTTGAATTAATCGGGGTAGAGAACAATATTCTAACCACAATAGATACAAAAAAATGACTATGCTCAGAAAAATACAAATTGTAGTCAACTTTTGCCCTAAAGAAGGAAACCAGTTTCGAAATAACATTTACGTTTGTAGTCAATATCGCAACCAATCTTGTATTGTTATTCAGTGCAATAAGATAGAATTATTTAGGATCATCTTCACACCATCACAGAGTCTTCAGACAAATATTGATACTTCTCTGAAAGCATATTTATAATAAAAATAGATAGAAACAATGACCAGTGGGAAGTTGGAGAATAATTGCAGGCCAACTAAACTGTTCCTCAGTTTTCCAATTATCATTGTAATCACCTAACCTGGAAAGACATTCTTGATGTCTTTCATTGCAACAATTCGGATAGTGGTAGATTTTGCTTTAACATTTACAGTGGGCATACAATGTTGTCTATCACTACCGAATGTTCCACATTTTGTTATCTGCCCGTTCTCAAGATCACTATTTTTCCTAATAATTTTTATTTCTTTATCTGGTATTATCTTCAATCCCTGTCTTTTCTATCCACGTCAATACTGTTACTAACTCTAATACTGAGATTTGCCCTGATAATTTCATTTCATTGTGTTAATGAAGTATGGCAACTTGAATTGATATACACAAGTCCCGTGTTCTACATTGCGTATAACTAACTAATGCGACTAATATTTAGTCGTTTCGTTAATCTACACTTACGTTCTTTAATTCATTATTACGTTAGTATAATCTACTAATTGGGAAGCTGTAAGAATCCATTGATCTTGTTGAAATTAAACCAAGATCTTTAAAGCAATTAGTCCCTTTGATAAACTTCGATAATGTAATAAGACGAAGATTATCAGAACTATGTGACATATTAGCGCAATACATTTCGAACAATCTGATCACGCAAATATTTGTTAAGAGCGTTTATATATAAAAATAAACGGTCAACTAGACTAGGAATGGAGGGTAAGAGGAGACAAGGATAATAATAAGAGTAATAATAATAATAATGTGAACACAATTTGAAACTTAGTCACTCTGGATAAGAAGCCAGTATTACCAGGGTAGGTTTAAGGTGAGAACAAACTGTTTTTGAATACACAAAGGGGGTTTGAATTTTTGTATGACTAAGGCTTCAATAAACCTTAGTATACGCCCTTTTGCACTTTTATACAATACCACAAAAGTCGAGTTTAGATCTTATGGTCTGTTTCAATTATATGCTTAGCAATAGAGGATGATGGATGTTTACCCTCTACTCTTATTGGGTCACTTGATTTTACTTGTTTTCGCAGCCATTTGAGTACATGTTCACTCACCCTAATGTTGAGATCACGATTGCTCCTCCCTATGTATGTGTGACCACACACACATTTAAATTGGTAAACACAGTGGAATGTGACACAATCGTTTTCATGTCTTTTAGGTTCTTTTAGTTCTGATAATTTTCGTCTTCCTAAACCAAGAACGTTATATGTTGTAAGATGAATGGAATCTAATCCAATTTATATGTTTTAAACCTTCCGAAAATGCACTAATTATCTATATACATGCATTGAATTCACGTAGATAGAGTCAAATCAAATGACAAAGTGGTAACTGTGGAAAGTACTTGTGACTTTAAGGGTATAGTACAGAACTTCCTCACAAAATAGATCAGTAAAACTACATCATTTTTACTAGATTATTGTATATGCAACGGACTGAGAGCACGTGAAATCTGATGAATCCATTTCACACCACTATGTCCATTACTTACGTTCTACAAGATTGATAATATGAGTATTTAAGATCACTAATTCACATAACTCTAACTAAATATTGTTCCCCACATTTTATTAGTCGTTCACTAAGTAAATAGTTTAGTGTGAGAACTAATGTAAGTTGAGTCTGATGCTATTTTATGTAAAAAATGTAGTTTTCCGACTTGTTATCACTACAAAATAAGTAATTATTGCCATTTTATTACTTATTTAAAAAAAACATTCAAAAAATTGTGATCTGTAACGTATAGGGAACGTTACTTCTACCCGCCCCCTCAAAAGTGGCAGTTGCATATTCATAAAGAAAAACGTTTAAAGTTTGAGAACTTACGGAACATCACGACCGCAAACTTGTCCTTTAGAATTAGTTGGATGTATGACACGTTTAAAGTCTCCCATGGCAAAACCTGGTGTGAAAGGTCAACAAATATCTTTATTAGGTAATTAAACATAAGATAAGCTATAACATCCTTTTAGACTTTTGTGAAACACGCTGTTACGTAGATCAACTAGGGATGTCGAACTGTTCCCAATAAAAATGAACCCAGTGAAGCATTTGTAGCCAGTTACAACAGCAACAACAAAAACCTCATGTATACGGATATGTAGTCAGTAGACTAGAAAATAGCCATTCATTAAGATTCGAACTGTTTCACAGAAATCAGGGAACACGCATACAAAAGACACATAAAATTGTGCATATAGACTGAAATCGAAATAGCTCCAGGGTTTCCTCCTGGTAATCTAATCTGAGCTTCACAGAAATTATCAAGGACAAAAATGAAAAATCCGAACAGCTGAAATGAGAAAATACAAGCAATGCTTGAGACATGTTCCCAAACCTTTGGAAGCTCATGAAGCTTGAGGATTAATCAACAATAGCACTATATTCAATCTAAACGGGACACCAAGTGAAGTTAGCTGCATCATGATCACCGTTGGTTATACAAACCAATATTTTGGCCATTAACTACTGCTTTGATTTGTACCATCAGCAAAATGGAAAACAAAACAAAGTAATTCTAATTGCTTAGTTGATCACCATGACCGGATTTATCTATAGTTGCATTTAATCAAGATGGCAATGAACAATCTATTTCTCAACCACAACACACTTTCAGTTTTATGATAAACGCATATAGGTGGGATTCAAGTTGTACCCAAAGACTTAGTTCGCTGAAATTAAAAAACAACATATGCATACAACCTCACACATGTAATTCCGAATATACATCACACGAGATGACTCATGTCGTCACCATAGTCAAAAGTGATATTTTAGCATGGCTGAACGAGCTCTTAATGTAGAATTGTTTTTGAACTTATCTATTTATGATGATTTTGAGTCTGATTATTCACCAAAAGTTTGAAACAGGTTCCTGTGAGAAAACTTGACAGTAAAAGCAACTGGACTTCTTATTAATTAGAGCCTACAAACACGTCATATATATATATATATATATATATATATATATATTAAGCGAAATAATAGTATGAGCCTAGTATAGAACTAAACAAGTTCAAACAGTATACAATCTTCACTAAGACCTTATGACCCAGTCACCGATAAACAATATCCCTTCTATCAATAAAACGAATTTCCCATCAGACAGATTTTATTATCCAAATTAAATTTCACTACAAAAACCGGTTCATTTAAACGTCCTAATTAGTCGCAGCAACAAAATAATATTGACGAAAAGCAAGTAGAAACTTACTCCACAAAGTAACGATAAGGAAACCAACGACGAATATTGAGAACAATATACAACAAGGGATATCTGTACATGTTCTGTCAAAAAAATAAAGCATGGAAACACTAAGTAAGAACTAGAGGCTTGACTGTGAATGAAGTAATCTTGAGTGCTGTTAGTGTATGAAGGCGGTTGTTACTTTACAGTACGCCGCACTGTAGATCTTTCCTTGGAATACGTGAAAGGAAAGCTAGATTAGTGATGGTCTCGATGACCTACAATATGAAAGCAGTGCCTAAGAGAAAATTGTTTGAGACCACGTTCAGAAGATCAAAAAAAATTGGCGAGACTATAATTTAGGGACGAACCAATGAAACCAACTAAGGTTTTGGATTTCGGTGAGGAGTTCACTCATCCATTTGGCTAAATAGCGCTTTGGCATTATAGCTGATGTCAGTTGGTGATGAAAGCCTTAAATCTGATTCCTAACCCTAACCATCAACTGTAAATCACAATTCTAATTCCTCACACAGGTTTATAACCCTCATTTGGTTGACCAAACCATCCAGCTCGGAGAACAAAAGGTTACCAAAATCATTCACCTGAGCTAAAAATCTTCTTCAACATCCACTCAATTTAGGGTTAAACGATCATTTGGTTCAACCAAGGTCTGAAATTACTTAGAGCCTAGAAAATTGTTGAAAGGTAGTATCTTAAAAAATGTATCAGAGGGAGACGAATGTATTGTCAATCTGCAGTTAGTAATACAGACTTTGACGACAAATTCAGTCAAAGTAGATGGTTCTGACTGGGCTAAAATAAAGAATTATTGTAATATGCTCTCAGGATTCAAGAATCAAAAGTCACATGGTGAGCAAACGAGAATTTGCAAGTGGAGTCACTAAGTGTAACTGAGTTATGGTAGGGAAATAAAAGTGAGCTTCAAGACACGCAGACTTTACACAGGAATGCTTTTTTGGAAGAAGCACAATAAATGACTGCATTACGGATATGTATAAAAAACTTCAAGTGTTAAAAGACTTACCTATTTCGTACAGGGCCAGTGATACGTAATGTTTTCGCACCTGAAAGTTAGTAAATTATTCACGTTTGGATGAGAACTTCTGGACTTCACCACAATTAACAACTTACTGGTGATAAAATGAGTTGAGGAGTATGGGACATTTTTAAGCAAGTAAAGCAAACGTAAAAAACACGACCGTCAATTTACAGACAAAACTATGAATACTAGACTTAATTACGGTTTCTGTCAATTTCCGTCACATAAAACATCTCATACGACTGACTGACAAAAACTGTAGTCATCCATGAATGAAGTCAGAGATGCTATAATTGTTATTTAAAGTTTCGGAATTTTTCTTCAGAAAAGTTAAGTGATCAACAAAACGAAACGTGAATAGCTTAAGGTAATAATTTTTTGATCACCATGAGTTTTGGTTTCCACATATTGTAGTCACAAAAAGCAGTATATTTCCTACAAAATAATTGATGCTAACCATGTTCTGATCGTCTTAATGTAGTTTTGTTGGAATTAGTATCACCCTGAAACAACTTTACATCTAACAATTATTACAGGTTTACACGGCTACTACACTTTATCTTACTTCCAAACGACCTAGGTATGAGTACGATAAACCACAAATAAACTACTTGTATCCTGCGATTGTCCACAGCAGCCCATATTTTGCGCCAAATGTTTTGAATTGAATAATGTGACAGAAGACAGACTAACACTTATCAATAGATTAAAATATTAATCTTCAGTTTTCAGTCCTCACTAATAAGGATAGTAGATTGGTGAACCTTTGTTAATTCTGACAGTGAAGGTTCAGCTTCTCCTTGGAAATATTCACTGATGGGGCTGATACCACTTGTTCGGGTAAGGCGTTCCAGTCATTGACCACTCGATAAGAAAAACGGAATCTCACTTCAAGTTTGTTAGATCATGGTTTTCGAATCTTCTTGCCATGACCTGTGAGACTATTAGTGCTGGAGGTAGCAAAAAGATAAGACATATTAACACCCAACTGTAATTAAAAATACGAAATGCCAATATAATGTCACCAGGAGTGAAAAGTTTAAGCGTTTTAAGCGCTCATTGCAAGGGAGTTTAGAAATACCCTTCACTAATTCAGTTCACACACGCTGAAAGCGTTCAGGTGAGTTAGCATCCTTAATAAGACAAGGGCCAGCTGCTTGGATACAGTACTCTAAATGTGGTCTTATATAGGTGGGATATAAAATTCGAAACATCTCGTCAAAGCATTTGGATGCTTGGCGAAGTGACCGCAAAGCACGGAACCCCTTGGTAGCAGCTGCGTTGCAATGCAAAGTTGTTTCCAAGTCGTGACTTATCATTACTTCCGAGTCTTTATGTTCCTGAACTCATGGAAGAGATGTACCATCACTAGTATATTTGTAACTATTACCGTGTCCGATCAGCATGAGCACACTCTCCCTAGAATGAAGTTCTAAGCTCCAACCTTGAGTCCATCTAACTAATTTGCCCAAGTCAGCTTGGAAATCAAAATGATCAGCCTCACTTCTTATTGTTCTCCATACTTTGACATCATCCGCAAACAATAATATTAACGGCTTGTACAATAGCGGCAATTCATTAACGTGGAGAGGGAGACGTTGGAGACCTAAGATGGAGCCTTGGGATACATCACTTTTAACCGGCTTCCATCCGGATAGAGTTCCATTAACCCTCACTCTCTGTCAGCGGTCACATAAGAACTTACCTATACATTCCTGTACACCACCTGTTATTCCGAAGCTCTAGGGCTTCCGTATAAGACGTAAGTGTGAAACCTTGTCAAACGCCCTGCCAAAGTCTATGAATGTCACATCGACAGACAGACTATTATCTAGGGCTGCTGTCCAATCCTCTCTCGCAATAAGTAGGTTAGTCAAGCATGAACGCTTGTTACGAAACCTATGTTGCTCGAGAGTTAACAGATTGTGTGAAACTATGTGACCCAGCAACATAACCCGAATTATCTTTTCAAGTAACCTAAAGACTATGCTGGTTAGACTGACAGTCCGGTAGTTAGATACGATCTGTCTCTGACCATCCGTAAATAAAGGACTGACTATAGTGTCTTTCCAATCTCTAGAGAGTTGAGAGAGTGAAAGAGGCATGTTGAAGAGCATCGCGAGTGGTCTTGAAATAATGTCGGCAAGGACTGGCAACAGCCGTAGATGTAACCCGTCAGGGCCCGGTATCTCACAAGGTTTGATGTTAATTATCAATGGAAGGGCAGCTTCTTTAATCACATAGAGTTCATTAAAATAGTTTGAAAAAGTCTCAGCCTTTGCCCGATCTGATTCCGTTAATGAATCTAAATTTTCGTGAAACAGTACAGGGGAGTACCATCACTACGTTTTTTCTCCCATTAAACATACGAAAACAATCGTTTCGGACAATTACAGCTATCTTATTCCAACTGTCACTCGTAAATAGTACGGGATTTATCTGTGGTCTTTTTTACATATATTCCGGATTTTTTTATATTCACACTTAAATGATGCGTGTCCTGTTGACAAGAATAAGTCACAGAAGTATGTCAACAGCTTCCGGGTATCCTTATTAATTCATGGAGGGCAGTGTGATAGCCTATATGCTCACCATAGGATAAACGGTGATGTTATGGACTCCATTGTAACCTTAGACTTATCCCGTTCGTCTTCTATAGATCCATCCACGTCAACCGACCAGTCAGTCGACATAGAACAGTCTCTGATTGTCGGAATATTTACTCGCCAGATGTTGGGACGGGGTGAAGCAGATACAAATTGTGTACCAAAACTTAAAGTAAAAGTACAACGTGATCACTATCCGCTAGTGGAGGAAGGTGCTGAATGTCTTTGACATCCTCACAGTGGCGAATGAAGACATTGTCCAGAAATGACGGATCATGTTCCAAGTCAATGTATCAGTTTCGCGATGTATTGAAAAAGAGCACACTGAATAATGATTGATAGAAGGTCGCTATCGAAATCCTCACCTGGAGCTGTAAGCTCTATTCACTTGATGTGCTGTGCGTTGAAGTCTCCAATGATGAGATAACATTCTGCTTTACTCCAAGAACAGATGAGTCCCAAGATAAATTCGTCAGCAAGACGACACGGACTACAGTGTATTCCTCCTGTATTCAATAACCCGTGTCTAGACTTGATTGTACAACATGCTACCTCATATGTACCACTAACATTCGCCTCCTATATGATTGGTGGTATATGAAAGTGATCCCTAACATACAACATTATACCTCCTCCCTAGCATCTCCTCTATCACTTCTAATATAGATTTAGCCTGAAATATTGGAAAACAGTCTATATCTACGGTGAGCCACGTTTCTGTGGCAGCAGTTATATCAGAACTTAACTCATCCACCATCAAACTTGACTAGGAAATTTTGTTTCGGACTGCGAGCGTTCGTGTAGCGCACATTTAAAGTGTATTGAGAATCAATCGTTCCAACAATAAAGGTCTCGAGAGCATTGGTTTTCAGAAACTGACAACCCGAAAACTCTTAATCGTAAGGTTCGTTTCTCCACTTAGTTTCCGAGTTTTTAACTTCATAAATGAGTTCTTCCATTTGATTTGATCCTCAAGTGGTCAATCAGGTGGGATAGGAATATTTGATTCACCAGTTTTGCATGCGTTATTCAAAGTTACGTATTTTTCATCAAAATTCTCAAATGCTAGGAGGTGCTGGGTCGTAAAAAGCATCATCATAAGGAATGGATTACTATCGAAACCCTGGACAAGATTCAATAAATGAAGTACAAGAAGAAAACAATTAGCAACAGTCGAATAAAAGCAGAGAGAGTCAAGGTTCAAGCTGAATACACTGAAGCAAACAAGCAAGTGAAGTAGAGCATTAGAGGTGACAGGTAGAAATATATGGGAGAGCTTGCAACACGTTGGATAAAGCTGAAAGAGAAGGAATATGAGACAACTACATGACACAACGAAGAAACTAGCAGCGAAATACAGTAAACCAGAGAGACCGGTCAAGGACAACGAAGGCAAGACGATTACTGAAATTCATGGATAGAGGAACAGATGGGTGGAACATTTCGAGTAACCTTTCACAGATCACCTAGTCTTTCAATCCCATACACACCAACTGCATCAATAGGCCTCAACATACACAAAGGGAGAACCAAGGTCCTCAAATACAACACAGAGAACAGCAATCCAATCACTCTTGATGGCGAAACCCAAGAAGATGTAGATGTATAGCAGCGTCCTCTGTATCATTAAGTCTCAACACATTCACGAGAAAAGGCAATATTCTCAAATATAACACAGATAACATCAACCCACTCACACTTGATGGAGAAACTCTGGAAGTGGTGCAAAGTTTCACGTACATAGACAACATCATCGAGGAACGTGGAGGATCAGACGCAGGCGTCAAGGCGAGGATTGGAAAATTAAAGACAATATTCCTGCAACTGAAGAACATATGGAACTCAAAACGACTGTCAACCAATATTAAAGTCACGATCTTCAATACAGAGGTCAAGACCGTTCTACTGTATGGGGCTGAAACTTGGAGAACCACCACAACCATCATCAAATATGTACAATTATTTATAAACAATTGTCTACGCAAGATAATGAATATATGCTTTAGAAATATCTTGCCCATTAGAATCCGCATTTAACAAGAAGATAATTGGGCAGGCTCTTATTCATTTATTGTTAATTTGTTTGTTAATACAGAACATAATCCTTAACTAAATGGCCCCTTAATACGTTTAGGATCTTCATATACTTAGTTATGCTTGATAAATGTTTCCGCCTTGCGATTAAGAACATCTGAGTTTATTTAGAATTTCGACGAGTGTGGAAGAGTCATCGTCAAGCTCTATGGCACGTTTTCCCTGTGTGACTATCTTTTGTATACGTACTGCCTCTGCCTTGACAAATATTTCTGTTGTCGTTATTAAAAGGGGAGTGTTGGTTGACTAGTGCTCTGAGTTGTTTTTTGTATGGACCAGTATGAACAGATCCTTATAAATCCCATGTTTACGCTATCCAAAACGTGAGATTTTGTCGAAGATTTTATTGGTGTTGTCACAGAATATGTTAGTTGGTCAGTCGGTAGTTAGTACAGAAAGGTCTACCATTCATTGTTTTTAATGTGACTTAAAAAATCGACTATTGACCTTGTGATAGTCTATACTATTTTTGGTGGTTTCACGTTTACATGTGGTGGTTTTCACGATCTAATGAAAATATTATGGTGGCTAACTTAGAACCTTTATCCAATATACATGGTATTGAGATAAAGGTTATCGGCGAAGACCAAGTTTCAATGTTTGGTTGAGCTAATGACACACTGAGTTCACTGTCCGGAATCCAAGCACTCAATTGATGAGACTAAACGTTTTGGAGCTTTGATAGGGGCCCAAAACATTTCAACTACCTGTGAATAGTAGAGATAAGGCAAGTTTGAGTTCTTCTGATAATATTAACATTTTCTCCATAGACATGTCACATTGAGGGTAAACACATCTGGACAATAAGAAAACTGAATTCAAGGGCATCCATACATAATGCTGTCGTTTTCACAGCAGTAGTTTATATCAGGATAAATGATTAGAATCTCTTCACTAACAGTTGTTACTATGACTAGTTCAGCTTTAAATTGCTAATTGAGTACATCATTAAAATGGTTAGTGGCACGCTGACCAACTAGTCTGATTGCAAATCAAGAGGTGTCTTTTTCTCATTCATTTGAGGGAATGGAGTTCAAGTTTTCGATCAAGTTGTGTTGGTTTGGATATGCGTGCCGGACAGATTATGATAAACCACAGTGATGATAAAGATATTTGGCATGAATTTTAACAAAATTCGAAATTAAGAAAACTGGAAGTCATTAATGAAATGTATTGTTCTGGTATTTAATTGCCGGAAACAATCCTAATGCTTTGTATAAGCTTGTTTCTGAAGTAACTAAAGAGCTAATAAAGTTGTCTGATAGAAATTGTGGAAAGTATTTGAAGTTTCACCTTTGGCTGAATGTTAATGTAACTCAAACTGTGTCAATAAAGATGAATTAACTGTTCTGAAGAATGGAAGTAATACTCAGGTTGTAAAAATATAACTCCGCCTGTAGCTCTCTTAAAGTTACTGCCGGTCCAAAGCCCGGGTAAAGGAAGAGGGTTGGGTATGGGGTTAATGTCCCCATCCAGTAGAAAACTAACTCGCTAAAAAACGCTAATCAGAAAAAATAACTCATACCATTTAAACTCTGCCCTGAGAGTCAGAAGGTCTTAATTTAGAAGAAATGTGACGCCTAATGGTGGAAGCCGAGTTCCTTCGGAAGCCATGTGGCCGATGCCCCTTCTAACAACCAGAACAACAATTTTTATAGGTACATGGAACGTCCGGACAATGTGGGAGACCGAGAAGACCAGTCAAATAGCAACGGAAATGAGAAAATACAACTTGGCAGTACTCGGAATCAGCGAAACCCATTGGACCCAAGCTGGACAACAAAGGCTAAACACGGGAGAGATGCTGCTATACTCCGGTCATGAGGAGGAAAATGCTCCGCACACTCAGGGAGTTGCTCTAATGCTGTCCAAAGTAGCACGAAATACACTTGTAGGGTGGGAATCTCACGGATCCAGAATCATCAAAGCATCATTCAAAACAAAGAAGGAGGGGATCACAATGAATATTATCCAATGTTATGCACCCACAAATGATAGCAACGACGACATTAAAGATGAATTCTATGGGGGGCTGCAATCAATCATAGAGAAGTGCCCAAGAAAGGACCTCAACATTCTGATGGGAGATCTAAACGCCAAAGTCGGAATAGACAATACCAGATATGAAGATATCATGGGACTGCATGGACTGGGAGAGAAAAACGAAAACGGGGAAACATTTGTAAATCTGTGTGCATTCGACAAATTGGTCATAGGCGGCACAATATTTCCACACAAACATATACACAAAGCTACATGGATCTCACCGGACCACACCACAGAGAATCAGATAGATCATATTTGCATCAATAAAAAGTTCCGAAGGAAAATGGAAGATGTGAGAACAAGGAGAGGAGCGGATATAGCTTCCGATCACCACCTGGTTGTGGCCAATTTAAAACTGAAGCTAAAGAAGAACTGGACAAACAGCGCTGCAAAGGTTCAATACAGCCCTCCTTCGAGATACTGACAAACTCAATGAATTCAAGATAGCCCTCAACAACAGGTTCCAAGCCCTACAGGATCTACTGAAGGAAGAAGTAACTACTATGGAGGATAACTGGAAAGGTATCAAAGATGCATGAACTTCAACGTGTCAAGAGGTTATGGGGCCCAAGAAGCATCATCACAAGGAATGGATCTCTATAGAAACACTAGACAGGATCAAAGAAAGGAAGAACAAGAAGACAGCCAGTTAATAACAGCCGAACACGAGCAGAGAAAGTCCAAGCACAAGATGAGTACATAGAAACAAACAAGCAAGTGAAGAAGAGCATTAGAGCCGACAAACAGAAATACGTGGAAGAACTCGCAACGGCTGCGGAAAAAGCTGAAAGAGAAGGGAATATGTGACAACCAAATGACACAACGAAGAAACTAGCAGGGAAATATAGTAAAGCAGAGAGACCGATCAACGACAGAGAAGGCAGGTCAATCACTGAAATTCAACAACAGCGGAACAGATGGGAAGAGTACTTCGAGGAACATCTGAATAGGCCGGCGCCAATGAGTCCACCGGACATCGAAGCAGCACACACAGATCTTCCTATAGATGTCAATCCACCAACGACCAAAAAAATCAGAATGGCCATCAGACAAATCAAGAGCGAGAAAGCAGCAGGACCCGACAATATACCAGCTGAAGCACTGAAGTCAGACATCGAACTAACTACAAGCATGCTTCATCTTCTATTCAAGAAGATTTGGGAGGAGGAACAAGTGCCGATGGACTGGAAAGAAGAACATCTCATCAAGATTCCAAAGAAAGGAGATCTGAGCAAGTGTGAGAACTACAGAGGCATTACACTACTGTCAGTACCATGAAAAGTCTTAAACAGAGTGTTACTGAACAGGATGAAAGACGCAGTTGACGCTCAACTTCGAGATCAACAAGCTGGATTCCGTAAGGACCGGTCGTGCACAGACCAAATTGCGACACTGCGGATCATCTTCGAACAATCAATTGAGTGGAGCTCGTCACTAGATAGGAGAAAATTATGGAAAAACTTCGACACTACGGAGTTCTTGAGAAGATTGTCAACATTTTCCGGAACTCATATGACGGACTACAGTGCAAAGTAGTGCATGTAGGACAGATGACAGATGCATTCCAATTAAGGATCGGAGTAAGACAAGGCTGTCTACTCTCTCTCTTCCTCTTTCTTCTGGTGGTCGACTGGATTATGAAGTCCTCAACATCTGAGGGAAAACACGGCATACAATGGACAGCTCAGAACCAACTAGACGATTTAGACTTTGCAGATGACCTAGCCCTCCTATCCAATACACACGAACAAATGCAGACAAAGACAGCCAACGTAGCAGCGGTCTCTGCATCAGTAGGCGTCAAAATAGACAAAGGGAAAACCAAGGTCCTCAAACACAACACGGAGAACAGCAGTCCAATCACTCTTGATGGCAAAACTCTGGAAGATGTGGAATCCTTCACATACCTGGGAAGCATCGTCGACAAATAAGGAGGTTCAGATGCAAACGTCAAGGCGAGGATTGACAAAGCAAGGGCCACATTCCTTCAACTAAGGAACATATGGAACTCAAAACAACTTTCAACCAATATCAAAGTCAGAATCTTCAATACCAACGTCAAGGCAGTTCTACTGTGCGGAGCTGAGACGTGGAGAATTACAACAACCACCATCAAGAAGGTACAATTATTTATCAATAGCTGTCTACGCAAGATACTCAACATCCATTGGCCGGATACCATCAGCAACAGCCTTTTGTGGGAGCGAATCAACCAGCTTCCAGCTGAAGAGAAAATTAGGAAAAGACGATGGGAATGGATAGGACATACATTGAGGAAATCATCAAACTGCATTACGAGACAAGCGCTAACTTGGAATCCTGAAGAGAAGTGGAAAAGAGGAAGGCCAAAGAACACATTACGTCGGGAAATAGAATCAGACATATACAGAAGGAACGAATTGAGCAAAGAAATCTCTTTTCAATTAGTTTTTCATCATGGCTCTACATTAATATATATAATTTACAATAATAATATAATTGTTGTGTGGGTGAGAACGATCATGATTTGTTGTCTGCTTAGTCAGACATGTAGACAGTCTGACAGGTGTCAGATAAGTTATATATTCCCTTACCCTTATTATTGTAACACACTCAATCTTATATACATCCTATTGTTGATTGTTCATTGTTGTGGATTGTGTCGGTTTTGGGTGTAAAATATTTTACGTTCTGATCAGGCTGAATACGTGTTCTTGATCTGAGTTGTGTTGAAGTCCTGTAGAATAGACACTGGGAAGGATCTAGTGTAGATAATCGTTTAAGCGTTACAACATCAGACAAAGTAATACCGAGCGTTATAACAATAATACTCATTGAGTGGATATGTTACGTAATAATTCCATAATGACATTTAAATTAACATCGAGTAGTTTAGAAGAAAGATCATTATTAATATTTAAAGTAATTATTTGTAGTGACCTAGCATAGTACGAGACTTTGATTTTGTTCACGTCTATATTGATGACCTGCTGATCGCATCATCAAACGTAGATGAAAATTATCAACACCTTACGCTATTATTCCAACGCCTCTCGGATAATGGAATAGTTGTCAACCCAGAGAAATGTGAATCGGGTAAATCAGAAATAATATTTCTGGGTCACATCATCAGACAAGAGGGTATTCTGCCTTGCGAGGACAAAGTTCGAGCAATCAAGGAGTACAATGTGCCGTCCTCAATCAGGGAACTGAAGGCTTTTCTCGGTTTGGTTAACTTCTACCGACGTTTCATCCCTCACGCGGCAGAACGATTACGACTATTAACCGATTTACTACGTGTAATCCACGCAAATTAGAATTGAACGATACCGCACTTACTGCATTCTCAGAGATCAACACGGCTCTCGCTCAAGTTACACTTCTCGCTAATCCTGACCCATCAGCCACGCTTAGTATAGCGGTTGATGCATCAGATTTCGCTATAGGAGCCGTTATGCAACAGAATATCTCCGATAGTTGGCAACCGCTTGAATTTTTCTCACGACGCCTTACTCCCACGAGACGAGATATAGCGCTTTTGATCGCGAACTGCCAGCAGCCTACTGCGCCATCAAACATTTCCGGCACGCGGTAGAAGGTCTAAATTTCATCTTATTCACCGACCATAGGCCCTTAACGTATGCACTGCATACCAAGTCTGACCGCTACTCACCACGAGAGTGCAGACATTTGGACTATATCTCACAGTTCACGACAGACCTTCGTCACATTAAAGGCGAGTCGAACTATGTTGCCTATGCTCTATCACGTATCCAGACGAATGCAGTTACCTTACCGGTGCTCGATCTTCCAGCTATGGCCGCCGCACAAGCAAACGATCCTGTCCGTACAGAAGCACCACAATCTTCATCCCTTCAGTGCCAGGAAGTACCCCTAGCTACTAGCTCAGGTACTATCTTATGTGATACTTCTTCCGATCTTCCTCGACCCATTGTACCCTCTGCCTATCGCCGTCTCGTCTTCGATGCCCTTCATGGATTATCTCATCTAGGTATCGCAGCCACATTACGTCTCATTGCTGCACGATACGTCTGACCGTCCATGAATAAAGATGTTCGTATGTGGGTAAAGCAATGCTTACAGTGTCAACGATCAAAAGTGCACAGGCACGTAGCTGCCCCCATTGGCACGTTCGCTACATCTGATGCTCGCTTTGATCACGTTCATATAGACATTGTAGGACCATTGCCACCATCGCATGGGTATGATCAAATACTCACGTGCATTGACCGTTTTAAAAGATGGCCCGAAGCTATTCCCATCACGTCTATCACGGCTGAGACAGTTGCTCACCGCATCGTAGAACGATGGATAGCACTGTACGGTTGTCCCTCGACTGTCACGACTGACCGAGGACAACAATTCGAGCCGCATTATTCTCCTCACTGACCCGGCTGCTTGGTACGGAACGCATACGCACTACCGCCTACCATCAAGCATCGAATGGTTTAGTCGAAAGGTTTCACCGCCAACTTAAAAGTGCTCTCCGAGCACACGAAAACGACAATTGGTACAAAACCTTACCGCTCGTTCTCTTAGGTATCAGAACGAGTTTGAAGGCAGATATCCAATGTTCCGCCGCTGAACTTGTATACGGCACGACATTGCGTCTGCCTGGGGAATTTTTCACACCACGGAACAGTAACGATTTCGGTAAATCAGACTACGTCCATCGACTGTCTGCATTTATGCGAACGCTGTCTGCGGTGTCAACTCGAATACAACATCGACAGGTCGCTCTCCCTCGAGAGTTATCTACCTGTTCACATGTTTTCATACGAGTAGATTCGGTACGCAAACCTTTGCAACAGCCTTACGAAGGCCCTTTTCACGTGATCTCTCGTCACGAAAAGACCTTCAAGGTTGATCGACATGGCCGCGTCGAGATCGTCAGCATTGATCGTCTCAAACCAGCCCACGCCTCCGATCATCGCCCGTTTGGTAACGTCGACTTCAGTCAAACTTGGGTAAAGCTGGCCTGATCACCCACGCTCTAGTCAACGCACTCAGTCAATAATCTGGTTTCGAACCCGCCTGGCGTTTCGCGCTTGGTCGTTATGGTCGCCTCCGGTTTCTTGGCTCAACGTGGTTTCGTCCTACGTCTGCAGCGTTTTCTGGTCCGCATCCCTACAAACGCAATCTTCAGATACAAACCACTCTGGTGTGGTTTGCTAACTCGAGCAACAAATACAGAACACTTCTCCCGGTATCGTTCTACGCAAAAGACTTCCGTTGGCAACTCGAGAATCAACGATCGCTTCTTGTTTCGCTAATTCTTATGTCCTACAACCGCACTTTTGCCGATCAGTCCCACCAATCAAACCGCTACCTATCAAAAATGTAAACCCTTTCTAGCGGGGGGTTCCTGTAGTGACCTACTTTTGTCAACAGAACGCGATTGGTTCAATGAAAACCAATTGTACCAGTGCTAATGACAGCCATTACACTTACTCTCCCGTTGACTTTGAACTTGTACGAATTCGGTTACGCTCAGTAACCACGCTTGTACTCCTTTGGCACGATCTCGGTATTCTTTCGATACCACGAGATCGCCAACAAATACATCTCGACTACAGCCATCATCTGTCTTCTGATATTGGCCTACGGGGATCTTATTGGTTAGTTGGCACGTAGTCTTGTAGCGGTGTTCATAGTCAAGCTCAACTCGACACCACGCTACATATTAAATCAAGAAGTTGCTATGTTGCATAATATATGAAAAGAGAAGGAACAAAATTTGTAATTAATGGTCAATAGAATAGTAGTTACGTAAGAATCAAGAGATGAATGTTGCGAAATTATAAAGTTTAAAAAAAATTAAAATGAAAAAACCCTAAATGTGAGAAGTATGGAAAATATTTCTGTTAAAGGGAATGTTATACAGATGGCCAAGGTAGCGAAAGTGGTTGAACAAATTTCTTTTGAATGCAAAGGTCAGGTATGTGAACATGGATTGCGATGGCTTCCGCAATGTGCAAAGGGAGCACTCGTAAACCATGTGGTAAATTTGATGGGATATGGTAGATAACCCTAAAAGCTTTATTCAATTCAACTTGGTGACCTTTGTCAATCAAATGAGCGAGAATAGAACTTTTAATCACTTTTACCTGTCCTTTATTTAGCCACGACGGATGATGTTCTGTAATACGGTGACGAACTTGCCGAATTGTACGCCCTATATAACTGGCTCCACAGGAGCAGTTGAACTGATAGATACACATAGATTTAGCGAATTCAGGCAGTCTGTCTTTACTGGTCGTTCGTATTTTAGGATAGTTATAGAAGATAGTATTCAGTTTGGCTGCATTAAATGTTTTTTGTACAGCCCTTCTTAGTTTCTGAGTCACGATCTCTTCAGTAGTTTCATTTATGTATTGTAATTTTATGAAGAGGATGAATAACAACTGGAAAGAGCTGGAGAGGATTGCCCAAGACAGGGTTGGATGGAGAATGCTGGTGAGCAGCCTATGCCCCTCCACGAGGGGTAATAGGCGTAAGTAAGTAATTAAAAATATATTGTGAAGTGAATATAACCAACTGAAATTTACGTTTTTGTAGTCGACTGTACGTCATCCGTTTAGGTTCATTGTATGTCTCTGAGACTATGCACTAGATATGGCCTCTGTATGTTCTAGAACATACAGTTTATTATTAGAATTAACAAATGAAATTGGAACGGACTTACCTGGACCCTGGAATTGTTATTTGTGTACTGAAATCATTGATATCTGGAATTTAAGTCAGTGACGTTCCAACACTATGCTCCCTCACGAAATAATGTTGGACTTTCATATCCTCAAGTTATGACTGATGTGGCTTAATTTGAAACCTATTTCTTACATTGGTTAGAGAATTCATTAGAAGTGAATGAGGATAAATAACAATCAATATTCGAATTGCAAGCAAAATCGAGCTACAGACTTGTTCTCATCTCCATGACCTGATCCTCAACGATCCAATCAATTATTACCTGCATAACCTTTGTCACGCATAGGTTAGGCTGACGTAGTATTGTAGTGGAATTTTCGATATTCTGGCGAATTATTTGAGAACTTTTTCTTTTATATAGCATTCAAAATTCGTACACTTTACATAGTCATGCAGGGGTTCCTTGAGAACTGCATAAGGAGTTGAAATAGGCTTTCTGGGAATGTCAAAAATTTTATAATCTGTAGGCTTCTTTTCCGATGAATGTATGAAAATGAATCACAACATTGTCATCCTCAACGTCTTCCTTGGTCACAGTTCAGAATTCGAACCCTTCCATATAATCCTCAAAAGCATCAAAACTTGAATTTATGTCCAACTGTTCAATCACAGGCTCCGTCACGACCCCAGTGTGATATTTAGAAGTATTTGAAGTAATATGCGAACTAAGGATCCAAATAGAACTAGGTGATCGTAAACGAATGTTTTGTATTTGGAATTCAGAATCAGGCACTCATCAATTACAAAAGAATAATTTGTTGATACAAACACCATATCCAGATAACCAGGATTCTGGGCATGCTTTGTATTTCCTTGGTCAACTAGTGATTACTGTAAACGTACTACTCTGAGCCCCGCTCGTCTCTTACATGACGTTAAGAAGGTGATAACATTGTATCTCCTTGCGTTCACTCATCTGTTTTGGGCTATATTGTTGAATATATAGTAAACATACTCAGAATTATGAAAGAGAGTTAATTAAATTGACCTGTAATGAATATAAGTTGGTTTGATGAAAATATAAAATTTGAATACAACAGTCATTTAAAGTCGATAATTGTTTGAAAATAAAGGAAAACTACACTATAAATTTACACTTCTCCAAATAAATAACTGGATCCATGACCAAATATCTTCATCAATTTCAATGAAGACATATAAATGAACAAAATTTACACATCGAATAAAAATTTGATTTTGAAACCGTAGGGAAAGATCCATTTACAAATCCACTTTCGAAATTTTTGGGATTTTTGTATTTGTCAACCTAGTCTGACAAGAATTTACAGACGGTAGTAAACAGCTCGAATGTTTTGTTCATTCTATGAAAATAAGAAGTTGTAACTTTATCATTAATAAGTAAGGTGTAAAAAGGTTTGATAGGACGTTCCTATAAAATATTTTTATAAAAATATTTTTCAGGCTTAAAACAAAAGGATATGAATGTGTTGATATCAAGTTTTCGATAGTACGTTCGCCTTCTTTGTATATGTTTTGTGTAAAAAAAATTGTAGAGAATGCCCAGCTAGAATGGGGTTTTGAAAACCACCGTATATATGCTTTGAATAACTGAAATGAACTCAATGTCTGGTCTCATAGCTACGGTCACTCATATATACATAACTAAGTAGGTTCTGAATATGTAGCCTATACTTCATGGCTACTCAACAAAGATTATGCACGTCTCAAACATTTCGAAGTATAAGATAGAAAAATAATTTAAATGAGGTTTCTCGTAACAGTAATAACAATAGCACTACTATTAAGATTAACTCCGCCTGGAGCACCTCTGGAACTACTGCCGGTCCCAAGTTCGGATAAAGGAGGAGGGTTGGGCATGGGGTTAGCGACCCCATCCCGTAGCAAACTAACTCGCTAAAAAAACGCTAACCAGAATAATTTATTCAGACCACTTAAACTCTGCTCTCGGAGTCAGAAGGTCTTCATTTAGAAGAGTTATGACGTCTCAGGGTGAAAGCCAAGTTTCTTCGGAAGCTACGAGGCTGGTGCCCCTTCTGACAACCAGAGGAATTATTTACTTAGGTACATACAATGCTCGTACGATGCGGAAGACCGGGAGAGTCTTCCAAATTGCTGCAGAAATGAGGAGATACAATTTAGAGGTGCTTGGGATCAGTGAAACACATTGGACGCAAGTTGGACAACAACGACTAGCTTCAGGGGAGCAGCTGTTATACTCTGGACATGAAGAAGAAAATGCCCCACATACACAAGGAGTTGCATTGATGCTGTCCAAACAAGCACAAAATGCATTTATAGGATGAGAATCTCATGGACCAAGGATCATCAACGCTTCCTTCAAAACGAAGAAAGAGGGCATTTCAATTCTATTCACCTACCAACGACTACAATGAAGATGTTAAAGATCAATTTTACGATAGACTGCAGTCAATCGTCGAGAAGTGCCCAACAAAAGACCTGACTATTCTGATGGGAGACCTAAATGCCAAGGTTGGATTGGACAACACCGGATATGAAGAGGTCGTGGGACGACACGGACTGGGAGAAAGGAACGAAAATGGTGAGAGATTTGCAAATCTATGTGCCTTCAATAAACTGGTCATAGGCGGCACTATATTCCCACATAAACGCATACACAAAACCACATCGACTTCACCGGATCACACCACACAGAACCAAATCGACCATCTCTGCATCAACAAAAAGTTCAGGAGGACGATGGAGGACGTGAGAACAAAGAGAGGAGCTGATATAGCATCAGATCATCACTTGCTGGCCGCCAAGATGAAATTGAAACTCAAGAGGCACTGGACAACGGGGAGGACAATATCACAATAGTTTAATACGGCTCTTCTTCGGGATAATGACAAACTCAACAAATTCAAGATAACCCTCAGCAATAAGTTCCAGGCCTTTCATGATCTACTCAATGGAGAAGAAACTACTATGGAGAGCAACTGGAAAAAGATAAAAGAGGCAATCACTTCAACATGTCATGAGGTTCTGGGCCAAAAGAAGCACCATCACAAGGATTGGATCACGGTCGATACACTGGATAAGATTCAAGAAAGGAGGAACAAGAAAGCAGCAATCAATACCAGTCGAACAAGAGCAGAAAAAGTCAAGGCACAGGCTGAATACACAGAAGTAAACAAGCAAGTGAAAAGGAGCATCAGAACTGACAAACGTAAATATGTCGAAGATTTGGCATTGACGGCGGAAAAGGCTGCGAGAGAAGGAAACATGAGATAACTGTATGACACAACAAAGAAACTCGCTGGAAACCGCCGTAAACCAGAACGACCAGTGAAAAGTTAGGAGAGCAAAGTAATCACCAACATCGAAGAACAGAGAAACAGGTGGGTAGAACACTTCAAAGAACTCTTGAATCGACCAGCTCCACTGAACCAATCCAGCTCAGGGAGAAAAATTCCACCAAAATCATCCACCTGTGCTACAAATCTTCTCCATCATCTACTGAACCCACTTAACATCAAAGCAGCACCCACAGACCTCCAAACAAAAGTTGGCCCGACAACAATTGATGAGATCAGCATGGCAATCAGACAATTCACGAGTGGAAAAGCAGCAGGACCAGACAACATTCCAGCAGACGCACTGAAAGCAGATGTAGCGGTAACCGCGAGGATACTCCATATTCTCTTCAGCAAGATATGGGATGAAGAACATGTACCAACAGACTGGAAAGAAAGATTTCTGGTCAAAATACCAAAGAAAGGAGATCTCAGCAGCTGTGATAACTACAGGGAAATCACTTCTCTCAATACCAGGAAAAGTCTTCAACAAGGTATTGTTAAACAGGATGAAGGACTCCGTAGACGCCCAACTTCGCGACCAACAAGCAGAATTCCGTAAAGACCGATCATGTACAGACCAAATCGCAGCACTACAGATCATTGTGAAACAATCGATTGAATGGAATTCATCACTCTACATCAACTTCATTGACTACGAGAAAGCGTTTGATAGAGTGGACAGGATAACACTATGGAAGCTTATTCGACACTACGGCGTGTCTCAGAAGATAGTCAATATCATACAGAATTCCTATGATGGATTAAACTGTAAAATCGTGCATGGAGGACAGTTGACAAAGTCGTTCGAAGTAAAGACCGGTGTCAGGCAAGGTTGCTTACTCTCACCCTTTCTCTTTCTTCTGGTGATTGACTGAATCATGAAGACGTCAACATCTGAGGGGAAGCATGGGATACAGTGGACAGCTAGGATGCAGCTGGACAATCTAGACTTCGCAGATGATTTGGCTATTCTATCGCACACGCAACAAAAAATTCAGGAGATGACCAGTGTAGCAGCAACAACCTCAGAAACAGTAAGTCTCAACATACAAAAAGGGAAAAGCAGGACTTTCCGATACAAAACAGAATGCAACAATCGAATCGCACTTGACAGAAAACATTTGGAAGATGTAAAAACCTTTACATCACTGGGCAGCATCATTGATGAACACGGTGGATCTGATACAGATGTGAAGGTGAGGATCGGAAAAGTAGGAGCAGCATATCAACAACTGAAGAACATCTGGAACTCAAAACAATTGGCAACCAACACCAAAGTCAGAATTTCCAATACAAATGTCAAAACAGTTCTACTGTATGGGGCCGAAACCTGGAAAACTACGAAAGCCATCATCCAGAAGATACAGGTGTTTATTAACAGTTGTTTACGCAAAATACTTCGAAACCGCTGACCAGACACTATCAGCAACAAGCTATTGTGGGAGAGGACAAATCAGGAATAAGCGCTGGAAGTCGATAGGACACATTGAGGAAACCACCGAACTGCATCACAAGGCAATCCCTCACATAGACTTCTCAAGGCTAAATGAGTGGAGGAAGACCGATGAACAAATTACGTCGAGAAATGGAGACAGACATGAGAAAAATGAACAAAAATTGGATAGAACTGGAAACGAAGGCCAAGGACAGAGTGGGTTGGAGAACGCTGGTGAGCGGCCTATTTTCTATTGGGAGTAACAGGCGTAAGTAAGTAACTATTAAGATTATTATTAGTAGTAGTTGTTATTGTAGCTGTTGTAATGAGAATGTTAATCTGAGATTGCCTAAAGACAATAACTTAGTAAATGTTTCCAGTTCTAATAGAAATACTAAAAATACGGAAATGATGTTTTTTTGCTCTTATCTTTCTACACTATTATCCACTGTCATTTTTATTGCCATTATTATTATTATTATTATTATTATTATTAATCATTTCGTGATTTTTATCTTAGCTATAAATAACACAAGTTTGATTTTACATGCTGTTATTCAATTCTTTCTTATTCTATTTACTCTGGTCAACAACAACCGTCTGTTTCTTTTGAGAAGAGATCAGTGTAAACAGTGGAGAAAAAAATCTAATAACGATAATTCTGTCCATCTGTTGTACAAGTAAAGATACTGTGTTTATAATAAGAATTATATTTATATAATTAGTAAGAAAGTAGAAATTCATAAACAATTATGAATTATTAGTTGGATTCATGAGTCGATTGAAGCTATATCATCATGGAAAACCTGGAAGTACTGGACGGCCGTTTCATCCTAGTATAGGACTGCTCAACAATGCGCACCCACAATTCCGCCTCGCGAGGTTCGAACCCAGGAAATATCAGTCTCGCGCGCGAGCGCTTTAAAACTAGACCACTGAACTGGCTGGCATCCGACGATGTTAATGTTTAACTTCAACTAATACAAGAAATTGAACGACACATCCACCAATAACTTCAGTTAGTTACTATCTCACAACAGACCCGGTTCTGGTGGTCCAGATTCAATTGACTTATGAATTCAACTATTAAATAACTATAATATTTACAAAAGCCCTTCTCTGATTGTTATTATGAATTAATGAATGAATTTAAATAAATCAGAAATTATTATCGTTTCAAGAAAATAAGAAGTAAGGATAGCTTTAATAGGAAATTTTACAGGTTAACGATTATTTTTGATATAATAATAGGAAATGAATGAAAGAAAACAGTTTACATTTTGTATGTATACTCGTAATAAAGTCGTTCAACGTAGAAAGAGAAAGTACTCAGAGAAGAAAATGCAGAGAAGAGCTGAAAAGTGTTGGCAACAAGAGCTTACGAGAGTTCATGAGTTGTTCTGAAAAATGTATTATAATAAAAATAATCCAATACATTTGTTTGTCAGCTTATAAATCATAGATGAACTAGTAAATCTTCTAGTATATAGTACCATAAATGAAATGAATTCAGTATTACTTTTTATACACTATTATTTTGTTATATCCCGGCGAGAATTATGAATGGTAACTTTTGAGAACTATTTATCGACAAATATTATACATATATTTTTTATGTATAACTATTCAGTAGCTAGATTGTGCATATCTACACTTCTCTTATTACAAGCTTTATTTTGATTTGTAAACTATTATTATACAATTTACTGTTCTTGAGTTATGCCCAGTCTATTAATTACAGTCGCGCACATTCACGGCCACTTTTGGCTAGATCTTGTACAAATGTTATTTTCTATGTTATGGCATGATGTGGTCTTTTTGGTCTGTATATTAAACCCAGTATATTTGAAATACATGATTCATATCGTGGAGGCTGAGATTGGTAATCTGGACTTAATAGACGGGGCTTGGCAGGAAGAAGGACAGATAAGGACTCTAGACTGCTCGTACGGATTCACACATCATTGAGCCGGTCAATAAGCCACTATTCTCTAATTGTCAATATCATTACGTCATATATTGATGGGGCACAAGGCCACAAGTTATAACAAATTTTGTTAGAAAATTACGAAAAAAGAATACTATTTATTTTCAGTATAGGATTGTGGAGATGATTAAGTTATTGATTGAGATATTGAACGATTGATGTTAAACCATCATTGAAAACCTGGAAGCACTGAATGGCCGTTTCGTCCTATTGTGGGACTCCTTAGCACTGCGCATCCTTGATCCCGCTCGCGGGGTTCGAACCCATGTCCTTCGGTCTCGCGCGCGAACGTTTAATCTACTTGTATTTAGCATTAACCTTTATGTATGTATTAGCCTTAAATAAAGTATACTGAATCACCACAATTTATGTACTAAAATAAATAACATAGTGATTATTTGTAAATAAATTCACTTAAATCTTCCCATTGATGTTTACGACTGCAGTTGATCAGTCTCTTATTGGCATACATACATATTGTGTATTGCATCGATATTGCCTTAAATTGCAAGCATTATAAGCAAATATGGATGATGATGGCTAGCAGTGTAATCCAGAGCGCGTGTTTTATTCTATTTTGAACTTATCAGCTGAATGTACCTGTACTTCAGAGCTGACAAGTTCAAAACAGGACAAAATGCCCTTCTTGGATTTTACTGTTAGCCACTATTCATCATTGCTTAAAATGATTTACAAATACTTATAAATAGTAAAATAAAGAAATCCTTAAAATAATTTGAAAAATTCTGAAAAAACAAAACATGGCGGAACTTTTATCACGTGTCACAATGTAATAAATCATCAAAAAAAATAAATCGCTTTTTAATTATTCATTTTCGAATTGAAATCATGTGAATTTTATAATAAATATTTACATTATCTTTATATTCATTTCTATTATTTTAAAGATAATTATAATCATACATGAAATGTAAACATAATACAATTTGTTCTGTTGTTTAAATATTCAGCAGTAGAGGATATTCGTAGGTTACTAGTATTCGATCATAAGTGTCTTCGAAACACTGCTCGTATATCTTGGGACCACCGAGTAAGTAACTCATTTGTTAGGAAAGGAGTACTAGGTAAGGATGGCAGATCAATTGACGAAGAAGTGAAACTTCATCAGTTGAGATGGCTGGGACATGTGTTACGTATGCCCGACCACCGACTGCCTCGATGTGCGGTGTTTTATGGTGTAAGAGTAGGTTGGAAGGAAGCTATGGGCGGCCAGACCAAAACATGGCACAAATCCATGAAGTCACTGACAAGTGGACTGAGCCATGTTGGTAGGTGTAGACTACCTGGTTGGGGTCCGCGAAACGATACCAACCGATGATTAGAGACCCTGAATGACATGGCTCAAAATCGTTTGCAATGACGCAGGTGCATCCACTCTTTGTGTTCTCCCAAATTCTAGTCTTCTGAATTATTCATGTCCCTTCTTTCGTCTTTCCAAATTTATTTCATTGAGTTATACTCCTTGAATAACATCTTCAAACCTTAGTGTTTCCGATTACTGCTCATAATCTTACTACCTCTACCACTACGGGATTTGAATCGACAACTGCATCTATGTGCTAATGTGGCATGGCAACTCGAATTGATGTACATACGAACGAAGTTCTACCTTGTTACTGACTTACTGACAGAAGCATGTAACTATGATATAAACATTCTAATTGAAATGAAATCGAAAATTTCATTAAACATTTTTGATTATTTTTATGAATTTTGAGTTATAATGAATAAAAGAATAATTAATTAGGTTTGTTTATTAAAATTACTATAATATCTATAAAACCCCCGTTCTGATATAAGTTTTATTTAGTCAATAAAGTTTACATAAGTTGTGTAACAACATCGTTTCCTTATATTTTCCTAATGAAACCATATCATTATTATGTTGAGAATAAAATCGAATATATCTTATATCACTAAGTGTTAAAGAGGTTAAAGTGTACAAAGAAAGCCAGTGTTGATGTTTAGCCTGAGAATTAAATAAGAAAAATTTTTATTCAAAGCTTAACAAGCTGTCCACTGAATTAATTAATCCAGATAGCCACTACTATGTTCAATAGGTGTAAAGTTTGAATTTTTTCCTATTTCGATTGAATCAAATCACAGGGATAATTTATGATGTAATGGTAATATTTCAGTGATTTATGTTACCCTCAAAATATACGCCCGAATTGAAAATTTACTATAAGGTAGTTTGTAAAAAATTGTATACAATAAAGACCATCATTTTTCCTATTTACATATACAGAAGATATATTTTATTTATTAATTATTTATTTGAACGCATAAATATTGTTACAAGGGGGCACCAAATGTATATGCGCCACACAAAACAAAGAGGATGGGGAGAGAAAAGAGAAGGTAAAGTGCGTATAAGAAAAAAAGAGAAAAAAAGAACAATAACGACCACAGATTAGTGTAAGGCAGTGTGGTAATAATAATAATCGGGGAAACGGAGAAGAGCAACCAAAAGAATTCTTCCATTTAAGGAAGATACAACCACTTTTTATGAAGAAAGTAAAAGAAGGTTACAGCAGGATCGCCACTGGCTCCAATCTGAGCCATATCTGATAACGCCTCTAGCCACTGTGTCGCACCATCTCTAAAACCCCAGCCTGGCAGTCGTGAAGGGCCAACACAAGCCAGCCCTTTGCAGCTTTCTTTCATACCACGACACCATGTCACATACTGACCACCTCTCCGCTTTTTCCAACCAGTCCCAGGGTCGGCAAATAGTGCACGACGTGGAATTCTCTGGGACGACATTCGTAGAACATTTCCAAGCCACCGAAGCCGGTGTTTCAAGATGGTGACACCAATTGCATTAACGTCTCTGCTCCCGAACACACGATGCCGATATATTTTATGAAGAATAATAAGTACTTAGAATCAGTATATTTGTTAAATATTTAACCTTTCTACTGACTTTATTATAATCTAGACAAACATTATTTAACTAAGATAAGCCTGAACATTGCAATAATAGTGTTCTGTTGAAGATCACGTATAAGTTTCATTGCAACCATGAACGTTCATATCTTTTACTTGACGTTTTGAATTGACAAAAAAGCAGAATAAATTGCCTTTTAATTATTACAAATGACTTATTCACTTCTATTTAATCAAAATATTCAATAGATTAAACATTTTAATGAAAGAGAATGATTCACAATTCAGTACATTAACATACAGAATCAAGTAAAAAAGATAGATATCAGTGCATCTAAACAATATGTATCCATTTATGAAATACATCATAAATGCTAGACTAACTCAATATTTTAATCTTTCAAGCGATCCAAAAACAATTTTCTTACATTTCATAATCAACATTCAACAATTATTCACAATAAATTATTCATTTCATTGATTTTAATTAAAACCATTATTTACCTACTTATTTACTTATTCAGTAAAATTAATAACAACATTACCTTATTGATTTAATTGAACTATTTATCAAAAAGATCAAAATAATAAAAAAAAGCATTTCCATGAAATGAAATTTACATTGAATAAGATAAATAAGAATTATTCATATGATAAATAAATAATACACAAAGTAATTTAGATTAAAGTGCCTGATTAATAATTTACAAACAAAAAACTTGTTTACATTTTTTCTGCTCTTTTTTTTCAATAGTACATATTTGTTACTTAGAATACTGATCACAAAAGAAATCATTTTATACAGTTCGATTGTTTATTGTATAGTCTTTATTTACATTCTATAATAAACATATATGATAATCCAATTAGCAAAAAAAAGAAGGAAAAAAAGAGAAAATAGGTCCTTGTCACATTTCATTTTCTATGGAAATATTTTCATTAACATTATTTTGTTTATAAGAATAAATTAGTATTATTTTTTTGAAACACTATTTGTTTTCTAATTTCAATAGCTGAGATCATGAGTCAATTGGAGCTAGACAACCATGAATAGCCTGGAAGCACTGGACGGCCGTTTCGTCCCGGCGTTAGACTTCTCAGCAGTGCGCATCCACGATCCCGCTCTCTCCACCGAGATTCTAACGCACGGCCTATCACTATCGCGCGCGAATGCCCAACCACTAGACCACTGGACTGGCCTGCATCCAACTATGTTAATATCTAACTTCAACTAATCCACGAAATTGAGCGACACATCCACCATTGTTATCAGTGAGTTACTATCTCACATCAAACCTGGTTGAACTCCACTGGTTACTGACTCTCACTAGAACTCCAGGGTATACAACTTGAATCTAGTTTTTAGTGAGCATATATTGATTAGTATCAGAAGAGATTTTGTCATTATTTTATCTATTCAATGCTTATCTCTTCATTAGATGATTCGTTTGTATTGTAATCATATTCGACATTATAATTATACATAAAATATAAGATGATTACAACAAGAAATATTTAATTTTGAATTATGAGTTTCAGATTAGTTAATTAATATTTCGAAAGTTTCAACAATGTCAAAGAACCATTTAAACAAGAATAAAACACACTTTATTTTCGCTTCCAGGTATCATTACCAAGATTTGACTTGATATTTTTGAATAAATTGAGCATTAGATAAATTGTTATAAATAAAAATAATATATTTGTAATATCCTAATGGATAAAAAATTAAATTTTCTAACGTTTCGTGATTCAGTGTAAGTTACTTCATCAGGGAATAAATAATCAAATCAAAAGTTATTTAAGTTTAAATGGTACAACGGAACAAACTTGGCTTACACTGAGTCACGAAACGTCAGAAAATTTCATTTTTCTACTCATTGGGATATTAGAAGTATCCCAATTAATTTACTTTTTTCATTTATTTGTCTTTAGGTAAACTTAAAATTCTATTATTGAATAATTTACTAACTTATGATGACATTAATCGTCCAAGAATTAAAAGGTAAACTGAATACATGTAGTAATGGTCAGGTTTTACGTGATAAAATCTGATGTATAAAAAATTAATCTACAATAACTTTTTGTTCAAAATGAACAGTGAGCAATACCCTTATAATTCAATATGTCTACTTACAAGGTTGTAACAAATCACTGAATAGTTGAATTTGGAATTTTACATAAGTCATCAAGACACAGGGTTTTATTATTTAATATATGTATTATCTTATTATTTAGAAAGCTTCAGGGAAAAGGTAAACCAAAAACACAAATTCATATAGTTTAAACAGTTCTGCGTTTTCTAGAGTTCTATCCTTGTAAGCCATGACTATATTTTGTAGGTATCATTAATCATAAATTAGTATCCTTTGGGATACCAAATAAAACTATCGGATTAGATGTTTCATCATAATATGTATCTCATCAGCAATGCTTACTAATAGTGTAGTGAACAGAACACCAGTGGGGACAATCGAATGTATTTAACATCTCAATAAAACCTGAGAATCATATAGTAAATAGTTAATTTACAAAATGTCAATCCATCGTCTCAAATTTGACTGTTCCTTTGTAAATATCAGTTCATTGTTCCAGATTTAATTGTTCATGCGTTTTCATACCAATCGCGTTTCATTCCCGTTCTTTCTTTATCGATCTTCTAGTGAAATACATTCTATGCCTGACCACCGTTACAACTACTTATATGGATATAAGTAACCTATACCACAATAGGACAACAAAAGTTTGAGTTCAATATTTCCCGGTTTGTTTCTAAATGTTATATTTTATTTACCAATTATTTTTTTTAATTTTACCAGGCGTCTCAGGAAAATATACTTGAATATTATGTGTATTCTATTTTGATATCATATCAATAAATGTACTCAGAACTTATTGCTTTCACTAATTATAACATGCTAGTTAATTCAATAAAAGGCATGATTTAAAATAGAAAAATAAAAGAAATATGAAAACTAGCATAATTAATCACTGTAAATAATAGTGAACAATATAAACCATTTGATTTCTATGCGCTTAGCAACTCCAAATCTTTTATTCTTATATCCTACCAAAAAATAATAATCAAATATTTTTATTCTTTAAATCTATATCCTAAAAAAAATCTAGATCAAGTCACTAAAATGTCAAAATATTCACGAAATCATCTTTTTTTTTCTTTCTTGAAACATTAATTTTAAAATATCTGTCTACAACTGAAACTAGATTTAATGTTATAATAATAGATAACAACAACAACGACAAAAAAGTAATTATTGAAATTAACTAGTTTATTACGTCATCATAAAGACTAAATTTAGTTATTTGCATGATAATCTTTATTTTAGTAACAAATATTCTATTCTAATATTTTTACTTTTAATATAACAAACATTTTTGCATCTAATACACTTTGTTTTATTTTAATCTTACCATTTTCAATGTTGATTATTATTACAGTTTATGAAATGTTTCATTGTAAACTATACAATAAGTAATAAATAAGAACTTTTGTTTAAATTTGAACGAATAGTTTCACAATATTTGGACATTAAAGAGAAAGAATGTATTTGTCAAATCTCAGCCAAAGAAGTAAATCTAATGCTTCACCTGGCAATCTGGTCCAAGGATTTTCAAGGAAAACATAATCAAACAACAAAATTATTGAATATAAATAGGTATATAGTTCTCCGGTTCACTGTATACTGAATTAGTCATTCAATCAACGTGAATGTCTATACATGTCTATTTAAAGTAAAATAGTACTTGAAAGTATCATTTAGTTATTTCAGAATAAATTTGTAAAACTATATTGTTTAAGTTAAACGATTTATAGCTCTACTTGTTTATAATTTTGACCTGGATTTAATGATTAAATGAATATTAAAGTTCAGAATTATTCACTAGAAATTCACTTGATGTTTTAATTGTATCTTCTGATTGTTATATAGGACTGCAATCGATCAATCTTATATTGGTATATGTGCATCCTGTGCGGATTGCCTCGATATAGCATTTAGTCATAAGTTTTTATAGCAAAGATAGATAGTGGCTAGCTATGGAATCTAGAACGTGCGTTTCGTAATATTTGGAACTCGTCAACTGGATGTAGCTGCATCGCAGAGTTGATGTTCACTCCGGGAAAACTTAATTTTTTTGTTTCTCATAAAAAATGTAAAAATGACAGTTAAAAGTAATGTCTCACCAATTTTGGATAATCATTTAATAGTTGAATTCATGAGTCAATTAAGGTTAGAACACCATGGAAAAGCTGAAAACACTGGACGGCGGTTTTGTTGTAAAACGGGACTCTTCAGTAGTGCGTATCCACAATGCTTCTTATGGAATTCGAATCTAGAAGATGCGACATTGTGCGCAAACTCTTAACCTCTAGACTTCGAGCCAGCATCCAACAGTGTCAATTGTTTTAGTCTATTAGTTTTAAAAAATTGATGATTAATAAAGAAAATAAAGGCGAGACTAAAATTTGTTGACGAATCAATCAGATTTAGGATAAGAGGTCTTGGATTTTGGAGTGAAATTTATTCACTCATTCGTCCAAATAAAGTCTTGACATTTTAGCTGATGTCATTTCGTGATGAAAACCATAAATCTAAATCCCAACCCTTACCATCAATTGCAAATGATTGTCTTTATTCTTCAAACTGCTTTATGACTTCCATTTAACCCTATTAAGTAGGTAGACACTCTCAAGGTCACTTTGGCATCGCTCAAAGGTCGTCCACAAATTACAGTCTCACCAAAATAAATTCTGTTGCTCGTTACCAGTTGTTCTTATTAGTTACATAAAGCCACTAAATAATTCAAATAGATAACTGATTATCGCTATTATCTTATGAAGGAATTGATCATATTTACTTATGCTTGGGCAAGATAACCTCAAACTATTAATTTAAAATATTTGACATTTATTTCATATCTTGAATACTGATGATGATAACACTGTTTCATGGGTGTCCTTACTCCAATAGATATTGTCCAGAAAGTTAATAAGTCGTGAAATTACACCTTCTTTCTCCTATAGCTTATAGCAGCTCACGTACAATTGAGTTTATTCACGTTTAATTTGGTTAAGCCCTTTTGTTAACTTATTCAACGGACAGAGTCATCCGCACAATAACAACTTATCTTATACCTTTATTATTATCGCGCTTGTTTGAATATGTATGCTTGAGCATTGCTTACTGCCTACGCATATACTCATTCCGCTAGCCTTACTGTTAGTCGTTTAATTGATTTAATGATTTATTCATTTCATTATATATATATGTACATTTTAATCCTGTTCACTCCCTCTCCCATTCGACTCGCACGCTCACTTGCTTTTCCTCACTACTCTTTCAAGTTCGTTTAGCATACCTGTAATTTTGATGAACTGTGTGTGGTGCAATAATAAACTTAATCAACAGATCGTATTTGCCTTCTGAATAATAAACCGTTAGAACGTTATCTATTGATGATTATCACGACGAACCTTAAACTAGTTATTGAATACCAACTACCACGAGCTCAACATTACCAAAAGAATTCACCTAATTTACCAGTTTCGTCTTTACATTATTTATATTTATATTACATTATATTTGTTACTTCCATGTAGCAGAGATCGATGAAGTTTAGAATTGTTATTTACAGTCGATATTTATTCACTTAGAAATTTATTCTACTACTAATAATTAATTATATATTCAAAATAAAAAGTGGTTTAATACTACCATATCGTTACATTAAAAAATCTAATTTGGTAGATTTAACATTGAAAAAAAAGAGACAAACATTAGGTTTATTTATTTATTTATTTTGTTTTACATAACTACCATTGACAATATTTCCGATTTTGTAAACAAAAGCAAAATTATGTACATGTTTCTAAATGTTGTATTGAAGCACATGACATTGTTTATTTCCAATGAGAATGAAAATGAATTTTTAAGCAAAATAATTTCTTCGTATCGCTCAGGTTTGTGGATTAGTTGAAATTAGACATCGGTTCAGTGGTCTAGTGGTTAAATGCTCTCGCGCGAAACCGACAAGTCCTGAGTTCGAATCCCGCTAGGCGGCGTCGTGGATGCGCACTGCTGAGGAGTCCTACAATAGGAAAAAACGGCCGTCTAGTACTTTTAAGTTTTCCATGGTGGCCTAGTTTCAATTGATTCATGAAATCAACTATTAAATTACTATAATATCAATATAAAAACCCCCTTCTGAGAAAAATCAATCGTATGCAAACAAAAGGATGAAATGACAAAAGAAGATAAATCAAACATCATTTACAAAATAAATTGTGTCAACTGTGAAAAAAACGATGTCGGACCAAGTTCACGCTCTCTTCTTCTTCGCCTGCACGAACATTAATTTGAGGTCAAACGTCATGACATATCAATGCATGCAAACTACTGCGAACATACATTGAATTAGGGAAATATTGAGATCTTGGATACAGGTAATTCTAAAAACACTAGAGAATTTTTAGAAGCTTGGTACTCAGGCCAATCTGCAATCAACAAGCACATTGAAATAGCACCAATCTATTAACTAATCAGAAAAAGTATGGATCGAGAATGAAACCAATGAGAGATACAATTAAAATAATGTAAACAATGATAGGTTAAAAGTCAACATTAACCATTCAAGACGGAGGTCTATGAGACAGGCTGCAAACCACGCTTGGAGAAATTCGAACACTTCACTTCTTCCTAACTTTTGTGCCGATGAATTCGTTCAGAAGAACTATAAAAGCTTCACGACCAAACCATCTAGTTTAGAAAACAAATCTTCAAAAATTATACATATATATATATATATATATATATATATATATAATTTATTTATTTGTTCTCTAAGGAAGTGGCTTACACTGAGTTATGAAATATCAGAAAATCTAATTTTTCCATTCGTTTATTTATTTATAATCTATCATAAGGTTTATAGAATAAATTAATATTCAAAAATGAATAAATGATTTTAACATTGAAAATTAAGATTATTTAAAAGAATTATTTAACAATATCATGTAAATAAGCTAAAATACAAAAATGATAATACAATAAATATAAAGAATAAACAAAACTTATTTTGATTTTGAATACACATGAATGAATAATATAACTGTATAAACTATAATACTCTACTAGAAAGCATAATTAAATTCTTACATTGAGAAACAATCCACATGTAATCAATTAGTATAATCTGATGATTTTGTTTGTATTTAATTGTTTCGTTCAGATTACATGTGTAATTTTATCGTCGTTGAAAATTTAATTCAGTTGGCTAGCTGATACATGTTACCAAGGTTCATAACTAAAGATTACGTAATACGTTATTATTATTATTATTTGATGTTATGTATTGTATCAATTGTTAATAAACTTTTCTATATCTGAGGTTCATTGAACTAGCAAAAATAAATAAGTTTTCTTGAAGAAACACCCAAATACTTCACTACTTCTATTTATACTTTTTTTAAAACTATTATTTACAGCAAAGAAATTTTTTAAAAAATCTGGTTATTATTTTCTTTTTTTTGATTGTGTTGTGTTCTTTGAGCTGAAAGATTTAAACCACTAAAAATAATTCGTCTCAAGTTATCTAAGAAATGATATTTTTTTATTTAATAGTTTGCTCATAGTACTATTATTAGAAAACTGTAGCTTAACTACTCGCGCGTAATCAAACTAAGTGTTCTATAGCCTTTCACAAAACTTATATAAATTCTAAAGAATAACATCCTTTTTTTACTTTCTCAAAATAAATAGCAGCCTGTCTACAAAATCCCTTCTGATACTAAACAATATATACTCACTGGTGACTGGATTCAAGATGTATATCCTGGAGTTCTAGTGAGAAGCAGTGACCATTGGAGTTCAACCAGATCTGTTGTAAGATAGTAACTCACTGATAACAATGGTGGATTGGTTGAGGTTTGACATTAACACCATTGGATGCAGGCCAGTTCAGTGGTCTAGTGCTTAAGTGCTCGCGCGCAAGACCAGTAGGTCGTGGATTCGAATCTCGCTGGAGAGGGCGGGATCGTGGATGCACACTGCTGAGGAGTTCCATGCTGGGACGAAACGGCCGTCCAGTGCCTCGAAGTTTTCCAAGGTTGTTTAGCTTCATTCCCCACAAGACCCCTTCTGACCCTGTTTTAACTTAATTACGAGAACGAATGTTATGGCAATCCTATTAGTAACAAACCTTTCTGCCAGCAAAATGATATTTACTATATCCTATATATTGTGAATTGGTGTAATTTTAACAACATCACTGATTAATTTAAAAGCTTATACTTGTGATTCTTCAACTAAATTCTGTTTCACTGTATTATTTTCAACATTTTTTGCTTTGAGACAACAATTAACGTAGTTGCAAATTATATAAATTAATTTGCAACCTGATGTTTTATTATCTCAAAAATTCTTGTTCAGTGAAAATAGACACGACTATTAGGAACGTTCACTTTCATACTACTCAATTTATTCCTCATCGTAAATACATTTGTATATATGATAATTTACAGTTATTAATGTGTTTAGTTGAATATCAACAATATATTTTGTTTCAGCACAAGAAATGGTTTACAATTGTTATTTCATCTTCTGGATAATTCAAAGAATCTCTTCATTTTCTATCCTTTCTTGAATAGCTACCAGAATATAAACAGAGATTGGAGAGGACTATCACTAAATTCCACGATGAGTGTTTCATCGTATCTGGGACTCGTCATCTACATGTGCCTGCACTTTGAAACTTGAACCCAGCACCGTTCACTTCAAACGTCATCGCGTTATTTACTTAGTTATTGAGTTCAGATAGCCAGTAAAATGTCAACAGAGTAATGATCCTTCGTATTAGTTGATTTTCATATATAATTTTTACTGAAATGTTTACTGAATATTCAAATTCAAAAATATTATTTTAAAGAACACTACCAATGAAATAAATCGAATGTGTCAAACACTACCAAAATTATCCTTTTATACTGATGATGACGTTCATGAAGAAATTTTTAAAATAAATAGTACATAATATAGGAACGTAAGTGATTGAACTAGAGAAAACTCATAATAAAAAGAACCATGTTTTCTTAAATATCCACAAAAATAAACAATTGTTTATTAGTCAGTTTATTTTGTTTGGTTTGACGGAAAATCGATCAGGTATACTGGTTAGGTACAAAATCTTACTATAATTATTTCCACAGTTTTTCACAGATATACCAAGACAGATGATTAGATTTAGGTCACGATGAAATAAGATGTTGAAGAAACTAATATTATGCAGATCTGCGTCTCAAACTATTGAATTAGTGATGTCAATACATGTTCAGAAATTGTGATTCAAAATCCTTTTCTCAAATAGCGTTGTTTGGCCTTATAGTTAAGCTTTTAAAAGAATTACATTGCAATGGGATACAGTGATTGTTTAAATGGTAAGGTTATTATATTTTTAAACTCTTTCCTTCCGAAATTCATTCCACATCATCTAAAATAAATTTACTAACAGGATTCTATAATGATCGATATAAACATTGACACATTAACATTTGTTGAAAAGACTGAAAACACCATTAGTTTTTATGAATGTTTGAAAGAAAACGAAGTTATTTCGAATTAAACACAAAGTAGGCTTTCAACGGTTTTCTCTGCATTGTAAACAACATACGAGGTTAAAGCTAGTAACCCTTGCAAAATACAGTTCACAAAACGACATAGATTGCAAAGCTGAATAATACTGATGGAACACCCATATTCAATCTAATTACCCTCAAGTTCCTTCATCAACCAAAATCTTCAACAATACTTTACATCACCTAAGTAAAGTGAATCATAAATTCTATCAGATACCTATACGGAACAAGTTGGTCGAAAACATTTCACCAAATGATGTCAAAAGCATTCCAAAATCGTACTTAGTTATTCACAAGTCACTCTTTTTTTTAATATTTGCAAATCATTAAATTGTAAACTCATAGATTTAATCGATTTGAAAGTGTTATAATATTTATTGAACAACTATTAATCCTTTACTCATTCCAAATGTTTACTCGTTATGTTTACATTTATAAATGGAATTATACTATCCTTTTGATATCAGCGAAGATTAGTTTACCCTTATTGATAATGACTTTTAATAGTCAGAAGTGTAGTTCATTATTACTAAACTTATCAAAACTAATGAGATTCTCCACATGAAAATTGAATTTTTCTAAAACAAGGACAATTAATGTAGCAGAATAACATAAATTGAGTATCTTCCGCGGTTTATCATCAGCTATTTGCAATTTAAACATAATGGTATTAATCCATGGAGACCGGTTCGCATAATTTATGTCATAATATCGCTAAAGTTCTCATTGATGACAACCAATGAAAGGAGCAATAATCATGAAAGAACTGTAAGCGATTAATATGTAATATAGTGTAAATACTCATGGATTAAATAAATGAATATTCGGTAATAGAAACTAAGAAAATAGAAACTGAATTATTTAGAAGTGTGATATAAATGTTATAGTTACATAATTCTTAAAAAATAAGATAAAATTGACCAGCTGAGTACAAATCAGATAGGAAAAGTGGAACGGTGTAACAAATATTTATGAATCAGTATAGGGGATTTCTGGAGAATGTAGTATTTATACAGTTGAAATCACCAGCTTAACCACCAATGAGAGCCTGGAAGCACTGGATGGACGTTTCGTTCAGGTATGGGACTCCTCAGCAGTGAGCATCCACGACCATGCACGCTGCGTTGTAACCCGGATTCTTTAGTGTCACATGCAAAGCATCACGGCAAAGCAAAATTGATAACTGAGTCTTTTTGGATTAGTAGTTTACGCATAATCAAAATATTATCAGTTATATTATTGAGTCAAAACGTTTATATTTAGTTGTTCCTCATCCTATTATCGTGAAATGGAGCATATTAACAATTTTATTAGGATGTCTATTAATTTCGTTGTAATCATTATTCATTTATAATATGGATATTAATCTCTCCATAATTGATGAATCTGTTTCTGTTACCCAATATAATTTAACACTTAATTGGCAACTGTTTGAATATAATATACTTTCCATTATTTGTTCATATGTAACCAAGAAAATAACTTTGTCGGAAATGTTTCTTCACTGAACCAATTTACTTTCATTTTCTTAACGGTTGAATAAGGATATATCGTAGATATAAGGTTTCTTTAAAATACCATTTATTCACTCACATGCTTCAAATAATTTTCTTTAGTATAGTGGCTTTTTCTACAATATATAGTTACGTCTGTAGACAACAAACCAGACTTAATTATGAACGTTAAATTTTATATCAGTACATAAATTACTTTTTTAATGAATCTATCTAGTACTTAGTTTATTCAAAATTATGACGTTAAACTATAATAGTGATAATTGTAGGACAAAATTACGTCATCGTTGACATTGTAAATAAGTAATCTAAATCATTTTTATTTATTTTATTAATATATCAGATGGAGATCAATATTCCCATTCAATTTATATTTCTATGTATTTACTAGTCACAAATTAGTTACTTATTATTGAGCTTATATTTTAACTAATACAAAACTCATTAATATTTTTGAGCAGTTAAATTTGATGGAAATACTGATTTATGCCTTTAAACATATAATTAGGAGTAAATATTTTTCATTAAAATTATGAATCGATTGGTGTTAGACCATGACTGAAAACCTGGAAGCACTGAACGATCATTTCGTCCCAGCATGAAACTCATCGGCAGTGCGCATCCACGAGCACGCTTACGGGATTCGAACTAAGGACTTACGGTCTCACACGCAAACGCTTAATCTCTAAACTACTGGGTCGGCATCCAACGGTGCTAATGTTTAATCTCATCCAATCCACGAAATTGCGCGACCATCTTCCATTGTACTGAAGTAGATACCTGTCTCTACCTGTCATGGATTTTTCACTTTTAAAAATCTAAATTGAATTAGATGGTTAATAAAATGTTACAATGTGTCTAATTTCATAAACAATCAGTTAGTCCATTCAACTGAATGATATTCAAAATCAAGAAGAATGAATAAAGGTATTTCGAGTACATACGTGTCTTCTAATATCTTAATTATCAGACAAAAAAACTTCAGTGAATCAGTTGATCATCCAGAGAATTTAGAAATAAGAGGATCGGCCGTTATGTTGAAAATCACTACTTGAATTAGTTATTCACTAAAGAACAGCATATCAGTGGATTTGTTTCATCTAAAGTCATGTGATAACTAGCGTGACTATTCTAATAAAATTTAATCTACTCATTAATTTTCAAACAACTCATTTGAACTGTTTCAAATACCATAAATTTAGTTCATCTATCTGAATGATTTTAAAAAGTATCCTGATTATTTCTTTTGTCTTTAACTTAAAACAAAATGAAAGATTATATGTAACTGTCAGAAAAAACACCTCCGTTGTCTTAAATTGTTTCAAGGAAGAATATGTACAGTGAAATAATGAACTGCTCAAAATGAAATAGACAACTTTCAGATTAATATACAATCATTTAGCATTATTTGATCGAGGATAATTGGTTCGACCATTTTAGAGAGTATACGAAGTCAATCAAAATCTTTTGTGAAATATTACAGTTAAGTAGAATGTTCAGATTTGAGTGTTTGAGCAAACAAAATATTTGGTAAGATGATATTATTCCAAATCTTTGATTGCTATTGTGTGGCTTAGAGTATACCAAATTATCTAAGCTACAAACCTTCTTACACATTTAGAACATCAGAATTAATAACGAAATAAGTGCTTGTGAAGGCAATCATACAACAGAAAAGTGAGGTTTCCTTTAAACTGATAACTATAGCGGAAGCTAGTGACGTTACTTGATTTGAAGTTTAAAACCCGAAATCAAGAAGACAAACATACCACTTTGTTTAAGTGTAATGATCTTCCAACCATCAAATTGTTAATATCATACGATACTTACTATAGACTGCTGCTGGAACACTACCCCAGTTTCCGAGATTTATCAGGTGATTGTAATTAATTTCAAAAAGAATTTCTGTGGTTACACGAAGCATGACGATAACTTTCCAGGACTCTCTTTTGAAATTCTCCAAGTGGATTTCGTTTATTTTATCCGCTAATTCAAATTATTAAAATTCTTGTTTATCCCATTGATAAAGTAGTCTTAGTAATGAAATACGTATAACTTGAAGTATTCATTCATGAAATAGACTATCATTATAATTAACGCTTAGTTAGCATGTATCTCAAAACTTTCTTAATTTTGGCACTTATAAATAATTCAGGGTCACACTTAGCTTTAATGATTTTCATCGAAAAGATGACTGTTACAAGCTATCATAAAACAATAATAATAATTCAGATGATCAAATTCTATCCTACTTAGTTGACATATATACAGAAGATTTAAGCATACTTTACACATACATTTAGTGCCATAAATTAAACTGTTCAGAACATCATCTTTAAATACTGTTTGAAATATATATATATATATATATATATATATATATATATATATATATATATATATATATCACAACTGTTCGGCGTCCTTTGAATCTTAGTAATTTTATAAATTGTCGCTTATATACATTTAAAAATATTCATAATCCATCATGAAAGTTCTATATTCCAACTGCTTTATCTGAATTATTTGTATATTGATCTGAATGTTACAGGATTAACACGGATTAGCCCTTTTTACTGCTAACTAAAAATTTATAAATACACTAAATTAGTTATAAAAAACATTAATTTTCATGAAAGTAAACAAGCGAGAATTCACATGAAACTCAACTCGATTTTCAAAAACTGAAAGAAGGTATTTATGAAATTCATTTTATCCAAATGTTTAAAGAAAACTTAATTACCGCTGGTAAATAATTATAAAACGAAACTCGGTTGAACATATTGAGAACTTCTACTGTATAGATTAATTAAACCTAAGGAATTGTAATGAATCATCACACATCATAAATAATCTAAAAATAACCTAAAAGTAACCTGAACGCTATCAATGTAGGTTACTTTTCTAACTTATTGAAATGTCGTATATTAGTTAATTTTATATCTCAAGGATTCATGTCCAGAATTCCAGACCTAGTGTTTAGTTACCGATTGACGAAAGACAATATAAAGTAAACAATTCCCCCCATATTTCATTGATCTGAAATTCTAACTTTTGTCAGTATATCAATTATAATAAGAGTGAGTGGTTAACCTTACCAGTTAACTTACAATATTATCATATCTAGTGCAAGTTTTAATTGAAGTTATATAGATTCAAATTCATTAATATGAAAGGAAAAACTTTTATGTGTCCAATTAATTCTACTTAAATCAAATTTCAAAAATGGCTTACGTAAGTACACATTTTTTATAACATTACAGTAAACAATAAAACAAAATAGTTCAACATTTTAAACCCAATCTTCAGAAATATTTATATTTTTTTTCAATACATTTTTCATTGATTACATTGTGCTTTCATTTAATAATTAGTTTCTTTTTTTTCCTTTTAATGATTTTAATAAATTATCGGATCAAAATATTCACGTTTTTCCAACTGACGATTCTCATTACGTTTAAATAATATAGGATCAAAATATGATCGTTTATAAATAATTGGATCAAAATATGATCGTTTATAAATAATTGGATCAAAGTATGAACGTTTAAATACAATTGGATCGAAATTACGTTTGAATAAAATAGGATTAACGTGAGTACGCTTGAATGTCATTGGATAAAAGTTTGAATAATCTGATTCTACAAATCTTGAGTTACCATCTGTAGGATACCGTCCGACATATTGTTTTCCAAACATGTGATCATTTGCTTTATGGTTCACATAATCTAGCTCATGCACAGGTATCTAATTGAAAATAAAAAAAGTATACTTTATGAAGTGATATATATATATATATATATATATATATATATATATATATATATATATAATGGCTTTATTCAATATTATATTTTGGTACAATATAGAATTCTCAGCACGAGGTATTTCAACAAGTTTCTTTTACAAAAACAAAAGCCACAAAGAGAAAAAGGTGTAAAAAGATCTGAATCTGCACAATTTTTATTTATAGACATGTTTAAGAATAAAGGTTATTGACTAGGCTGACCATAACAACCTGTTCGTCACAGAGTATGTTTGCTAGGTAAGGTATTATAGAACTATTATACGTTTGTTTGTGTGCATGGATTTTAATGTATTGACGTCTCGTTCTGCCAGAAGATGTACAAGGTGAAAGATATGAATGAAAGGGGTGGTTAGTATCTGATAAGATTACACCTGCCAGGAGTTTGCATGACGTTTAACAATTTGTTTGAAATATCATGCTCAAGATAATGATTTGATTTTGTTTTTTTTCTTTTACTGAAAAAATGTTTTAGCACATAAATGATTGTTTTATTTTGTCAAAGAATAAACCAATTTCAATAGTTGAGATCGTAAGTCAATTGAAGCTAGACCACCACCAGTAAAACATGAGAAAATCAAGAGAGATCAGAGAATAAGGTATCACCAAGATAATTGACCTTCGACACTGTGTTTATCAAAGTCTCTAACGCCACAAGCATCATGGGACCCCAACATGGTGTTTAAGTGCTCTTCATGCCTCAATCTAAAGTTGATAGCTTGATATTTAAACGGATTAAGTATAAGAAAATCAACAATACACCACCATTCAATACGAGACAAAAACTCATTCATTTCTATAGGATGTAAAGAGGTAGAAATCAGCATACATACAGTGAGATCGTCCGCATATTTCACAAGAGTGTTTTCTGTGTAAGATCATGAAGAAAAAAGAGAAAAGAATAGGGGAAAAAACAGCTCCCTGTAGCACACCTTCATGAGACAATAGAGACATTGAACACTTTCCGCCAAACACAATGTATGTGCCAGTGTATCTATGTCAAAAATAAAATTTGAGCTAATAAATCAAATCAATTTGCTTGACGAAACGGTTTCCGTCGCTATAACGATAATCTGCAACAAAATTAAGATGTAATTAATCTGTGTATGAACAAACACATTCATTGATATTAATTATATGAATATCTGAAATTGTAATAGCAAACTTCTATTCTATAGTTTTATTCAGCAACATATAAATATATAAATAAATCAGTTTATGAATAAATGTTGAGGAAAGAAATCTGAATTATTGTAAATGACTCTTTTAGACAATTATAAACACTAGTAATTATTTTAGAATTTACACTTTGCACTCATTGAAGCTTTTGTGTAATATATAATTACAATAATTGAATTCATGAGTCAATTGAAGCTAGACCACCATGGAAAACCTGGAAGCATTGGACGGCCATTTTGTCCTAGTATGGGACTTCTCAACAGTGCTTCCAGGTTTTCCATGATGGTCTAGCTTCAATTGACTCATGATCTAAACTAGTGAAATTAGTAAAATCTCCACAAAACCCCTTCTGATAATATATAATTATCAGTCATAATAGTTTCTTCTAAGCATTGAGTAAAACTTTGGCAAAAATGATTTATTTTATTTGCTTTTTGAAACTAAACGATTTCATTTAATTCATTGTAAATCGTTGATATAATGAAACACAATTCTTTCAAATCTTAATTCATAATAAAGTAAAAATAACTAAATTAACAGGCCTTAATAAATATTATGAGAAAGCATTTAACAGTGTGGATATGAGAATATTATGGAAACTTCTTCGATACTATGGTGTGAGTAGTTGGGAAAGTCGTCAACATTATCTGGAATTCATACGACGGACTATAGTGCAAAGTCGTACATGGAGAACAGCTGACATGTGCATTTTAAGTAAGGACTGGAATCAGACAAGGCAATTTGTTTTCTCCTTTTCTCTTTCTTCTGATGGTCCACTGGATTATGAAGACCTCGACATCTGTAGGAAAGCATGGAATACAACAGATAGCTCAGAACCAATTTGACAGTTTGCACTTCTTAGATGACCTAGCCCTCCTATCCTATACACACGAACAAATGCAAATGATGACAACTAGTGTAGCGTCAGCCTCTGCATCAGTAGGCCTCGACATATACAAAAAAGATGAGATCCTCAAATACAACACGGAGAACAACAACCCAATCACACTTGATGGAGAAACTCTGGAAGTCATGGATAGTTTCACGTACGTAAACAAATCGTCAATAAACGTGGATGATCGGACGCAGATGTCAAGGCAAGGATTGGCAAAGTATGGACAACATTCCCACAATCGGAGGACATATAGAACTCGAAACAACTGTCAACCAATATCAAAGTCACGATCTTTAATACAAAAGTCAAGATAAATTTACTGTATGGATCTGAAACTTCAAGAACTATCACAACCATCATCAAATAGGTACAAGTATTTATAAACATTTGCCTTCGTAAGATACTAAATGTCTGTTAACGGGATACCATCAGTAACAGCCTACTGTAAGAGAGAGCAAACCAACTTAGGGATTGACGTTGGAAGTGGATAGGACATGCACTGGGGAAACCACCAAACTGCATCACGAGGCAAGCGCTAACTTGGAATCCCGAAGGGAAACAGAAAAGAGGAAAAGAGGCCATAGTACACACTGCGTTGAGAATTAGAAGCAGATGTGAAAAGGATGAATAACAACTGGAAAGAACTTGAAATAATCGCCCATGACAGAGTTGAATAGAAAATGTTGTTGAACTTCCTATGCTCTTCCATGAGGGGTAACAGGTGTAAGTAAGTAGATAAGCAATAAATAAAGTATCACAAGGATTTTAATCTGACTCTTCATTCAAAATTTGATTATCAATTGATTTAAGGAAACTAGGTAATACGCATCGTCTAGTGATCGAAATATTGATATAGATACTTGATTGATGAATGATATCTAAATATTTTTAAAGCTGTCAACCTATTTTCGGTTAGACATATTATAGTATCTCAAAAGTGTTACCATTCATAATATATTTACTTTACTGTGAACTAGGGTTTTCACAAATATTCAAAGGAACATATTTTGTAGCGTGGTCACAATTGCCATTTACTTTACAAAGCATACATTTTGAAGAAAATTACGTCACTGTAATCAAACTGACATCAGCAATATAATATGTGTACACAATAGACAGTTCAAAAAAGTGAAGAAAAACAGACGTTTTCTTATTTAAACCAAAAGATCAATTTTGGACGATTAACTCCCAATCTTTATTAATTAATATATATCCTATGTTGACGGCGCATATCCTATAGTATGGTTTGTCTCCTAACAACTGTTTAATATAGACAAAGATATCTAATGATTGGTAGACCATCTCTCTACTTCCAATCAACGTGACGAACAAAAAGTCATGAAGTATCACAAACAACGGATTCTAAGAACTATTCAATTGTAAACTCATTATTATGAAACTATATAAAGGGTCAATCTGCATTTCCGTAGTCATAGTTCTAAATACTTATACTGTTTGATTATTTTAAAGAATCGAAGTTAATTATTACAGATAGTACACAATATTTGATACATGTATCTCAGATGTACGACATATAAGTTAGGTTTGTAATATTTTTCAACTGTTCCCAAACTCTGATTTGATTAAACTGAATATATACGTCACTATAATACTTAACGCACCAAGTAGTTATGGTTATATTTTATTGATAATAACACACTTTAGCACCATGTAGTTAGTTAGCATTATCATGATATTTTCTCACAGATTATAAATCTATCAGATCCTTAGTAAAACGTATCCAACACAAATATTCTGCATAGGGTTGTGGAGATTATTATGTTATTGATTGAGATCTTGAACCGATTGATGTTAGACCATCATTGAAAACCTGGAAGCACTGGACGGTTGTTTCGTTAGATGCCGGTTCAACAGTCAAGTAGGTTAAGCGTTCGCGCGCGAGACTGAAGAACCTGGGTTGTAATTCCGCGAGCGGGATCTTGGATGCGCACTGCTGAGGAGTTCAACAATAGGACGAAACTGTTGTCAAGTACTTCTAGGTTTTCAATGGTGGTCCAACATCAATCGGTTCAAGATCTCAAACAAATATTCTGACCATTCATCTCAAACTAATTAAATAAATTTAAGTTGCTTTTTCCAATGATAAGGAAAAAAGGCAAAATGAAATAGATCCTTAAAAAACTTTAATCAATCAAATGAATACTATAACCAATTTAAGGTCATATGTCAAGTTTATTGAAGGTATTGATTGATAAACAACATGTTTTGTTTTTCAGCTCATGACAAAATAGATTTTTCAAACTAAATCGATCCTTATTTACTGAGTGTTTAAACAATAGAATTTTTTGAAATGATGACATTTTATAACAAGAGTTTGTTAGCTTATTAGACGATTCATTTTACCTCATATTTAGCTATAATCAAACTTTAGTTTAATATAAAAAAACTTACTAATACTGATCAAACAAGGATTGATAGAAAGAAATCGGATTAAAAATTTTTTGAAAGAATTACAAATATTCTACAAGTGGTAGACAGTGGCGCGATTTCGTTGATTAGTTGGGGTTAGACATTAACACCATTCGATGCCGACCTGTTCAGTGGTTTAAAGGTTAAGCATTCGCGCATGAGATCGATAGGTACTGGGTTCGAATCTCACGAGGCAGTATCGTGGATGCGCACTACTGAGGAGTCGTACAGTAAGACGAAACGGCCGTCCAGTGCTTCCAGGATTTTCACGACGGTCTAGCTTCAATTCACTCATGAATTCAATTATTAAATTAATACATTCTCCACAAAACCTCTCCGATTATAGTTGTTAATACATGAATTAACATCGTTATCATATTTGCTGTTGTTTAACTAAACACAAATGTAGTCTTGTATAAAATTAACTAGTTAGAAGGTGAAAGATAAACCCCAATAAATTAAGTCAACTAAATATTTTAGTGATAATAAATAGTCAGTCAGTCGGTCATCTACAACGTAGAACCAGGCACATAAATGCAACGGTTCGAGCTGCTAAGTAGTACGAAACCTTAAACTTACTTCATAACTGTGGTCAAATATAAAATAAATGTGTCTATATTCTTCAAACAAATTATATCTGCTTACAACTATAATTGTGTATTTATGAATATTAATATGTTGATGTTGTTGTTGCTGTGCATTTTTTTATTTTTTTTATTATTTATTATTTCTGTAAATTCAAAACAGATTTGTCTATGTATCTTTATCAAGTGGAAAACAAGAGAGAATATATCATCATTAGAATGAAATTAATATCCAATTATATCGATTAATTGTTTTCGTTTTTTGTTTCTTTTTTTACCCACAAACATTCTCTATATGTTTATTTTATTCTGATTAATGATTTATTTACTTTTTTCCCTCTTTAATAAACAAGTGAACAGAATGAAGTTCATTATTAGATTGTATAAAGAGTATACAATTCTTAATAAAAATATCATAAATTGACGACTAGAAGAAAATTTCATCGGGACAAAATATATTACCAATTATTCATAATTTACAAGTAGTTAATACATTTTAATTTCTAATTAAACTAAATAGAAGAATGGACTATAAGTATAATGATTGAGACTGATCATAAGGTTGACATCAAGTCAGCATTTGTAGTGTTCTATAAAAGCCTTCAAGGATATATTGAAGTCTTGGCTATACGGAAACTCAAACCCCCTTTATGCGTTAAAAAACAACTTGTCCTTACACTTAACCTACCCTGGTAATACTGAATAATTATTCAGAGTGGTAATCACATTGTTTTTGTGTACTTTATTGTTATTATTTTTATCTTTGTCACGGTTTACCTTTAACCTGCCTGGTTGACTTTTTAATTCTTATATAAAAATGTCAGATTCAGATTTGTGTAGTAAGGACAGAAGGCCTACGACCTATGTTATTCCTTTTCTAGTATGCTTCTGTAAGTGTCCAGTCTTCTCTTGAATTAGTCAATTAAAAGTGCAGACACCATTGTTTTGGGTAACAGGTTCCAAGAATTGATGACTCGGTCTTAACAAGTATATGGGTGATCAGTTTGTTCGAAATGTATTGCGCAAATATATTAAATCATTCTGATAAACTTCGTCTTCTTATTGTATTATTGAAACTAATCAATTCATAGAATATTACGGTTATTATTCAATTTATGTTAAAATTATTTTATTTAAAATGGATGAAATCATATTTCTTTCGAAAAAAAGTATATCTAAATCAGACACCATGAAAATATTTTGTTAATGTCTACAAACTTATATCATTTAATTAGCATAGAAGAAAGATCTAGATCACCACATATACTAGATCTTTATGTTCAAAGTTAATCCATCTCACTAGCAATTATCCATTGAAAGATCTTGACTATTGTTGTTTAAAATATTTATACAACAATAACCGTGCATATTGATGCTTTACTTTTAGTATTAAATATCAAAAACCAACCAATCAATTTAAATATGAATAATGTATACAATATCATTTTGGAAGATGACTAACTCAATAGTGATATCATTAATCACAGTATGGAATAAGATCTGGTAGAGACTTATAATGATCTAAATAATTAATAAGTGATTTTAAATACATTTCGTTAATAAATAAATCAATAGATTTGTACTATCCCAATGAGTAGAAAAATTAAATTTTCTGACATTTCGTAACTTATTGTAAGCCACTTCAACAAGAATATATTCTCGTATTGTTCCGTATGTACTATTTAAACTTGGATTAATTTTGATTTTGTTATTTAACCTCTGAAGAAGTGGTTTACACTAAGTTGCGAAATGTCAGAAAATTTAATTTTTCTATTCATTGGGATAATAAAAATAGATTATTTTTATTTATAATAATCTACCTAATGTTCCATTTATTCGAAATTATCAAATCAAACCTTGGTATTGATACCTATTTCTTTAATAAGTTTCAACTAGCATAAGAACAAATATGCTACTGTTTTGTTTCTAACTTTTTTTTCTAATTATTTTACAATAAAGATATTTTTCCTTATTTTATTCGTATCAATCATTCCATACATGTGAACTGATTGTTTTTCAATAATTTCTTTCTTAAATGTAATCAATTCTACTAAGAAATACAACAATTTATGTAATAGAACTAGTTTCGGGGAACCTATTGATATGTTAATTACATACAATATAAAGAGAATATTTAAAATGATGTTAAATCCTTCATGTAAATTAAATATTTTTTAATAAAAAAAATCACATGGTTCGTATCGCATTTACGACTATAGGAACATGTAAAGTTTATAATATTTGAGTTCTGGAAGTAAGTACAATCCAAGTTAACCAATTATTCATAATTAATTATTCCGTATTTCCAGTGTCAGTCAGTTTAACGAGATATGACAATTATCTTTACAACTAAAGCTAATGATTAGTTTAACATGTAATATTTAGTTATACGATCTTTAGAAGATGACTAGAATTACTATAACACATACTATCAAGTGAGATATATAATTTATATCTCTTTGTTAAATGGTTAATATATCATGACTACTTTATAAAGAAATTCCTACAATCAGAATTAATGGCATGAAAATTAACACACTTTGGTAACACATGAATGTAAATTATTGATTTTTAAGTATTTGGCTAATTACTAACATATCAGCTTCAATTTACTGTGATATTAAATGGGATTAACTAAATAAAAATTATAGATTTTCATAATTTATTGTACAAAAATCAATTTATGCTTCAAAACATTGAACATATTGACAATAAGAACTTACAGCATTGATGATACTACTGAAAGCGATTAAGACAAGTAGACAATAAAATAATTGTTCAATAATCATTTTATTATTATTATTATTATTATAGTATTTAGATATTTTCATAATGTTTAATTAATATGAAATATAAAGAGATAATGTTATTGTCCTTGTTCAATTTTAATTTATAATTAAGTATACTGCAATTTGTTTCTTTTTACTGTTCTATAGGTTAAATTGTGCAGACTAATTACAAATAAGAAATGAATTAGTCAAACGAAACTACTTATATATATATATATATATATATGCACGTATATGTACACATATATGTATATATACATATGTGTATATGAACTGTTATTAAAGGATTGAGTTGTTTTCATTGTTCCTCTCTTCCTGTCTCTCTCTATCTCTCTGTGTCTTCCGTTCTCACTATGAATAATGAGTCTAGTAATTTCCAAACCCCAAATAATATCTGATCTCTGTAAAACAACAGTTTTCGTAATAGAAGTAGTTTTTGTATTATTATTATTATTATTATTATTAGTAGTAGTAGTAGTATTGTTATTATTATTATTATTGTGATAGTCAAAGTAACAAACAAAATGGACAGAAAGGTTAGGGTTAGTTATAGTGATTGCAGAAACTAAGAATAAAACAAAACGGTAAGAAATAGGGAAAAAACATGACGTTTATTTGCTAAAATTCGATTTGCTAACTCAAAATGACTGAACTCTATAACATCCATCCTTGAACACACACATACACATATCTACTAAACAGATATGTGTTTACAGACAAGAGCTTAAATATATAATAGGCTGGTTAATAATTTCAGTAGTGTTGGTAACTGTTGTTAATCTAATGACTAGTAATTATAAATGCCTTTTTATAATAATTAATTTTCAGAAATGTTAAGTAATCTTGAGATTAACATTTTTTGCAGAAAACAGGTACATGCTATATTTACATCATTGTAAATTAGTGTAGACTGGTAATTTTTCAAGGTTTTTTATTACAGTCTATCATTCTAAGTAGTTGATTGGCAAACAGTTACGACTGTTAAGAAAGAATTAGATTTATTTAATTTGTAATAAATGTTTGGCTTATAATAGGTAACATTTTAAAATAAAATTGCTGCTGATCAGAAGTAAACAGCAATCATTTGGCTGGATTTTTCATGTTTTCTTCAACATATTAATCTTAATAAATCGGTAGCATATACAGTTTTAACTCCGTCCGGCGACATTCTACAGTTACTGCCGATCTACAAGCCCGGATAAATGAGAAAGGTTGAGCATAGGTTCAGCAACCCCATCCCGAAGGAAACAACCGAAAAAAAATTTAAACGAACCTTGGTAGTTACTGGATCTTTATTTAGGAGAGTTGTAACGCCTCGATGTGAAGGCCGAAATTCTTCACAAGTCATGAGGACGATATCTCCTCTAACAACCAGAACAACAACTATCATAGGAACGTGGAATGTCTGGACAATGTGGGACACCGACACAACCAGTCATATAGCTGAAGAAACGAGAAGATACAACCTGGTGATTATCATAACAAATGAAACCCATTTCACTCAAACCGGAACGAAAATACTAGATTTGGATGAGATGTTGTTGTACTGTGTCTACAAAGAAGAAGATAAAACACAAACACCGGGATTTGTATTGACAGTGTTCGAAGAATCACGAAACGCATCAACAGGATGTGAATCCTATGGATTCAGGAACATCAAATATCCTTCAAAACAAAGAAACATAGCGCTACAAAGGATGTTACTTGGTGCTATGCACTCCCTAGAGATAGCAGTGGATATGATGATCAGTTTACGAGAAGCTGCGACCGATCATAGCGAAGTATCCAGGAAAGGACTTGACCGAGAATGAATATATCATGAGACGAAATGGAATGGATGAAAGGGACTTAAGCGCGAGAGAGATTTCCAGATTTATGTGCCTCCAACAAAATAATTACAGGTGGTGCTATATTCTTCCAAAAACGAATACAAAAAGCTGCACTAGTTTCATTGGCTCACATCACAGAAAATCGGATTGATCTCATCTGAACCAATATTACGTTCAGGAACCCCTTAGAAGGCGTGAAAACTAGTAAAGGAGCTGGCATAGCTTCTGATCACCACCTGGTTATGGCCCGAAGAAAGAAGTACTGAAACACTGGTCAGGCTACACTTTGAAATTATGATACAGTCTACCCTCAAGATATTAAAAAACTAAACAAATTCGAAATTACTCTCAACGATATGTCAGAGAACAAACTAGGTTCCGTCTGAAGAGGAAATCGGGATCGAATGCTGAGGGTGAATAGGACATACTTTGCAAAAATCATTAAATTGCATCACGAAACAACTCTTGACTTGGGATCGTCATGATGAATGAAAAACCGGGAAACCAAAGAACACACCGTGATAAAAATTGGAGACAAATAGCAAAGGAATGAATAGCACTAGGAAACAACTATAAAATAGAGACTAGGATAGTGTAAGTTGGTGATTACTGGTTAGTGGCCGATGCTCCACAATGGGTAAGAGGCGTAACTATGTATAGAGTCTAACTATTTAATAATTCTGCATTTATTTTAATATTTTAAACGTGTAATAAATATTTATTTTAATTTTTTAGAACTAAAAAAATATATTACTTAGACATAAAATGGATGAAAATAACTTTCTGCAACGTTTCATTTGAAATTTAGCACATTGAATACTTTCAAACAATTAAGAAGAACCATATACTCTTTTCGCTATTAAATATAATCTCTAGTAAATCACATTTTCATAGAATTGTTGCCAATGATTTATTACTAAGCACTGGCTAATGTCAATTTTGTCCAATCTTTCGGGGCTGACTGAATTTTATCGATTAAGTTACATTATTGCCACTGGTCTCAGTTATGCAACAGTAAGATATCGCGTCGACAAAATTCAACCAGCAATAAATTACTATATAAAGGCAACATAAGTCATATCTTAGTCGTTCAAACGGATAGTTGCTGCAGTATAGCTCATTAGTAATGTCTCAGATTATGAAATTTGATGAGATAGGTTTTAATCCTATATTGAGTATCGATTATCTCAAGATTATTGATGCAATTTGCTATGGATTCCCAACTTATATGAAATCCAAGTCCAGGGTTCCCTATCGACTACCTTTAATTTTATAACAGTACAAATTAATGAATAATCTATTGTACTAAATTTGATGCGCAAAAAGGTATGAAGAATGTAAAAATAATGATAAAATGTACACCGAATTTGTATTATACTTGATAAGAAGAGAATTCTCTGTAATCTTATTATATTCAAAATGTCTCATATGCAACTAAAATTCTCATTATTGGGGTTGTGGAGATTATTAAGCTTTTGATTTAGATCATGAATCGACTGATGTTAGACCACCCTTGGAAACCTGGAAACACTGGACGGCCGTTTCGTCCTAGTATGGGACTCCTCAGCAGTGCGCATCCACGATCCCGCTCGAGGTATTCGAACCCAGGACCTTCAGTCTCGCGCGCGAACGCTTAACCTACTCGACCACTGAGCCGGCATCCAATGGTGTTAGTGTCTAACATCAACCAATTCACAAAATTGCCCGACCATTTTCCATTGTACTGAGGTAGATACCTGTCTCTACCCGACACGGATTAGCTCCACTGGTCACGGCTTCTCACTAGAATTCCGAGAATTCCCTCACGAAGCTAGTCACTGGTGAGCACATGTTAATTATCATTATTGAGGTTGTGGAGATTATTAAGTTTTTGATTGAGATCACGAATCGACTGATGTTAGACCACCGTTCGAAACCTGGAAGCACTGAATGGCGGTTTCGTTCTATTAATTATTGAGAGTTTAATGAAAACATGTTTTTCTTCACAATTCTTTATGCCATTGTCTAACGCTATCTCTCTCTCTCTCTCTCTCTCTCTCTATATATATATATATATATATATATATATATATATAATTGTTTCTTCGATTATTCCTAAGTATCCTTCATAAAATTCCCTAACTTTGTATGTTATCCTTATTTATGAATTAGTAGTTTCTATTTCATCCATTAATCTTATACATTTAATAAGAAACACAGAGAATAGTAAACAAACATTTTTAAAAAAACTTTTTTTAAATTTCAGTTTACAGTTAAATGTTGTTTACCATTCATTTCAAAATTAATCTCATTTTCTTAAATATTTTATTAAATAAATAAAATAAAACATGTAAAATATTAAATTGTAAGTTTAATCATTCAGACTATTGTTTCCTATCTACATTATTCTATCTTAATTGTAACAAGAAATATATATATTATAAATGACCAACTATGTACTTTTGTGATATTTTCATTATTTTATATAATAAAGATTTATTCTATGTAGTGTAGATTTTATTGAATCTGTATTTCCTGTTTGTTTGTTTGTTTATTTACAAACAATACCAACTTTTAATTAGTTTAATAACTGTTTATTTGTAACTTAAGGCTATATCGAGACAATCCGTACAGGATACATATATGCCAACATGAGACTGATCAATTACAGTTCTAAATAATAATGGGAAGATACAGGTAAAACAACATCAAATGAACTGTTTATTTGTATTTCAAAAAGTCATTTCTATTGCTTTAAATGAACTAACTTGAATGTTTATTCGTTTATTTTGTTTTGATTTTTATTTGCTTTAAAACATACATAAATCATTATATTGTAATACTGTAATTATTGGTTTCGTTTCATTTGTTCAGTTTAATATGGATACTAATTTTAGTTTACTCAGTAGTATTTAAATATTACTAATAGATTTTAAAAGTATTTATTACATAATGTGTAGGTATTAATTAATTTCGGCTTTCTTTTTTATTATTGTTCACTTCATCTGAAGTGCTATGGAAAAACATCGAATATTGGATAGTTGGTTTATTTTAGTTTCTAATTATCTGTACATCACTAAACATAATCGAATCAAGGGGATTTTAAATCATGCAATCGGTATGCTTTTTTTATGATATCTGAGTTGGTGTACAATAATCTTATGGAGTGTTGCTCTCTGAGCTGGATGGAGCTTTCATCGTTCTTCTGAATGACATTATCAGCACAAATTTCAGGAAGAAGTGAAGTATTTGAATTTCTCCACATGTAGTTCATAGCTTGTTCTGTACGCTTCGATGTTGATTGGTTCTTTTTGACTTAAAACCTGTCATTGTTTACTTTTTTGTTTTGATTATATCTCTCATTGGTTTGATTATTGTCCCTATATTTGTGCATAATTTTCCTGGTTGGTTGATGAATTGGATCGATTTCACAACCAACTGACTCCACCATTCGGAGTACAATGGTTCTTATTTTCAGTCTGACGATGTGAACATAGTCATCAAATGTTATTGTTAATATCTATTTCACCTCTTACATAGTTGAACTCTACAGATAACAACTTCCAACTGGGACTTTTGGAATTCTTCTCAAAGCCAGATAATTGTAAGTTAATGATTATTGTTAGAATAGAAACTACGTGAAAACTGTTTGTTTTGTAATCAGTTACAAGCGACTCCGGTCTAAGGATTAAAGTTTAATTAGGTTAATTCTTTGTTTGAATGTTTTGGTTTTAGATGTTATCGCCAAGGTTTGACTTGATAATTTCAAATGAATTGAGCATTGAATAGATTGTTATTAATAAAAATTTTCTGACTCAGTGTAATGTTTGGTTTTGTTCTTGGAGAAGTCATAATTGTGTATAATTAAAGATTCTCAGACCAAGGCTAAAAATCCTTCCAACTCTTCCTAGTGTTCGGTGATTTTCATCTTCATTAAACATATATTTTAACAAAAATCTAAAAGTTTGCAGATTTGATTATAATCTAGGATAATGCACTAATATTTATGTGTTATTTCTAACACCTGATAAATTAATAAGGTTTTATTGCAAGAAACAACTACAAGGCTCAGCATTTAAGAAAACACAGTGATTTTCGACTCAAAGATTGAAGTAATAATATGAAGTTATTCTACAAAAGTTGATATGTAACCACATGACTAACACGTGTCATTTTTCTTTCAAAAACTAGTACTCTATATTTATTTAACAAAACAGTATTTACAATTGATTGATCACTGGGTGGTGATCCATGTCATGTGTGTTGGCATTAAATACGTCTGTTAGAACAGTGATACATAATATTACAACAAGATCAACGGAAAAATGGATCTGGGAAGAACAAGATATAAGAAAAGTTTATACTGATTGCCGGAAATCTATTTATTCTGTTAACGTGACATCTACAATAGTTAAACATTTATCATCACTTTTTGTCATAAAATAGGGGTATTGTATATATGTGCCAATGTGAGAGTAATCTCCGGAACTGATGTGAATAGTATGATAGAATGACGATCATTCACAAAAATGGAATCATTAACGCAAAGCTCTTTAATAAACGAATAATAAAAAAATTTAAAAGAAAACTGGTTACCAAACAAAGACGTTTTATACAACAAAGTTAAACACTCATCTACAAAATGCTTAACTTATAGGTAAGTATGGGTAAAGTTTATTTAAATTGTAAATAATTGTAAGATACTGATTTTATGGAATGTTGCCACCACCTAACTAAACTGTAACCAAACTATCAGACTTAATTCTAGCCCCTCATATTAACAGCTCTACTAGCAGTCATCTATTTTGGGGTCATTTTGACCAAACGAGGAAAAACGTATATTTGAAAACAACAAGTGAGTTTTTTGTTGCGAGATCAATGAATTTTAATATTTCTCTGAGTCTCAACAATGAAATAAGAATAAATTTACTTGTTTATTCGAAAGCAAGCTTAAACCTCATGACCTAAATTAAATCACTGATTTTATTTCTATTATTGTACTCACGAGCTTTTTTGCCCAGTTTGTCTTTTTTATTTATCATCATCACTTAGATGCTTATCTAGATTAGTATAATAAGACTTAATTAACAAAATGAATATAAATGGAATCCAAATGCTGCAGGACATTGAGAATATGATTCAAGAATACGGAATAAAAAGGCTTGTATGAAGTAATATTAAGACTCAGAAGCAAGAGGGAGATTAAAAGTGAGTATACTTGTGTCCCTGTGATTAATTCTAAGCTACATCACCCGGAATCTCCAAAGTGCTTAGCTGGATATTTCTGATTATTTAATTATCTATATTGCTTTCATCACACAACATCAAGGTTTAATGATTATCAGTGAATCTTCTGAATTGTTTTGACTTTTGTTTATTTAAATTAATCTAGAAACTGATTCTTTATATATTGATACATCTGATGATAATGCATCTTCACTTACTTACTTACGCCTGTTACTCCCAATGGAGAATAGGCCTCAAACGAGCATTCTCCAACCCACTCTCTCCTGGGCTTTCCTTTCTGGTTCTATCCAATATAATGCTTCTTTACTTTAATATATATTCCTATCTAATAGTAATGAACAAAATTACATCAATGTAATCCCATTAAATAAACTGATCATCAAAAATGAAAATATCGAACCAAAATCGTTGCATAGAAACAATCATAAAACACCATAATTTTAACAAATTTACATGGATTAACAATAAAGCACTAACTTAATAATTTTGATATCAAATTTCTTTTTTTTTCACAAAAGTAAAATAGAAAATATAAAGTTAACTTTGTTTTATCTAAGATGTATATTTTTCCTGAAGAAATCATTTATTTATCATTAAAATATTGAACAAAGGAGACTAAACTATTTGTTTAACCCAACAATTTAAAAAAAAGAGAAAGAAAGAGAAAAAACATCAAATATAATCTAATTAAATATCATTTAACACTTGAAAACAATATAACTGGTATTTATTAATCAAAATTTTGTGCGTGTGTGTGTTTTTTGTTTCTTCTTTATAGAAACCCATGTTAGTCAATCTTTCTAGTTCTTTAAATAAACTTAATACCTACTGAAATTGGTTGTTTAACTAAGAGAGAGAATAATAGGTTTTTTTAAACTAAAAAAAACTATCTTTGATATTCACCTTTAGATGAAACATTTAACCGTGAACTAACTTATCATATATGTAACTAACCTATAAACTATAACAACCGATTTAAACAAATTAAATGAAGATAATATTATTCTAAGTAATAAACCAAAATTTCAATGATGTTTTCATTTCTATGAACTTTGCTTTATACTTCAAGAAGTCATTAAGTGCCTTCAACGCAATAAGTTGATCACAAAATTTATTTATTTTATGTCATCAATTTAAAATAAGTTTATGGAGTATATAAAGATAAGAAGAAAAAATAAAACAAGATAAAATGTCGAGTTTATTGGTCATGTTTTCTTTAGCTCTACAAATATAGGTAAAATAATCTATGTAACATTAAAGACAGATAGATAGATAGATATCTTAGAAACAAATCCCACTGATTTACTATAGAATTCTTTAGCCCACACTATATATATATATATATATATATATATATATATATATATATATATATATATATATATATATTGTGACAATTAAAATAATCGCCTTCATCATCATCATCATTATCAAAGTTCTTCTATGTTATTTTCTTTTAGTTCATTTAACTATTTTATTATTTGCCCTAAAACAGATGGTATTGTTGACATAAGATTGGAATAAATAAAATGTAATAGTAGTTTATTAATATAGAAATTAATCAAAATTTAATGAATATATTTTTGTTCTTTTTTAATTTTATATATAGACATTTTAGTTATTTAGATTAAAGACATACTACTAGAATGTAATGAAGTTTTTCATTATTTTTAACTACGTTTTTCATTTCCATTCATGTAATATATTTTAAGGATTTCTTTAAATAGATTTATTCAAGTTATTATTGAAGCTAGAACACCATGGAAAACCTAAAAACACTGAACAGCCGTTTCGTCTTATTGTGGGACTCCTCGGCAGTGTGCATCCACGATCTCACTTCGCGGGATTCGAACCCAAGATATGTCAATATCGCGCGTCAAGGCTTAACCACTAGACCAATGAGCTGGCCGGCATCTAACAGTGTTAATGTCTAACTTCAATTAATCCACGAAATAGAGCGAAACATCCAACACTATCATCAGTGAGTTACTATCTCAACTGACCCGGTTGAACTCCACTGGTCACTGCTTCTCACTAGAACTCCAGGAAGTTTATTTTTGATCGGAATAAGGGTTTTTATGTAGAGAATGTGGTAATTTTAGTAGTTGAAATTATGAATCGATAAATGATTGTGTAAGATCATGGATTAGTTGAAGTTAGTGGTTAAGCGTTTCTACATGAGACCGAATATCCTGGGTTTGCGTTCCGCGTGCGGAATCGTCAATACGCATTGCTGATGAGTTTCGTACTAGAACGAAAAGGTCTTAAAACAATGATTTCAGGTTTTTAACGGTAGTCTAGTTTACATCGTTTCATTAATTTTTGACATAATTTTATATAACTAGTCATAAGACGAACTGGAATTTACCCGTCCAGTAATGAATTTAATATTTTAAGCGACAATCCAATTCTATTTAAATAATTGTACTTATAAATTATCCTCACATTTTATAAATTTGAATAAAACAGTAAAAATGATTTTAGTAGAATAATAAGAATTCATTAATTTCATTTATTATTATTATTATTATCAGATTAGTACAAATTGTAATGAAACTGAGTGGACTCTATGTGAAAGAATGTTCTTTCTAGGTAAGTTCAAAATGGGCATTTTGAACAAATCTTGTCGAAAAATGTCTGATTGAAATGATCTTACAGTATAGTATTATCAATTGTTTACACTCTACAGTAAAAATACATTCAGTAGAGATAGCTTTATTATTAACATAATAATAACATATACATAAATACTAAGGTGTCATGATAGAATCACTAGATGTGTTTTGGTTTATAAAATAGTCATTTCAAGATCTTCATCATATTTGATCGAATTGTAATTGCACTATTATTTCTCTCACCCTATCTGATCCACATTTATTCTGATCATGGATCTTAACATTTTCACTTAACGTATTAAGTAGATTCAGGTTAACATTCTATGTGAATCATACCAACATTAACAATTTTATCGTATTTTGTTTGACAATCCTAAATTCACATACCTTAAACGACGTACGTTGCCCTTAACCTGTCCATTTTTCGGATTATTAATTTGGATATATAACTGTAGAACCTGATGAAAGATTATTAGTCTTAATATAAAATAGTACATGCTTGCAAATCGAAGGTGTAAGAAACAGTTTGAGCATCATGATCAGTTTTTTGTCCTCATCATTATTCAGAGTCACTGTTACCATTTGAAACATCTTCATAAATAAAGTTTATTATAGTAGGGTTGTCAGAATCCTCAAATGGTTAGATATTTATGTGGTAATTAGTATGAAAATTCCACCAAATAAATAAGTACAGGTATATGAACAGATGAGGAAAATTTATTTTGAAGAAACGCAACAACAATTATGAAGATAGATAGAAAAACGGAGTAATCAAAGTAAGGCTCAGATATAAGCAAACATGGATGGTGGATAGCAGTGGAGTCCAGGTCGCGCGTTTCGTCCTACTTGGGACTCGTCAGCTGGATGTACTTGCTAGCCACCATCCATATATGCTTGTAATTTAAATCAATATCGAGGCAATACGCACAGTATGCATTTATGCCAATGAGACTTATCAATTGGGGTCCTAAACATCAATGGGAAGATTCAAGTAAACAGTATTAAGTGAATTTAAGGTTCAGATAGTTTGAAAAATGATGAGAAGTAATTAATATCTGACAGCATAAAATAAGATGCTACTCAAATAAGTGTTGAAAACTAAAAATATTGGTAGAATGTAAGGCTGACGACCTCATCTCTTTGTACATAGAAACGTGTTTTCATATCTATGAATAACAAGGGTTATACAAAAACCTACAACATTCCTAGTTCTTTACTTACTGATTTATTTCTGGAGGATTCGAAGTTACGACAATGTCCCCACTATCATGTTATTGACCCGCTCTTATTACCTTTGTTCCCATCCTACCTGTAATTTTTTGGGCCGTTCGCAATGTTCACATACCCAACTAATGCTTGTTGTCTTCCAGTGGTAAAGATTTGATTACTAGATTTTATGATCCAACTTGAACAGTAATAAATCTAATGATCCTAAATTAGTTTTATTTCGATAACATGAGTTTTCTTCACTTTATAATCTCTTAGTATTAGGTCCTGATAAGCATGAATGGTAATTTTCGGGATCTATTTATGGACCACTACTATCCGTATGTTTTATCGTATAATTGTTAATTAACTAAACTATTCATATTCATGTCTCTTATCATAAGCTTTATTTTAACCTATAAACTGTTATTATACGATTTTCCGATCTTGCATTATGCCCTGTCTATTAATCACTACTTTACACATTCACAACCACTTTTGGCCAAATCTTGTACAAATGTTGTTTATATTTTATGGTGCGATGTAGTCTGTTTGATTGGTATATAAGCCCCGTATGTTTGAACTAAATGATTCATATCACAGAGGCTGAGATTGGTGTTCTGAGCTTAACTGGCTGGGCTAGGCGGATAGTAGGACCAATCAGGACTCTTGGCTGCTGGCACGTGTTTTACGCGTCATTGGTCCAGTCTGTAATTCACTGCTCTCTGATTGGCGGAATCGTTACGTTATACATTAACAGGGCACTCAGGCCACAAGATATAACACTTAGGATACATTATGATCATCCATAATTGTCCAAAGTTTCATTTAGCTATTTTTTACTAATTGATAAATCCTTAAGTCTAAATTACTAACTGATTACTTGAAGCAAAGATATCCAAAGGAATAATTTTATTTTAAATTAATTTTCACTTCATTTTACAACTATGAGCATAATTAAGTGATTAAAGGAAACATTCAATTTATCACAAAATGTTTTTTTTTTCAAAATTACAGGTTCTACATAACAATTCAAAGTTTTTTCCATGGAAATTGCAGATATTTAACAGTTATTCGTTCTAGAAACAGATAAAGAGATAAGATTTTTAAAACAGCTGAATTATTTTATATTTATGAGTTAAACTGTTCTTTTCAAACAAGTTAAATTAGTAAGCGTCCTAATAATTAGGGTTCTTCAGTCGTCAACTCCTTTTAGTTTTATTAAAGAAATTAGTGGCTAAGACCTCAAACAGTTCCATATTTTGTTAATCGATTTAAACAAACCATTAAGTATGTTTCAATCATTCACTTTTAATAAATTATCTTTAGAGCGAATCCATACAGAATAGCCAGGCTACGATTATGCATAAATAAATAGAAGCTTTTATTAGAATTTCGAAATTGTACAAAAAGAAATACTGACCGCAAACTTTTCTGCTAATATTGATCGATTTTAGGTCGAATATAACATTAAACACCTTCGTCAATAAGACAGTTTCATTTTTCTCATGTTCACGGCTATTACCTTACCTTCTGATGTAACCTATATGAACAAATTAACTTTGTTTTGACAGTCACGAACATTTTATTGCCACTCCCAAGACCGTATAAGGAAGGAAGGTTGATCATGGGAGTCAACAACCCCATTCCATAGGAAAAAAACTTGATAAAATACTCTAACCAGAATAAGCAATTTAAATAATTTAAACTCTGTCCTCCGAGTTGAACGATTTACATTCTGAAGAATTATGACGCTTCATGTTGAAAGCCGAAATTCTTCACAAGTCATGAGGACGATATCTCCTCTAACAACCAGAACAACAACTATCATAGGAACGTGGAATGTCTGGACAATGTGGGACACCGACACAACCAGTCATATAGCTGAAGAAACGAGAAGATACAACCTGGTGATTATCATAACAAATGAAACCCATTTCACTCAAACCGGAACGAAAATACTAGATTTGGATGAGATGTTGTTGTACTGTGTTTACAAAGAAGAAGATAAAACACAAACACCGGGATTTGTATTGACAGTGTTCGAAGAATCACGAAACGCATCAACAGGATGTGAATCCTATGGATTCAGGAACATCAAATATCCTTCAAAACAAAGAAAGATAGCGCTACAAAGGATGTTATTTGGTGCTATGCACTCCCTAGAGATAGCAGTGGATATGATGATCAGTTTACGAGAAGCTGCAACCGATCATAGCGAAGTATTCAGGAAAGTACTTTACCATCCTGATGGTAGACCTAAACGCCAAAATGGGAATGGACAACACCGAATATGATGATACATTAGGATGAAACGGACTGACAGGGAGGAAGGAACGAGAATGGTGAGAGATTCGCAACTTTATGATCATTCAACAAAATGGTTATAGGTGACACAATATTCTCTCATAATTGCATACACGAAGCTACATGGGTCCCACCAGATCACACTACAGAAAATCAGATCGATCATATTTGCGTCACCAAAAAATTCAGGTCAGTGGAAGACATGAGAATAAGGAATGGATTTAAATCACCACCTGGTTGTAGTTATGATGCAACTGAAGCTATCGGAGCACTGGACAACTGGACAAACAGTATTACAAAGGTTTACTACATCCTTCATTCGAAAAACTCAACGATTTCAAAATAGCTCTCATAGAGTAGTTACGTTACTTAATAAGTATGTAAAGAAATACCTGTAAGAGTTCGTCTTTTAACATATGCCAGTAGCAGATGGCGGCAAGGATATCGACACATAATAAATATACTACAATTACATTCACAAGCACTTAGATCCACCTCATAATGCTTTCCGCATTCAACAGTAAACAACCAGTCGCCGGTTTCATATTCCAGATGAACAAAACGCATTTTTTAAAGTTCGTATAACACTTTAGATCGTGCGTATAGCGTCAGCATGTTCAGCAACGGAATTAGACGCTGTGGAGCATCATATTTACGCGATCTTCCGGCTATTATTTGATCTTCAATACTTTTCCTAGAGGAAATCATTGCACTCCATTTCAAAGCCTTATACATACATTTGTGCAAACTATCAGTTTTGCGTACATATCTTCCTATCTGTCGATTAAGCGACTCAACACGATTATTCGTGTTGTTACCCAAAGTTAGAACATTGCCATAAAAGGCACGCGCTCACATAGTTTTACGCGACATCCAAAAACGAGATAAGTACTGGCCTATCAGTCTGTCTCTCTGGTTTATTATTCTGAAATATTGATTAAATCTAGTGAATAAATACATTTTAAAAAAATACCTTCCAACCGTTTCTGCGGTTACCAATCGACTCAGGTACGTTTTCAGTATTTTGTCATGTGTCTAACGGCAATTTTATGTAAGCAACCATTGGTGTACCTTTTTGCGGAAAGCGCGAATTACGTGAAAGGCGCACAGAATAATGTCTGCATGCCCGTGTGTGATACGGACAGCCGCGCTTTCTGATCGTGCGCAGTCCATAACAAATGTTTCTGTCCGTGTTGTTGTTCCCATGATTTCTTTGAGTTTGTCAAGAATCCAGGTTACATCTGCACACATTTCCTTTCGCGTCCAGACAAACATTACAGTACGTCCTCGACCAGAATTATCCGTTACAACCAACTGGAATAGGAAATATCTACAAAGTAGAATACAACGAAAAGCATAATCACTTCTTATTATTGGTATTATAAGTAGAATCAATACAAACAACTTCTGGATATTTATTGTACAAGTGTATTTGGTCATAACTACTGAAACATATTCTCGTTACATATCCATTTTCTAAATGTTCCCTTACTTCACCTTTTTGTCTCAGCAAATCCATTACCTGCTTTCGAGTACAACAACCTGAAATATGTTCTTATACACTTACCTGTGGAGAGTTTAGCTTTTATAGTCTTTACATCAGTAGCGGTGACCACCTTACCAGTTCTCTCCTTGACACATTCTATAACTTCATCTGTTGACTGCGACTGCAAAATGACTGGCTTCAAATTCTCTTTCTCTTCCGACGACAATCTTCTTGTCCATGGATCACAAACCATCCATGAACTACTACAAGGATGGTTGTGGAGCATCTTATAGGATTTGATGAAATATCCTTGCTCCTCCAGTCTTACACGGAACTTTGATTGGCAATTAAAGAATTTGGACCTTAAACGTCAGATATTAGGTAAAGTTTTCACGATTTTTGATTCACTTTCAAACTTTCCGATTTCCGCTTATGACCAAATGTACAGTGAAACGTAACAAACAGGTATTTCAACCTGACATCCTTCAGCAACTTGCTTTCTGTGTGGATGTAATGAGTATAGGTAGTCTGAGAAGGGATAAAGTTACTCTTCTATACTTTTTGGAACTCTTTTAGTGCGCCATCAAAGTTATCCCAGCATGCGAAACGCTTGTTCAGTATCATACTTTGAAAGGCATCGCTAAGGTCGACTGAAATGTCACTTGAGCATGAAGCACTACGAACAGAAATCATTAATTATGAAAAAATAATTCCTTGAAAAAGTAATAACCCAAGGAAGTACTACAAATACTTAAGATTTACCGGTGACTTGACATTTCGTTGAGGTTTACTACAGCAGTTGGGACCACAGATCAAATTACGAAGCAACAACGGAGCCAATTCAGTTTCAGTTTCGAATAGACAGGAGGCTTGATGGCCTGTGTCAGTCCTGGCAATGGTGTTCTCTCAGTTGATCCAACTTTCTTTTGAAAGAATCGACGGATGGAGCTTCAACCACGTGCTGAGGTAATGAATTCCTCTCGTTGATGATTCGATGAGAATGTCGATAATCAGCTGACAAGTAGTTTGTTCTGGGCTTGTGAACTTTTTTTGGAGTGATCTCGTAAATTCTCTGTTCTGGAAGACAAGAAAATTGAGGGCATATCAGGTGCGAATTCATCACGAAGCAATTTGAAAACTGTAATCAAGTCGCTTCTAGTTCTACAATATGACAGAGGGAAGAGGTTTAGCTTGACCAGTCGAGCATCATACGGAAGCTTCGCTATTCCGGGAATTAGCTTAGTTGCTGTCCTCTGGACCTTTTCCAAAAGCTCACTGTCTTTTTTTAAGCAGGGGCTAGCCGCTTGTATGCAGTACTCAAGTTTAGGACGTACGAACACTTTATACAAAGTCAAAAACGTCTCAGCGTCGACTTGAGTAAAAGCCCTACGTATTGACCATAAAGTTCTAAAACCTTTGGCGGCTATTGCACGGCAGTGTGCAGTAGTCTTTAGATCTTGGCTAACGATGACTCCTAAGCCATTGTGTCTGGACAACAGGTAGCTCAGTGTTATTCATTGTGTATGTATCTGTACCTTGATGACCGATATGCATCACAACACATGAGTTAGAACTAAATCAACCTAAAATCAATTCTTGTTAATCTATGATTCATTCAGTGTGTATGTTGATATTTAATGTATTAATTAGTGAAGACTGCAGAATTCATTTATTTGTACCATTTTTCAGGAAAATTTGACGCACGATGTTTTGTTTATAAGTTTTACCAGTGCTTTAAATGAAAAATATACCCATTGTGGATTTGAACAAATTTAGTGAAAATTCCCATTTTGATATTTGGTAAAAAAGGAGTCGAGCGAAGAAATCTAATATCAATTTCTTTCCAGTTACTCGATATCATTACATAATCATTGTGTCATTACATACCTATTACGTAACGTAACTACTCTATGAGAGCTATTTTGAAATCGTTGAGTTTTTCGAATGAAGGATGTAGTAAACCTTTGTAATACTGTTTGTCCAGTTGTCCAGTGCTCCGATAGCTTCAGTTGCATCATAACTACAACCAGGTGGTGATTTAAATCCATTCCTTATTCTCATGTCTTCCACTGACCTGAATTTTTTGGTGACGCAAATATGATCGATCTGATTTTCTGTAGTGTGATCTGGTGGGACCCATGTAGCTTCGTGTATGCAATTATGAGAGAATATTGTGTCACCTATAACCATTTTGTTGAATGATCATAAAGTTGCGAATCTCTCACCATTCTCGTTCCTTCCTCCCTGTCAGTCCGTTTCATCCTAATGTATCATCATATTCGGTGTTGTCCATTCCCATTTTGGCGTTTAGGTCTACCATCAGGATGGTAAAGTACTTTCCTGAATACTTCGCTATGATCGGTTGCAGCTTCTCGTAAACTGATCATCATATCCACTGCTATCTCTAGGGAGTGCATAGCACCAAATAACATCCTTTGTAGCGCTATCTTTCTTTGTTTTGAAGGATATTTGATGTTCCTGAATCCATAGGATTCACATCCTGTTGATGCGTTTCGTGATTCTTCGAACACTGTCAATACAAATCCCGGTGTTTGTGTTTTATCTTCTTCTTTGTAAACACAGTACAACAACATCTCATCCAAATCTAGTATTTTCGTTCCGGTTTGAGTGAAATGGGTTTCATTTGTTATGATAATCACCAGGTTGTATCTTCTCGTTTCTTCAGCTATATGACTGGTTGTGTCGGTGTCCCACATTGTCCAGACATTCCACGTTCCTATGATAGTTGTTGTTCTTGTTGTTAGAGGAGATATCGTCCTCATGACTTGTGAAGAATTTCGGCTTTCAACATGAAGCGTCATAATTCTTCAGAATGTAAATCGTTCAACTCGGAGGACAGAGTTTAAATTATTATTATTATTACTCATTACATCCACACAGAAAGCAAGTTGCTGAAGGATGTCAGGTTGAAATACCTGTTTGTTACGTTTCACTGTACATTTGGTCATAAGCGGAAATCGGAAAGTATGAAAGTGAATCAAAAATCGTGAAAACTTTACCTAATAACAACACGAATAATCGTGTTGAGTCGCTTAATCGACAGATAGGAAGATATATACGCAAAACTGATAGTTTGCACAAATGTATGTATAAGGCTTTGAAATGGAGTGCAATGATTTCCTCTAGGAAAAGTATTGAAGATCAAATAATAGCCGGAAGATCGCGTAAATATGATGCTCCACAGCGTCTAATTCCGTTGCTGAACATGCTGACGCTATACGCACGATCTAAAGTGTTATACGAACTTTAAAAAATGCGTTTTGTTCATCTGGAATATGAAACCGGCGACTGGTTGTTTACTGTTGAATGCGGAAAGCATTATGAGGTGGATCTAAGTGCTTGTGAATGTAATTGTAGTATATTTATTATGTGTCGATATCCTTGCCGCCATCTGCTACTGGCATATGTTAAAAGACGAACTCTTACAGGTAAGCTGTATTAACTATGAAATATAAACTGTATAGCTCATCAACTTCTTAGGTATTGCAGCAGATGGAAGTTACATATTATGCATAACTTCCAACATAACACAACAATTGCATTACCGAGACGGAGTGATGAGTATATAAGGATTCTACGAAGCCAAAGAATTAATAGGCATCACATCATTGAGAAATATAGTGAACGTTTCGCGACGGAAGTTGAGAAAAAAGTGAATTATTATTTAAGAATTATTAATAATAACTTGTTTTTATGTTTCAGTATTAATGATGATTAAATAAAGTTTTGCATAATTTTTATTTTCCTCTTATTCCTACTTTCATGGGGATGAATACCAATAATGTTCACGAGTCAGTGTCTGTAAGAATTAAGAAGGAATAAGTGACGCTATTTCCACGTAAAGTCTTACAGATTAGGCACCCACATGACATATTTATCGTCGTCGGATTACGTTTATCATCAAATTAGTATCAGTACCTAAGTAGATTATAATTTCATGTGATTAGTCCTGCTTATAAATTTAAACTTGGTATAAACAAATCTCATAAGACTGTGAAGCGTTCACAGTTATATGATGTGATGTGTCTGTTCTACAGATTACCGATGAATTTCTATTAACGGAATCCGAAATCTCTGATGAATAACATTGTTTGCAAATAAGAGACTTATAGGTACATTCTGTTACCTGCTATTTGATTAACTTATTGAATGTGATACTGCTAACTAAGTTTGATTGTTTGTTTCAAGCCTGATTTTTTGTTTTTCAGAATTGTATGAAGCTGTTGAGGTCCTCAAAGCATTGTGATAATGTTTACGCCGGTGTACAACCTATGGAATTTGTGATTATGGAAGATCATGTGGAAAACCAGTATTCGAGTTTACGATAACTGTGTTTTATATTGCCTACTGACATTTTCATTCACCTAATGAATTATTTAAGGTACAAGAAGGCACCAAATACATATGCGCCACACATACCTCATTTGATATGTGTGAGGGCTGCGATACTGCCCGAGTGCCCAAACCGAAGCAATTGGTTTTCTTAAGGGGCCACACCCCGAGCCTTTGACCTGAAGATCTGATCCACAAGGCAGTGGAGCATCGTGAGGAGATGCAGTCCCATGGTAGCCGGTGACTAACGATTGGTTCATACGCCATTTGTTCGCGCAGGATACTGGAGACCGTGTGCACCATTGGTTTTCGATCCAGTTAAAGCGCCGGACATTCGCTTTTCGTCCTCTCATTTTCGTAGACAACACCCCCGCCACGAGAAGGCAGTGAGTAGGACTTCCCTGGCAGAGGCTGTATACGCGTGGCCATATTAGAGCATTTCGAGAGGGGGAGGGGACTCTACCCACTCTCGGCCATACCAGGGCATTTGGGGGCAATGAATTATTTAAATGTAAATACAATTTTGAGACGTGTCTGAAAGAAGTGCATAAGGTAATATGACTTCTGTGGTTAATGATTATTTCTGTAGTATACGCATACTAAGTACGTTATGTCAGTGTGTTAAAAGAACAATGACGACCCAACTCTAAAGTGTTTTTTCGTGAGATATGTCTTTACATATGGACGTAAACGCAGTTCGTCAGAGTCAGATGCTTGCGTTCAGGATGTAGATGACGATAGGGATCATCATTCTTCCGAAGAGCATACAGCTTCTAACTCACCCCCACAACCTAGACAAAGAAGACGACGTGGGTCATCTACGTATGCTTTACTTCAAGTTAATTTATCCTTCTGGTCGAAATATTGCCATTGTCAATCTGGATTTTGGGTCCGTGCAGTAAATGGTGAGCTGAAAGTCACCTCTATCAAGACCGTGCGCAACCATCCTTGAACAGAAGGATATATATTTCTGTAGATCCTTTAAGACGAAAGTCGACGCCAAGTGAACGCCTATATTTAAGAACGTTTCTATTGAGTAATACGCCAACTCGTAGTTTACGGCATCTGGTTTCTTGGAAGTTTCATAAACAGCTTACCAAGGACGATATCTCTAAAATGCGTTCATAGTTGTACCCAGGTTGTTGAACTCACACTGTAATTAATTGAGTTTAGACACTAAAAATATCAATAACATTTTACAGCGCGTTCAAACAAACACTGAAGTTAAAGTATTCAGTGAACATGGGAACATATCTATGATTATCTTCAGTCGCCGCAGGGAGCAAATAGCTGTTTACCACGCGTTCCCAGAGGTAATATGTATTGACTCGACTTATCAAACCAACAAAGCTGGGTAAGTAACGAATAGTAATACGTTTATCTTAAAGTTTTCCACTGTTCCAGCTAGTGGTGACTGATAGTCTTGGGCAAGGGCACACTTATGTATGCTCTTTGCAGTCAAGAACGACGCGAAGATGTCGTAAAACTATTAGAATGCTTTAAAGATATAATGTGCGGTACTACATGTTGCCCTGTGGTCATATTCTGTATGCACATTCTAAAGATCTTGTAAGTGGAGGTAAGTGTGTGTTCCTTTGTCTCTATAAGCATTGTAGACTTATTTCGACATAGCAGCCAGTGGACAAGGAAATACATAATGGACTTGGTTCTTCGTGCGCTGGACAACATGTCAATCTTTACCGGGAGTGATGATCTGCTAGAGTTCACTAACAACTACCACTCAATCCATACTCTTAGTGAACCCTTGGCAAGTAAACTCATCCGTTCATGCCTCGAAGCATCGGAAGACATGTGCGCACAAGTGATGAGTTCAATCGGTGCTAATGATGAAGCTACATCGTCAGAATCCATTGTTAACACTGACCATAGCTATGCTTCTTGATGACAAGAAGTACTAATACTGTAATATTTTTAGTTAATGGCCATATAAATGAATTTATGTAAAACTAAAAAGATTACAATATTAGAACTTCTTGTCATCAAGAAGCATAGCTATGGTCAGTGTTAACAATGGATTCTGACGATGTAGCTTCATCATTAGCACCGATTGAACTCATCACTTGTGCGCACATGTCTTCCGATGCTTCGAGGCATGAACGGATGAGTTTACTTGCCAAGGGTTCACTAAGAGTATGGATTGAGTGGTAGTTGTTAGTGAACTCTAGCAGATCATCACTCCCGGTAAAGATTGACATGTTGTCCAGCGCACGAAGAACCAAGTCCATTATGTATTTCCTTGTCCACTGGCTGCTATGTCGAAATAAGTCTACAATGCTTATAGAGACAAAGGAACACACACTTACCTCCACTTACAAGATCTTTAGAATGTGCATACAGAATATGACCACAGGGCAACATGTAGTACCGCACATTATATCTTTAAAGCATTCTAATAGTTTTACGACATCTTCGCGTCGTTCTTGACTGCAAAGAGCATACATAAGTGTGCCCTTGCCCAAGACTATCAGTCACCACTAGCTGGAACAGTGGAAAACTTTAAGATAAACGTATTACTATTCGTTACTTACCCAGCTTTGTTGGTTTGATAAGTCGAGTCAATACATATTACCTCTGGGAACGCGTGGTAAACAGCTATTTGCTCCCTGCGGCGACTGAAGATAATCATAGATATGTTCCCATGTTCACTGAATACTTTAACTTCAGTGTTTGTTTGAACGCGCTGTAAAATGTTATTGATATTTTTAGTGTCTAAACTCAATTAATTACAGTGTGAGTTCAACAACCTGGGTACAACTATGAACGCATTTTAGAGATATCGTCCTTGGTAAGCTGTTTATGAAACTTCCAAGAAACCAGATGCCGTAAACTACGAGTTGGCGTATTACTCAATAGAAACGTTCTTAAATATAGGCGTTCACTTGGCGTCGACTTTCGTCTTAAAGGATCTACAGAAATATATATCCTTCTGTTCAAGGATGGTTGCGCACGGTCTTGATAGAGGTGACTTTCAGCTCACCATTTACTGCACGGACCCAAAATCCAGATTGACAATGGCAATATTTCGACCAGAAGGATAAATTAACTTGAAGTAAAGCATACGTAGATGACCCACGTCGTCTTCTTTGTCTAGGTTGTGGGGGTGAGTTAGAAGCTGTATGCTCTTCGGAAGAATGATGATCCCTATCGTCATCTACATCCTGAACGCAAGCATCTGACTCTGACGAACTGCGTTTACGTCCATATGTAAAGACATATCTCACGAAAAAACACTTTAGAGTTGGGTCGTCATTGTTCTTTTAACACACTGACATAACGTACTTAGTATGCGTATACTACAGAAATAATCATTAACCACAGAAGTCATATTACCTTATGCACTTCTTTCAGACACGTCTCAAAATTGTATTTACATTTAAATAATTCATTAGGTGAATGAAAATGTCAGTAGGCAATATAAAACACAGTTATCGTAAACTCGAATACTGGTTTTCCACATGATCTTCCATAATCACAAATTCCATAGGTTGTACACCGGCGTAAACATTATCACAATGCTTTGAGGACCTCAACAGCTTCATACAATTCTGAAAAACAAAAAATCAGGCTTGAAACAAACAATCAAACTTAGTTAGCAGTATCACATTCAATAAGTTAATCAAATAGCAGGTAACAGAATGTACCTATAAGTCTCTTATTTGCAAACAATGTTATTCATCAGAGATTTCGGATTCCGTTAATAGAAATTCATCGGTAATCTGTAGAACAGACACATCACATCATATAACTGTGAACGCTTCACAGTCTTATGAGATTTGTTTATACCAAGTTTAAATTTATAAGCAGGACTAATCACATGAAATTATAATCTACTTAGGTACTGATACTAATTTGATGATAAACGTAATCCGACGACGATAAATATGTCATGTGGGTGCCTAATCTGTAAGACTTTACGTGGAAATAGCGTCACTTATTCCTTCTTAATTCTTACAGACACTGACTCGTGAACATTATTGGTATTCATCCCCATGAAAGTAGGAATAAGAGGAAAATAAAAATTATGCAAAACTTTATTTAATCATCATTAATACTGAAACATAAAAACAAGTTATTATTAATAATTCTTAAATAATAATTCACTTTTTTCTCAACTTCCGTCGCGAAACGTTCACTATATTTCTCAATGATGTGATGCCTATTAATTCTTTGGCTTCGTAGAATCCTTATATACTCATCACTCCGTCTCGGTAATGCAATTGTTGTGTTATGTTGGAAGTTATGCATAATATGTAACTTCCATCTGCTGCAATACCTAAGAAGTTGATGAGCTATACAGTTTATATTTCATAGTTAATACAGCTTACCTGTAAGAGTTCGTCTTTTAACATATGCCAGTAGCAGATGGCGGCAAGGATATCGACACATAATAAATATACTACAATTACATTCACAAGCACTTAGATCCACCTCATAATGCTTTCCGCATTCAAGATAAAACACAAACACCGGGATTTGTATTGACAGTGTTCGAAGAATCACGAAACGCATCAACAGGATGTGAATCCTATGGATTCAGGAACATCAAATATCCTTCAAAACAAAGAAAGATAGCGCTACAAAGGATGTTATTTGGTGCTATGCACTCCCTAGAGATAGCAGTGGATATGATGATCAGTTTACGAGAAGCTGCAACCGATCATAGCGAAGTATTCAGGAAAGTACTTTACCATCCTGATGGTAGACCTAAACGCCAAAATGGGAATGGACAACACCGAATATGATGATACATTAGGATGAAACGGACTGACAGGGAGGAACGAACGAGAATGGTGAGAGATTCGCAACTTTATGATCATTCAACAAAATGGTTATAGGTGACACAATATTCTCTCATAATTGCATACACGAAGCTACATGGGTCCCACCAGATCACACTACAGAAAATCAGATCGATCATATTTGCGTCACCAAAAAATTCAGGTCAGTGGAAGACATGAGAATAAGGAATGGATTTAAATCACCACCTGGTTGTAGTTATGATGCAACTGAAGCTATCGGAGCACTGGACAACTGGACAAACAGTATTACAAAGGTTTACTACATCCTTCATTCGAAAAACTCAACGATTTCAAAATAGCTCTCATAGAGTAGTTACGTTACTTAATAAGTATGTAAAGAAATACCTGTAGAGTTCGTCTTTTAACATATGCCAGTAGCAGATGGCGGCAAGGATATCGACACATAATAAATATACTACAATTACATTCACAAGCACTTAGATCCACCTCATAATGCTTTCCGCATTCAACAGTAAACAACCAGTCGCCGGTTTCATATTCCAGATGAACAAAACGCATTTTTTAAAGTTCGTATAACACTTTAGATCGTGCGTATAGCGTCAGCATGTTCAGCAACGGAATTAGACGCTGTGGAGCATCATATTTACGCGATCTTCCGGCTATTATTTGATCTTCAATACTTTTCCTAGAGGAAATCATTGCACTCCATTTCAAAGCCTTATACATACATTTGTGCAAACTATCAGTTTTGCGTACATATCTTCCTATCTGTCGATTAAGCGACTCAACACGATTATTCGTGTTGTTACCCAAAGTTAGAACATTGCCATAAAAGGCACGCGCTCACATAGTTTTACGCGACATCCAAAAACGAGATAAGTACTGGCCTATCAGTCTGTCTCTCTGGTTTATTATTCTGAAATATTGATTAAATCTAGTGAATAAATACATTTTAAAAAAATACCTTCCAACCGTTTCTGCGGTTACCAATCGACTCAGGTACGTTTTCAGTATTTTGTCATGTGTCTAACGGCAATTTTATGTAAGCAACCATTGGTGTACCTTTTTGCGGAAAGCGCGAATTACGTGAAAGGCGCACAGAATAATGTCTGCATGCCCGTGTGTGATACGGACAGCCGCGCTTTCTGATCGTGCGCAGTCCATAACAAATGTTTCTGTCCGTGTTGTTGTTCCCATGATTTCTTTGAGTTTGTCAAGAATCCAGGTTACATCTGCACACATTTCCTTTCGCGTCCAGACAAACATTACAGTACGTCCTCGACCAGAATTATCCGTTACAACCAACTGGAATAGGAAATATCTACAAAGTAGAATACAACGAAAAGCATAATCACTTCTTATTATTGGTATTATAAGTAGAATCAATACAAACAACTTCTGGATATTTATTGTACAAGTGTATTTGGTCATAACTACTGAAACATATTCTCGTTACATATCCATTTTCTAAATGTTCCCTTACTTCACCTTTTTGTCTCAGCAAATCCATTACCTGCTTTCGAGTACAACAACCTGAAATATGTTCTTATACACTTACCTGTGGAGAGTTTAGCTTTTATAGTCTTTACATCAGTAGCGGTGACCACCTTACCAGTTCTCTCCTTGACACATTCTATAACTTCATCTGTTGACTGCGACTGCAAAATGACTGGCTTCAAATTCTCTTTCTCTTCCGACGACAATCTTCTTGTCCATGGATCACAAACCATCCATGAACTACTACAAGGATGGTTGTGGAGCATCTTATAGGATTTGATGAAATATCCTTGCTCCTCCAGTCTTACACGGAACTTTGATTGGCAATTAAAGAATTTGGACCTTAAACGTCAGATATTAGGTAAAGTTTTCACGATTTTTGATTCACTTTCAAACTTTCCGATTTCCGCTTATGACCAAATGTACAGTGAAACGTAACAAACAGGTATTTCAACCTGACATCCTTCAGCAACTTGCTTTCTGTGTGGATGTAATGAGTATAGGTAGTCTGAGAAGGGATAAAGTTACTCTTCTATACTTTTTGGAACTCTTTTAGTGCGCCATCAAAGTTATCCCAGCATGCGAAACGCTTGTTCAGTATCATACTTTGAAAGGCATCGCTAAGGTCGACTGAAATGTCACTTGAGCATGAAGCACTACGAACAGAAATCATTAATTATGAAAAAATAATTCCTTGAAAAAGTAATAACCCAAGGAAGTACTACAAATACTTAAGATTTACCGGTGACTTGACATTTCGTTGAGGTTTACTACAGCAGTTGGGACCACAGATCAAATTACGAAGCAACAACGGAGCCAATTCAGTTTCAGTTTCGAATAGACAGGAGGCTTGATGGCCTGTGTCAGTCCTGGCAATGGTGTTCTCTCAGTTGATCCAACTTTCTTTTGAAAGAATCGACGGATGGAGCTTCAACCACGTGCTGAGGTAATGAATTCCTCTCGTTGATGATTCGATGAGAATGTCGATAATCAGCTGACAAGTAGTTTGTTCTGGGCTTGTGAACTTTTTTTGGAGTGATCTCGTAAATTCTCTGTTCTGGAAGACAAGAAAATTGAGGGCATATCAGGTGCGAATTCATCACGAAGCAATTTGAAAACTGTAATCAAGTCGCTTCTAGTTCTACAATATGACAGAGGGAAGAGGTTTAGCTTGACCAGTCGAGCATCATACGGAAGCTTCGCTATTCCGGGAATTAGCTTAGTTGCTGTCCTCTGGACCTTTTCCAAAAGCTCACTGTCTTTTTTTAAGCAGGGGCTAGCCGCTTGTATGCAGTACTCAAGTTTAGGACGTACGAACACTTCATACCTTGATGACCGATATGCATCACAACTCACTTGGAAGTATTTACCGGCAACTGCCAGGTATGAGACTATTCAGATTTCTTCAGGTCATTTTGGAGTTCTAAGCTATCACCCTTACATCATATCGTTCTTCATATCTTGACGTCGTCAGCATATAGCAAGATCGATGATGATAGTATGCGAGGAAGGTCATTTACATACAAGAGGAATAGCACTGACCCCAAAACCTTACCCTGGGGCACTCCACTAAGTAGTTTCCCAGCTAGATAATTTTGAGTTTACCCGTACTCTTTGTTGGCGCCCAACAAGGAAGTCTTCTATCCACGTCAATAGATTGCCTCCAATTCCGACATTTTTAGCTTATATAACAGCCGGTTGTGCGGAACCTTGTCAAAAGCTTTGCTGAAATCAATGTAAGCCACGTCTACAGGTAACCTTTGGTCCTTAAAAGCGCACCAGCTTTCTCGAGTGACTAATAAGTTAGTGAGACAAGAATAACCTATTCTGAAACCGTGCTGTTTCTCCGAGAGGATTCGGTTTACATCGAGGTATTTAAACAGCTCTTTCCGAATAATCTTTTCTAAGATTTTAACAACCACACTAGTTAGGCTAACGGGTCGGTAATTCTCAGGTTTATGTTTCGTACCTGTTTTGAAGACAGGACTTACTATGGCGTTCTTCCAGTCTTTTGGTAAACGACCCTGCGTAACGGATAGCTTAAAGCATATACTTAAAGGGTTCGCAACGAATCATCGGGCCCCATGGATTTACCTATGTCAAGCTTATTTAGCAGATCAAAGACATCGAGTTCATTTATGGTCACGCTATCCAGTGTATGTATGGGGGAGGGTTAGTATGCGCTGACGGAAAGGGTGCTTCTATGGCATATACATTGCTAAAGTAGTTTGAGAATACTTGAGCCTTACCAAAGTCATCTTCCACTAAGGATGTGAAGTACTATCTCCCCATAGTGTAGGAATATTTCCTTTTTCTTTTGTCCTTTGGTTTATATAGGAAAAACAAGCGTTTAAGACATTCTATGGATTCCTTAACAATTTTTTGTTCGTACAACTTTCTAGACTTACCGAGGGTCGAGACACAGGTATTCCGAGCTTTTCGACACTGAGATTTTGTCTCATCAGTCCCCAGTAACCTGAATCTATCCCAAATTTTTCTTCTCTTACGGAGAAGGATGCGGACCTCCCTACTGAATATCGGTGGGGAGTTTTTCGGTAACCTTAGTATAGTCCAAGGGATGTGGGGTGCAGTAACTCTTAAGTATTAATTTCGGAACGCGTACCAAGCCGTTCCAATTGAGGACTCTGGGTCTATTGTCCAATCTATTAACGATGCTGAGTTGTCTGGATTGAGCTGACGCGTACTCATGATTGAAGGTTATATGGAAGTCAAAAGTTAAAACTACAAAACTACAAAACAGAGAACGCTAGATTAATGCTTTTGGTAGTTACTTTGTGCTTTTTGATGCAGCGAAAGATGGATTAAATATGAAAAAAATTGATGCTCATACAATCAAAAAAAACCACGGCAATTGAAATACGGAATGACCGCCTCTTGTCGGGCCGTTCAAGATCATTGAAACGAAAGCGCGGGCATCTTCGAACGGCTTAACGTTTATCCCGGCAACGCCTCAGGTGTATCGCAACTCTTTTTGCTCCACTTTTTCATTTCTCCTTTGTGCACATGTAAAATTTGAAATTAAATATAAATGAATTAGAAAGTTTGTTTTCCGTTTTCACAATTAGGTCAAAATGGGTTTTTCAATTTTGCGGTACATAGTATCGCGAAGTCCTTGAAAATTCATTAATTAGGTGCTGCTATAATAGTTTTTTCGTATTTGCATCACAGGATAGAAATTGTTTCTACTTCAGTATACACTGAGGGCAGACAATTCATTTATTTCCAAATGAAATGACATGATTCAAGCATATATCGTCATAAAAATTATATTGTCGTCAAGGCTACCAAGTAGCGATACCATGATAACATTCATCGTTTTTCCCTTCTTTATTACAATTTTGGCTGATTTACACTGTTTTGTCCGACTGCTATGGCAGATATAGGTTGATAGTGAAAATATTAGCTATCCACAGGGTTGTTAATATTATGTGCATGCTGTAGATGGTTATAACACAAAACAAGATATTAAAGATGCACAGGTATACGGAGTTTGATAACACTTTAACTAGTAACACCTAATATGGAGTGAACGTTGGAAGGAAGGTAGGGATATAGTCTTCAACTTAAATACCTTAGGTCTCTGTTCAGTCACAGTAATATATCAAGTACGAAAATGAACGAGTGGGAAATATATATATAAACCCAAAAACACGGGAAAAATATCACAATGTATAAAAAAAGATTAAAATAAGACAATGATATACAAAATTCCAAAAAGGAACAGACACAGTTTGCAATTTGGTGTACCAGATCACTTCGGGCTGACCAATGAAGATGCCGCAGGTATTCGGAGTTTGATAACACTTTAACTAGTAACACCTAATATGGAGTGAACCCACCAAGTAAAATCAAAAGACAGAAGCGAGGAGATCGAAGATATATTTGATAAGCTATCAATATATCGAGGGTCGTTTGCACTAATCTGGCTAGCGATTGCGGCAGATGTTGAGCACGGCGTTCCCACACGTGATCTGGTGCGGCTGCTTGACCGAGCGCCTCCAGCTAGATGAGTCCACTATACTGTGGTCAGCATCCAATGTCGAAAACTTACAGAGCTATTTAATTTTGGGGATTTATTTACCACTACAGATGATGACCTTAAGACGTGGCCAGTTAGAAGTTTAAACCCAACGACTTTTTCGTTGGTAAACACTTCTGATAGCTTGCTAGGTTTAGCAGCGTCTGGTCGTCTTTCCTTACTATAAGGGACCATGATGTACAATATAGTAAAAAAAGTGAAGGATCAATGAAGATTTTCGTTTCTCGCAACTTTATCGTTTTTTTATCGCCTTTCCCAGCCGTCCTGGAAAAGAAAAAATATGTAAGTGCATATCGGAATACACTCGTACGGGCGTGAAAACACAAAGCGGGCGAAAAAATGAAAATAAACTCATTTTCACGTAATAGCGTAAAAAAAGGACTTTTACAATATCGTTTTTTTGTTTATTTCTTTTTTGAAATAAAAAAATAATAAAAATATATAAGCATATTAAATTCGGGTTTTTTTAAAAAAATTATATAAAGTACAAGGTAAAATCGAGAAGATATAAAATGTAAACTGGTGTCTTACGTGCAGTAATCGTTCAAATGTTCTGGAAATCTTACTCTTCTTCCAGAACGGGTTGTCTTTAGTTTATTTTCGGATACCGCCGAAGTATCAACGTGTGTGTCTGCCGTCGATTGAGATATTATAAGGGCAAGAGTTGTGCCGTGCGATTGTATTGAAGGAAAATCGACGTGAATAGGATTTCCGTCTAAATACGCTGCTTTGAGGAGATCGATGCTGATGCTATCGTTGTTTACGTTCCTATCGATTATATAGTACTTACATTCGCGTTGAACAACTTTGAAAGGTCCTTCATATGTTGATTCGAGAGGTCGTCGATGTGAGTCTCGACGAATGAAGACGTGTGTACTATATCGTAAGTCAGGTTGAACGAAAACATCAGTTGATTGTGGTCGAGTGGAAACAGGTTTAATTGAACGCATTGCGTTTGTAAGCCTGTTCGTGTAGGAGGTTAGACCCATGTCCATCGAGGAGGATGAAGGATCCACGAACTCTCCTGGAAGTCGAAGGGTCGTACCATAAACGAGTTGAGACGCAGTGTATCCAATGTCACCTTTCACTGCATTGCGTATACCTAGTAAGACGAGTGGGAGAGCGTCAGTCCACTGAGAAATGTTTGCGGCTGATAGTGACGCTTCTAGTTGTCAGTGAAAACGTTCTACCAACCTGTTTGCTTGTGGGTGGCATGCCGTCTTTCGGAAGCGAGGGATTCATAGTTTCGCAATCAGACAACGGAAAAGTTCAGATTCAAACTGACGTCCACGATCTGTATTGATGGTTGTTGGGCACCCAAAATTTGCTAGCCATCGTTCGACGAAGGCGCGGGCCACTGTTTCAGCAGTAATGTCTTTGATGGGAACTGCTTCTGGCCATCGAGTGAAACGTTCTACGCAGGTTAAGAGGTAAGAGTATCCATTTCAATCTGGTGAAGGTCTCACCAAATCCAAATGAACATGGTCGAAGCGACCATCGTGAGTTTTAAATGAGCTTAAAGGACACTTGTTATGTCTAATAATCTTAGATTCTTGGCAGCTTACACAGGAGCGTGCCCATTCCCTCACGTCTTTATTCATACGACACCAGCGAAACCCTTCTGTCATAAGCTTAATGGTTGCACGAGCACCTGGATGAGAAAGTCTGTGCAACGTAATAAAGACGTTGCGTCGATATTGTTTCAGCACGATTGGGCGATCCCTACCTGTAGATGTGTCACAAAGTAAGGTTTCCTTGCATGTTCCCATCTGTTCAACGCGCAGTTTAAGTGTTGTTGAGGACAACTCGTGCTGAAGATCACTGTCTTCTTTTTGAAGTTGGCGAGTTTTAAAAGGTCGATTCCTTGGAAACTGTTCAGGGAATTAATACGAGACAAGACGTCTGCAACTACATTGTTTGCTCCAGAAATGTGTCGAATATCTGAAGTAAACTGCGAAATGTAGTCCAGTTGTCGAGACTCACGTGGTAAGTACTTGTCTGAAAATGAGCTTGAACAGAAAGTAAAAGGTTTATGGTCGGTAAAAATGGTGAATTCACGGCCTTTGATAAGGTGTTGAAAATGTCGGACAGCACAATACATAGCTAGGAGTTCCCTTCCGAATGTTCTGTACCTCGATTCAGTGTCTAGCAACCGTCTAGAGAAAAATGTCAAAGGTTGCCAGGAGTGGTTAACCCATTGTTGTAAGACTGCTCCGATTGCCGAGTAGGATGCGTCTACTGCGATACTAATGGGCACTTCAGGGTCCTGATGAGCAAGCATGGTTGCTTGAGCGATACGTTCCTTAACCATGGAGAATGCTTTTCGTGCAGTGTCATCCAGATTGATGGATTTCGCATCTCCACGAAGTTTGTCGGTGAGGGGTTTCATAAGTAACGCGCATTTCGGTATGAATCGTCTATAAAAACTTACCAGACAGTTAAACGTGCGCAATTGCTTGATGGTGATCGGTTCTGGGTAATCCAGCTACGGTTGTCGTTAACGCGTGCCGGCTTGGAAGTTTCCCCAATCGTTTTTTCGTATCGATTGATTTTGAGCTGAGAAAATTGCAGGGTTTTCTGCAATTTCTGGAAAACTTTCCATACTGGTTATGATACCGGCACCAGTCAAGGTTATCCGTCTCTCGAGATCTAGATACAGACCGCCTACGTGAAGTGCTTCTTTGCGGGGTATGTGACCGTTTACGGTCGTTACGAAGTTCAAGATAACGCGCAAGTGTATGACATTATTCTGTTATGTCATTCTGGGTGGTTTGAGGCTTTTCTTCGACTGAAAAAAACTCGGCCTTAGAAGATCTAGTGATATCAAGGATGTGGTCGGCAGATGCAGCCAGCTCGTCTTCGGCGTTGTTTTGAAACGATACCAGCACAGCTTGCACCTTTTGAGGAAGTTTTGATAAGATACGTTGTTTGAACAGGCCATCACCGAAGGTTCTTTGGCCAATAACTTCTCTCATTCTTTGCAACATGTCTGTGGCAGAGCCGTGTTGCAGGTCGATGTTGTTAAGGAGTTGGTCAAACCTTTGTCGATCGGTTAGATCTCCGCGTTTAAGGAATGATCGTTTAAGTGTTTCGTAGGGTTCTGAAACATCACTAGTAAACATACTAGGTGTTACGTACATGTTGAATTCGCGCGGTAGTGGTTTGAATACTGCGAGGAATTGTGCTCGTGTGTCGTTCACACCGTGCTCGTAGAAGTCGGCTTCTGCGTAGCAAAACCAGGCTTCGATGTTGTCTGGCAAGAAGGGCATACGTTGGAAGGAAGGTAGGGATATAGTCTTCAACTTAAATACCTTAGGTCTCTGTTCAGTCACAGTAATATATCAAGTACGAAAATGAACGAGTGGGAAATATATATATAAACCCAAAAACACGGGAAAAATATCACAATGTATAAAAAAAGATTAAAATAAGACAATGATATACAAAATTCCAAAAAGGAACAGACACAGTTTGCAATTTGGTGTACCAGATCACTTCGGGCTCACCAATGAAGATGCCGCAGGTATTCGGAGTTTGATAACACTTTAACTAGTAACACCTAATATGGAGTGAACCCACCAAGTAAAATCAAAAGACAGAAGCGAGGAGATCGAAGATATATTTGATAAGCTATCAATATATCGAGGGTCGTTTGCACTAATCTGGCTATCGATTGCGGCAGATGTTGAGCACGGCGTTCCCACACGTGATCTGGTGCGGCTGCTTGACCGAGCGCCTCCAGCTAGATGGGTCCACTATACTGTGGTCAGCATCCAATGTCGAGAACTTACAGAGCTATTTAATTTTGGGGAATTATTTACCGCTACAATGTTAATATCACCTTCTACAGTTAGATATATAAGCCACCAAATCATTATATTGCAGGAAATAAATCATAATCATGCAGAAGAGGTACAATTATGTGGGGATTTTACCAGAGACTAAGCCAAGATAGCTTTACTCTCTCTTGTACAGAGTTCCAGTGTTTAGGATGCCGGTATTCTTGCAAAGATAGCTAATAACAGAAATAAGTACTATTATAAAGCAGTTACGAAAAAGCATTGGAAAGTATAATTGTGTAATCAAGATATCTTGATCTCAGGTGACCAGATTGCCTGAGATCGTATAAAATGATCTTCGAAAATCAACCAAGGCCTGTCTAGCTTATGTGCTGATGCCCTAAATGACAATTACTTATACCTTACGTGGGACTAAAATAAAATAGGCATCAATAATTCCAGATTACACAGGACGATTCAAAGTAAGTTCACATAGTAGTGTTTATATATGTTCATTGTCTAAGTTTCGAAGTGCAACATATCTCAAGAACGAAATAATACGAGCCATGTATGTTGCGACCCAGGCTTTCCTAAGCAACGCAAGAGATAAAGCAAATATGCGTGACTGGCTATCCAAAGAGAGGGGGTGCTAAATGCACTTCAGATATGTAACTGAATACCGGGTCCTCTTTCTATACTAGGTTTTGGCAAACATTTATACTGCAATAATTATTTCTTGTCCATCTTATTTCCAGCTGGCTTCGCAAGTGTTCACAAACCAAACTGGAAAAATTCTTGAGAATCGGAAGTTATTTATTAAAGGATCATTTGTGCTGGATTTAAACTTTAATAAACGTTTTCATTTATAACGCATCAGTGTTTTACTAACGGCAATGCTTATCTATCGTGACAGGTCGAACTTCGACCATGTAGTATAGTACACCATGTTCAGGGTTGCAGTATAGCGTGTGTGCCAAACTGGTAATAATCACACAAGAACGCGAAACAACATCCCTCTCTCACCGCCACATAAGACTGCACAGCACACTCTCCCTACCGTAACGCTATAACAATAAGTTAATGGCCATATAAATGAATTTATGTAAAACTAAAAAGATTAAAATATTAGTTTACTTGCCAAGGGTTCACTAAGAGTATGGATTGAGTGGTAGTTGTTAGTGAACTCTAGCAGATCATCACTCCCGGTAGAGATTGACATGTTGTCCAGCGCACGAAGAACCAAGTCCATTATGTATTTCCTTGTCCACTGGCTGCTATGTCGAAATAAGTCTACAATGCTTATAGAGACAAAGGAACACACACTTACCTCCACTTACAAGATCTTTAGAATGTGCATACAGAATATGACCACAGGGCAACATGTAGTACCGCACATTATATCTTTAAAGCATTCTAATAGTTTTACGACATCTTCGCGTCGTTCTTGACTGCAAAGAGCATACATAAGTGTGCCCTTGCCCAAGACTATCAGTCACCACTAGCTGGAACAGTGGAAAACTTTAAGATAAACGTATTACTATTCGTTACTTACCCAGCTTTGTTGGTTTGATAAGTCGAGTCAATACATATTACCTCTGGGAACGCGTGGTAAACAGCTATTTGCTCCCTGCGGCGACTGAAGATAATCATAGATATGTTCCCATGTTCACTGAATACTTTAACTTCAGTGTTTGTTTGAACGCGCTGTAAAATGTTATTGATATTTTTAGTGTCTAAACTCAATTAATTACAGTGTGAGTTCAACAACCTGGGTACAACTATGAACGCATTTTAGAGATATCGTCCTTGGTAAGCTGTTTATGAAACTTCCAAGAAACCAGATGCCGTAAACTACGAGTTGGCGTATTACTCAATAGAAACGTTCTTAAATATAGGCGTTCACTTGGCGTCGACTTTCGTCTTAAAGGATCTACAGAAATATATATCCTTCTGTTCAAGGATGGTTGCGCACGGTCTTGATAGAGGTGACTTTCAGCTCACCATTTACTGCACGGACCCAAAATCCAGATTGACAATGGCAATATTTCGACCAGAAGGATAAATTAACTTGAAGTAAAGCATACGTAGATGACCCACGTCGTCTTCTTTGTCTAGGTTGTGGGGGTGAGTTAGAAGCTGTATGCTCTTCGGAAGAATGATGATCCCTATCGTCATCTACATCCTGAACGCAAGCATCTGACTCTGACGAACTGCGTTTACGTCCATATGTAAAGACATATCTCACGAAAAAACACTTTAGAGTTGGGTCGTCATTGTTCTTTTAACACACTGACATAACGTACTTAGTATGCGTATACTACAGAAATAATCATTAACCACAGAAGTCATATTACCTTATGTACTTCTTTCAGACACGTCTCAAAATTTTCCCGACGTGTGAACCTCCAAGATAACATAATATCTTTAAAGATTCGTTCTATATCATGCATCATTACGATGGCATCATCTTCGTTGCTTGAAGGATGGTCGTTTTCATACATGGTATGTCTGAATTCAATTCAAACCTAAAAATATCTTGATCTGACCGTCTATGAAAAACATCACTCTTTGACGATGTGACTCATTAGTCATCTTGCGACAGTTTGACCTTCAGGTGCTCGCAACCTACATAAGTGAACGTTACCCCTTAAACGTTGCCGTTTTTCCCGTGCCTAATTGAAAATGTTATTACATTTCAATTTGACGGTAGCATAAAAAGGGTGTGCATCAATCTTCGGTTGAGTCATTGTACATGTTGTTTTATACAGAATTAGAATTTTGGCCGCTGTTTAATTTCTGGCTAGCGCAGTATACAGTCTTCTGTTAATTGTGTTTGCAACATAATCACCTTTGAAATTAAGATTTATAGTCATTGGGTTTTTTTTATTAAGCGTAATTACTTCAGTATTGTTTTCTTTACACTTTTTATATTTTTCAATAAACTTTAGTGAGTAAAAGTTGTCTCGTAGGCAAATTTCCACGTTCGCCAATTCTTCCAGTTTGTCAGTGGTACATATCCTTTCTACCCTATACAATGATGTTTTAACTAATGCCTTCTTGTATCTGAATGAACAAAAACGTTTGAAACCCAGGTAAAGGTCATTCCAAGTACTTTTTCGATAAAGTGAACGTTGGACTGTCCCGTCTCTCCTACTTTTTATAGTGACATCAAGAAAGTGGGACATTTCATTCTGTTCATGTTCCATAGTAAATTCTGTGTTAGGATGAGCGTTATTGAAGAGTTTTAGCAGGCGGATTGCATGCTGTTTATTGTTACAGTCAATAAACGTGTCATCAACATGTCTGGTATATTCTGTCGTTCCGCTAATCGCCTGTTTAAGCACCATGTTTTCAAGATACCCCATAAAAAATATCTGCCAGAATTAAACATAGTGGACTTCCCATTGCTACATCGTCGATGGTGTTATTAAACTGGAATTGAACGTCTGTTGTGCACATTATTAGTAGTTTTTTGAATTCCGGGGCTGATAAAGGTAGGAAATCATAGTTCTGACAAATTATATCGATAGCCTCAAGAAGTGGTATATTGGTGAACAAGGATGTTACATCAAAATAAACCATGAACTTAACGGCAACACTTGTACGATTTAGTCTATCAGCAAACTGGAATGAATCTTTTAACGTATATGTTGCTAATCTCCGACGGACCTGTTCTAGTTTTTCTGCTAGCCAGCGTGCAACTTTGTGAGCTGATCATTGATAGTATAGTTCTAAGGGGAACATCGTGTTTGTGAATTTTTGGTAAACCATACATATGAGGTAGATGTGAGCTACGTGGTTTTAGATCATTATAAGTAGAATTACCAATCATTTTCCTTTTTAGAAGTTCTATGAGCATGTCTGTGATTCGTTTTTCTGTTGAATCAGTTAAATCTTTTTTGGATCTATCTACTTTGAGTCTCAGTTGCTCGTCTAGAATTGGCTTGATCTTAATGACATAATCAGCTGTATTCATTAGGACGACACCTGAACCTTTATCCGGTCGTTAAATCACCACCTCATTATTTTGTTTGATGTTTCTTAGGGCTGTCAGATGTTATTTGGATAGAAGATTCGACTTTGGTGTCGATAACACGAAGTATTGGTAAGCAATATCAACTAACTTTGATTTGAACCAAACATCTTCTTGATTCAGGACATCGGGTCGATACCCTACAATCATTCAAGATGGTTAGTAAGCCAAAATCCAGTCTTCTGAAGTTTGCTGAAGCAGTTGCCACCAGACGCCGAAAACCTGATTTATGTGTTCAAAAGATGGTTATTAATCTTTCCTTGCCTTGATGACTAATGTTCCGTCGATGTATCTTAATACTTTTTTTCTTTTTCTTTAAACTCTTTCTTGCACTTATCACACCATTGAGTTTTATTCCAACTATCCTCCAAACTAACAATCTTATTTTATCAACTGAACTTTACTCATTTTATTCCTATCAATGTTTACTTGTTTATAGCCCTTTAAACTGTTGTCACAATGTTCTTTTTTATAAGATATATCTTTATAATATTCAGTCTATTAAATTTATTTACACCCTTGCTATACTATAGGAATATGTCTTCAATAAAACTTCCAATCCAACTCTTTCATGTAAGTAACTTAAACCCATTTTGTAATTATGATTTTAAATATCACAGGTTGCAAGCGGCTGATGAGAACCAACGAAATAAAAATGAATTCATGCTATTCTGCTAGAATGTTTGTTCTTACGCATTTCTTCGTTGTTTCCTAACAGATATTCTTTCTACTTAACCTGTTCTATTAACCCATTCATACTAAAACCACTCACTGTACCCAATAAGGAACCTATTAATTCCCTCTTCTCAACTTTGAAAGATGACTATCGGAACATGGTTCATCATCAACAACTAAACGCTTCTTATTTCCGTTCATTAAACGAGGATTATTTACTTCGTGTCTTAACATCACTGTCACTGAATTTCATACCTCGATGCTCAAAGTCTGCCACTCTCTCTTGAGAAACTATATCCTAAATATGGTTAGTTGAAACTTGCATTTTTGCGAACGTACTGAGCTCAGTTTTATCAGTGTCATTTGCAAGTATGCTATCTGACTGAAGTTGTATCTTACCATTTATGCGAGCTACCAAAACTGCAGTTGTGAGCTCACATGTCTTATGTTGATTCCGAAATTCGTCCTTGTGGCATGTATTCTGGTGGTGGTGCTTTCCCACTCTTTGTTTGTTTGATTGCCATCTTTATTTCTTCGATCGCTGTTGGAGTTAAATCTATAGGAATATCGGTGTATGTTTTGGTCTGAGCTAATTTTCAGTAGATGGTCACCGTTATTTGATCTGAGAGCGAAATATCCTTATCAGCGTTCTAAACGATGACATGACAAAATCACGTCTCTTTGTGCAAATATTTCTTCGCACTTCGATGGTACTTTGTTATCTAACAGCGCATAATCGGTTGTTAATAGGGATTCAGTCAGTCAATTCTGCCTCAGCTCTAGTGCTTAGTGCTAAATCGATGCCAGCAAACCTAAGTGATGGCACAAGTTTCTCACTTACGCCTGTTACCCCTCATGCAAAAGCATAGGCAACTCACAATAAGTCTCAATCCAACCCCGTCCTTGACAATCCTTCCCAATCGTTTCTAGTTGCTATCCATAGTCTTCATATCTGCTTCCAGTTCACGACGCAGTATGTTCTTGAGCCTTCTTCTTTCCGTTTAGTTCGACATTGCAAGTTAGCACTTGCTTCGTGATGAAGTTTAGTGATTTCCGCAATGTATGCCTTATCCAACTTCAGCACCTTTTACTAATTTTGTCTTCAGAGAGAAGCTGCTTTGTTCTTTGCCATATGTTGAATCCTGGTGATGCCGGGGGCTGATGCTACACTTTTTGTCTTGACCTGCATTTGTTGATATGTATGGGATAGAAGTGCCAAATGGAGATGGGACAAGGCCATGAGATAAACGCACGTGAAGCAAGCTTTCAAAGCGACAGATGGAGAGCGAACTTGTAGCACTTATTGAATAGACTTGAACTCAAAGTTTTTATGAGACGCACATCAGTATATCTACAAGTTGATAATCAATTATGATTCTTATATAGCTGCCTAAAAACTGAAGAATGCAATGTAGAAGAGTGGTGCGAATGGGATAAAAATAATTAAACAGATATGACATTATAGCTGGATAACAATTTCACTGTCAGGTGGTCATGATTATATCAAAAGGCGTATGGAATTAACTGGAAACAGAGGCAGGGTAAACACTGGCGTTGCTCAATAAGTATAAAGCTCTACAGTGAGTTATCGTCTTTCAAAACAATAAGATTTTCTAACAATTAGGGAAACAAATGTTTGTAGAAGTAATTAGACAACCAAAATAAAAGGTCTTGCAAGTCTTAAAAATTGGTTCTGACCTCACTAGTATTACTGGACACACCTATCTGTGAGAGATCCGTCAGGCATCCACACCAGACAACGAGTGGGTACGCAGTGCTAATCATCCCCTGCAGCCACCAGACAGCTTAAATCAAACGCCTCATGATACATCAAGAGCTTTCCAAGCATGTTTTCAAGTTTCGTTATTTCTGACTTCTGACTTGACTACGCTGATGTCCTTCGATGATGATGGTGTAATGTGTAAAGGCGTTGCTAAGCTCCGAATACCCGTGGCGTTTTTGAATTCAGTGACAAATGGGATGACCTACGCGACTTCTCAGGATTTCTTAAGAAAGAAACTTACCTAGGTCTCTATCTAAAGATATTGATGTTCCTCTGCTACTAGATAAACCCTCCAGGTGAAGGTTTCTGATATTTCGTCCATAACCATCTTGACCTAAAAATGCAAAGAAGCCATAAACTGAAACAGCGACTCATTGATTCATCTGGTGTGATCCGGTTTAAAAAACGACTACTGGAACACTCAAATTGAGCAAGTGGTATTGGCTTAATCGGAGAAAGTTTGCGAGGATTCTTCACCAAATCATGTAATTTTAGTTCTTATCGACACATTTAAAGAGATGGCGCCTATTCAAAGTACTTCATATTGCAAATAATCATATAAGTCGGTTGACCTCCTATCCTTAGCACTGAAAATCGATTAACATAAATCAAGTATCTAGTCTTTGTCTCTGAGACTAATTTTGATGAAGGTTATCGCAATCTTCAAATGTCAAGGTCGGTCCTGGAAAAATGGTTGTTTGGTCGTTTTTCCCTTATTTTAGTAAGTCCCTAGTCTTCAAACGTAAACAAGCCGATTAATTAGGTGAAGTAATACGTATGGCTTTACATGAAGGTTAGCTATTACAACGTAGAAATTTCCTCATCGAAGTTTTGATAACCTTACATACAGCCAGTAACAATGGGAATACTGGCCTCGATTCTATCATATGATTCACATGATCGATGTAAATAAGAGTACTGCTGATTAGTTTTCGTCTAAGACTGCTCGTATAGTATCGGTTTATGACGGATTTTGGACAAAACGTGATAATTGGGCGGCTATAACAAATGGGACTACTACGGCCTATGTTATTCCTTTCCCAGTATGCCTCTGTAAGTGTCCAATCATCTGTTGAATGAACCATTTGAAGGTGTGGACATCACTGCTTCGAGCAACAGGATCCAAAAATTGATAACTCGGTGTGAAAATCTGAATACCACCGGTACTTTATTCGTTGTAAACTTTTCTACTCGCCTGTTATGTCCACTGAGATGTCCCGATCGAATGGAAAAAAAGAGAATATATCTAGGGTCCAAAATCGCTTCTCCGTATTCTTTACATCAAAACTAGGTCTCTCCTTAGTCTGCGATAGGACAGAGTGAAGAGGTCTAGCTTTTCAAGCCGCTCTCTGTATGGTTGACCCTGTAGTTCTGGAATTGCACAGGTAGCTGCCCTCTGTACCTTTTCCAGGATAGTCGAGTCACCTTTAAAGTATGAGATTGCAGCCTGAACACAGTTCTCAAGCTTAGTTCTCACTAAGGTTGTGTGTACTGTAATGAACATGGTAGTACTTAACTTGGGGTTATAAACCCCTTGGCTGCAACCTCCCGGCAATGGTCCGTGGTCTTGAGATCATAACTAACTGTCACCCCGAGATCCTTGTGAGACCAGATGACGGGTACAGACACTTCCCTTATCCTGTGCTTACTAACCTTTGTATCCCCAAAGTGCATGTAGACATACTGCCGCGTTGATAGGCATCGACCACTGTTTAGAACAGGTAATCACAATATTTATGTCTACCTGAAGTGCTCATGCATCTGCGTCTCCCGTTATTACTCGCCAGATTTTTACATCGTCAACGTATAATAACATTCGGGACTGTACTATATTTGGGAGATCATTTACATACAGTATAAAAAGTAAAGGACCTAGGACGGAGCCTTGAGGTACTCCACTAAGTACTGGTCTCCAGGTGGAGCACTTGGAATTTATTCTTACTTTCTGTCTACGACCTACTAGGAAATCGTTCAGGCATTTTAAAAAAGGTCCGGCAATACCAAGATTTTCTAGCTTCAATAGCAGTCTATTTGTTGGCACCTTGTCAAATGCCACACTGAGGTCTGTGTAAACAACATCCACTGAGTTCCCGTTGTTTAGCGCCTTTATCCAATATTCCCTTGCTATAAGGAGGTTTGTTGTGCAAGATGAACTCTTTCTGAAACCATGTTGTTTGCTGTTTAACAAGTTGTTGGTTTCTACAAATGCCATCATGGTCTGTTTGACTATTCTTTCCAATATTTTAACTACAACACTGGTGAGGCTGACAAATCTGTAGCTCGATGGAAGTTTTCTTAATCCTGTTTTATGTATGGGAGTGACGATTGCATCCTTCCAATCCATAGGTAACACACCTCGGTCAAGTGACATATTGCAAATCACGGTCAGTGGGGTTGCGATGTATTGTGCAATATGTCTCAAGATTTTGGACTGTAGTTCGCCCGGTCCTGTTGACTTCTCCATGTCCAAGATGCTAAGAGCTTTAAGTAGATCGTCTTGATAAAAGTCCATGATGAGCGTTTGGTTTGTTGACTCGGCATTTGGGTGTAGTTCATCGTCTAGAAGAGGTTCCCGCCGAAAAATAGTTAACCATAGCCTCTGCTTTTTCCTGATCTTCCTTTCTCTTTTCAGATTCACTTCCTTCTTTAATTAGGTTGGGAATCCAATGATGCATCCTTGTTCTGTAATTTGTGTACGAGAATATTCTCTTACTCTGCTCAAGTGCAGATTGTGTCCAATGCATTTCATATTTCCTCTGCGCTTCCTCGAGTTTAATTATACACTTATTTCATACCGACCTGTAGCGTTCCAAGGCTGATAGCAACATTCCAACATTTCTTCTTTTATCTTAGTAAACGTCGAATAATGTTGTCTTCCGATGTAATATGTATTAGAGGAAGACGTCTTCTAGAATAGGATTTTTTCGTTCGATCTAAGTTGAAACTAAAGTAAACAATGACAATTGTTGCGAACTGGATGCTTGAAGCACCAGTAACTGGCTGCAGCCAGATACTACAATATATACGGATGATTGGAGAGCGTACATGTATCTACATAAACTTGGTTATGTGCATCGTGTCGTTATTCACAAGCAGCATTTTGTGGACCCAACAACTGGAGTGCGCACAAAAAATATTGAAGCTACGTGGTCGAGGCTGAAAAAGTTTTTGCTACCTTATCATGGCCCCAGAGGCCTACTATCATGAAGCGATATAAATGATTTTTTCTACCGTATACATTATGATTTTAGAACCTCTGAACCTCTTTCTAACCTTGACAAGTTTTTGAATCATGTAAAAGAAGTGTGTCCACCTTAATTCTTTGGTTTTGTATAATATAATTTTACTCTATACTGGCTGTTTGCTGATTGGCTAATATTTCTCAAGGTCGCTCAAGATTTGTTCACAGGTCGTCCGTAAATTATAGTCTCGCCAACCCCAATCTATCCATTCCATTAATGTCCATAAGCTCTTTACTCGAATCACTTCACAAAGCCATATAAGGGGCACAAAACTTGATGGTTAGCGAAAAGGTGGCTACATGTGATGACTGCTAGAGGTTCCCTTTTTCATATGAGTTAGTGGCAACAAAAACCTTAGGTCAGTGTATAAATCTTGAAATATTTATACCACCCCAATTAGCATTCTTTAAATATTCAACTGACCTGCTGTTCCGGCAACATCGATCAGACCGTCCTGTCCTCCATGGCCTGTGACGACTAATCCACCTTAAGAGTTGGAAGTTCGCAACTAACTCTAACCCTTGAAGCGCCACCAATAATGGCCCAGATAACTTACCTTCAGCGCTTTTCAAAGATGGTAGCAACTTTCTGTTTATGGAACTGGCTGAGTTTTTTACAAATGCCTGGCAATTAGAGGGTGTTCCAACATCATGGAATGAGTCGATAGTAGTTCCTATCTTTAAAAAAGGTTCACGTCGTTTCTGCAACAACTATCGAAGGATAAGTCTACTTTCGATTGCGTCCAAACTATTGGCTTCCGTCATACTTCGTGGATTGTTTTAAACCCGAGAAAGATTAACTCGAGAGGAGAATACTGGTTTTCGTTCTGGTCGAGGATGTATTGATCATATATTCACCCTTCACCAAACCTCAGAACACCGTCATACTTATCTCAGGCCAAAAATCAGTGTTTTATCACATTAGAACCGCCTTCGGTTCGTTGGATAAAACTGTTCTCTGGGACTGTCTATTCAAGAAGGGTGTCTGAGAAGTTCATTAACATCTTGAAAGCACTATATACTAACACCTCAGGCAGAATGAGCTCATACGACCGCTTCTGTCTACTGTTCCATTCAGGTAGTGGGGTTATGCAGGGTCGCTCAATCTCACTATTCCTCTTCAACTTTCATCTTGACGTTCTGGAGACAGCTCTGATGGATGTAGGTGTGTGGATCTGTTGCCTGGAGAAAGAATTCTCGACCTTGAGTATGCGGATGATGTTATCTTACCCAAACTGTGCAGTCCGCGCTTAATCATTTGGCAGTCAGTGTCCGTAGATACGGTTTGTGCTTTGCACCTTCCAATTGCAAAGTACTTTTACAAGACTGACAGGACCCTGATACTGCACTCACCCTTGGTAGTGAGCAGATAGAAGTCGTCAAGAAGTTTGTTTATCTAGGTCGCTGCGTAATAGCTGATGGAGGCGTGTGATGAGATCAATTCACTTATATTGAATGCCAGAGCGACTTATGACAATCTGGGTTGTCTTTGGTGTCTTCGTGATGTTAATCTGGTTGTAAAACGTTAGATCTACAAAGCGTCAGTGAGAGCTGTTTTGCTGTATGCTTGTGAAACCTGGCCTCTTCGAGTTGAGGATTTTAGATGACTTTCTGTGTTTGATCATCGTTGTCTCTGAAGGACTGCTGATATCCAGTGACAACACCATGTTATTAATGCACAGGTTCGGCATCGTGTGTTTGTGTACAACGACTGTAATTCGATTGGTGTCACTATCTTGAAACATCGACTTCGGTGGCTTGGACATGTTCTACGAATGTCGTCCCAGAGAATTCCACATCGTGCACTATTTGCAGAAAGGTGGTCAGTGTATGAAATGGTGTTGTGGTATGAAAGCTGTATAGAACTGGCTTCTGTTGGTCCTTCACGAATCCATTGTTGGGGTCCTAGTGGCGTTATCAGACATGGCTCTGAATAGAATCCAGTGGCGATCCTGCTGTCACTTTATTTTATTTTCTTCATAAAAGTAAACGTAACTCCTTTGACTGAAAGGATTCCTTCTGTTTGTATTTTTACTAACTGAACTGTTTCTCCCATTGTTATTATTATTTCATTCTCATACACTAATTTCGGTTCGTTGCTGTTCTTCTTTTTATTATACGCACTTTACATTTTCTATCTCTTCACAACCTCATTGTTATTGTGTGGTACATATGTATTTGGTGCCCCCTTGTATCAATGTTTATGTGTCCAAATAAATAACTTGGGCTTCTCAATATTTGTGCTCGTCTACGTTGATTACGATTGACTATACAAAAACTTGGAAGGATAAAGTATATATGATGTAGGTTCAGCACACAATAAACACTAGATTCAAACAGCGAAAATGTATCTCATAAACAACACGGTACCTGACATAAATATGCGTCATCCCAAGTTACCATACTTGATTTCTCCTCAGCAAGCGAAATTTTACCAAAAGAGTGGTAGTATCGATGACTGCAGAACGTAGTCCTAAAGGAATAAATCAAATCAAATAACTACAAGTATAGAACAATATGAAACCCCAGATCTAAAGGAAAAAGGAAGGTAAGAAAAAAGTACTCAGGCATTTCATCTAACTACGAACAGACATAATAAGTACTCAACTCACGCACTTAGTTGGCATTTAGTGTTGAGGAGCATGCTGTACACTTTGCACTGTCGAAGTATAGACTACTAGGAAAAACTTCGTGTATCTCAGTAGTTTTTAGTACTAACGATCGCATAGCAGACGGAACCAAATTATCTGTAGCGAAAACCAGTGTCATCGGGAAGCTGGAATAGCGGTAAAAGATAGGCTAGTCAGTGCATCATTACAAGGAGTTCTGTTTTATATCTATAAAATCGGACCTTTTTAAAGTGAGGATCTCTAACATTTCTATGTTCAGTCATTATTGTTTAAAGGGTTACTCGTATTCGACAGTACTGTCTCAGTAATACTGAGGTCAGACATATGGTTGTCTATAATGGCTATTACAATGTTATGTACAATAATCTGACCGTAGCTGCTACCTTGACGTGGTGGCTTATCTGTCGTAACGACCATGTCAAGTTATGTTGGATAGGTCCTACCATGCTAAGCAGGGTGGATAGACAATGGTAAAACTAAAAACAGCACACTCATAGTTCGAAAACAAAGTTGTACTTATAACTGTACTGTGTTGTGACTGTAGTAAGGTGTTTCCCTAAGGCGACCGGCGTCTTTGGCGGTCTTTCCTTCTCCCAGTAGAAGGACTAAGAAAAGGCCAACCCTTAGAATTTCATACTGCACGGATTTCTGTCTCTGACGTAATTCACTTTAAAGCACAGAACTAACATATACAAGCTCACAGAAAGGCGATGTGTGGCCGTCCTCGAGCAGTTGTCCTTTGGATTCTATGGTGACGCTTCCAGGTCTTTACTACCAATGCTACTCCAGTGTTCGTTACAGGTGCCTCAAGAAATATCCTTTTCTCGTGTGGGCGACCGGGAAGTGACAACCACCCTCATACCCATAGCAGCTCAAGAGATCTTCCTGTTCACAATCAAATCCCTTCACTTATTAATATTCCTTCTATTCATCGTTGGAGAGGCTTAACAGACGATTGTCATTCATTTCGGGGGGACATTTCTAGACTCAGATCGTTCTCTAGTACGATCATGCGCTTGTTTGTGTTTTAATGTAGAAATTTCACAGCAAAAAAATACCTTTGAGTTCAACCCAGCTACGAAAAAGTCAAGAGTATATTTCAGGAATGACTAGAAACACAGGTAGCTAATCTTCAAGGTTATGTTCACCACAGTCACATAATGTCCTGAAAGTCGTGAAATCAGTAATATCCACGAGTAACAATCACCAAACGTTTAGGCAAAATCGGTGGATTTGAGCAATGTCTACTGAACTGATAGATACTCGAAAACATCCTGTCAAACTCCGAATACAACAAAGGCAACTTAAACGTAGACTGACAAAACGTCGATCCATTAATTGTGAGGAGTGGTGAACATTCAAATCAAAAGCGATGGAAAAGGCGGCAGTCATAGGCGAGAGTAAACAACCTTTTGGACCTATTAAATATACAGGTATTAAAATTTCAGGAGTTAGTGTAATTATTTTTGGAAAAGATCGGATCATAATCAACTCTCAACTTCGCAGACAAAACACTTTGAAGGACTGCGCTCAAGCTACCCTTGATTTGCCCACTTTTACCAAATAACCTAAATGGAATGTTAGCATAAGTTCACATACTCTTAGAGAAGTAAGAAAAACCATATCTAATCTTAAGCGAGGAAGTGCAGCAGACCTTGGTGGATTAACGCCCGAAATCTTTCAGGATAGTGGTCCAGATTTAACTGTTATATTGACTTAACGTAGCCCCTTGTGGCCGTTCTCGATTACCGATCGTTCCAGTCCTTAAGGAAAGATGAAACTTCTCTTACGGCAATCAGAGAAGAATTAGTCTGACTAACATAATTTCTAGAATTTTAGTTTCAATAATCATTCAACGCTTAGCTAAGTCATAAAAAGTGAACTCGGGTAAGCCAGGCTGTTTCCAGACGTAGACGTATATTTGTAGACCATATAATCGCCCTTCACCAGGTTCTGAAACACATATCTACTAATTCCCGGCTATAGTTACATTTTTTGAACTTTTAAAGTAGCGTCCAACTATTAATTAACAGGATTTATGGAAATGTCTGTCATTGAATGGCTTACCAATGTACATTAACTTTGTACACGCTCTCTACTTAAATACAACTGGTCGAGTCATAGCTTATGGCTAACTGTCTTCGAAATTATTAGATCCAAGCAGTTTTTGTTAGGCTTGTCCGCTTTCTCCTTTTTATTTAACTTCGTCGCCCCCAAATGCCCTGGTACGGCCGAGAGTGGGGAGAGTCCGCTCTCCCTCTCGAAATGCTCTCACATGGCCATGCGTATATAGCCTCTGCCAGGGAAGTCCTACTCACTGCCTTCTCGTGGCGGGGGTGTTGTTTACAAAAATGAGAGGACGAAAAGCGAATGTCCGGCGCTTTAACCGGACCCCAAACCAATGGTGCACATGGGCTCCAGTATCCTGAAGGAACAAATGGCGTATGAACCAATCGTTGGTCACCGGCTACCATGGGACTGCATCTCCTCACGATGCTCCACTGCCTTGTGGGTCAGACGTTCAGGTCAAAGGCTCGGGGTGTGGCCCCCTAAGAAAACCACCTGCTTCGGTTTGGGCACCCGAGCAGTATCACAGCCCTCACACAAATCAATTGAGATTTGTGTGGCGCATATGTATTTGGTGCCTCCCTGTACCTATACTTATGTGTTAAAATAAATAAATAAATAAAATTAACTTCGTCACAGACATTTCTTAGAGAAAAATCTTCCACCTGATTTTTCAGGGGTTAATCTTTTATCAGGAGATTCACATATTAATTTGGAACACTCGGATGATGTGGTTCTGTTTGATGGTGACGCTGAAAAAATGCAATTTTCTTACCTCCTTAAGTAATAATGCATATTTATGTGCGCTTCTCTTCATTTAAACATGAAATATTACTTCAGAACTGTCCTGCGTCAGCTCCAGAACAGATTATAAGGAGTGAAGCAGTTAAATGTATCCATCACTTTACTTTTCTTTAAGGTCTGGTCAGTCCTGGTATATTGGTGTCTGACGAAATCTTGGTTGGAATCCAGGAAGGTTGATTGTCTTTTACAAATATGTGGCATTGGTGAGATATCTGTCTGCCAATGGAAGGACGAGTTTAATGTACAGTATTTCTACTTCGTGGCTATAAGAAGTGGTCCTTCAAAATAGCGAATATTCGTAGTTTACTGGATTTTTATCAGATGTATCTTCGAAGCAGTGTTCGTGTATGATACAACTCCAGTTTGCAATTCTGAAGTTAAACGCTGAGTACCAGTTAAGAATGTGAAATCGATGTAGGAGATTAAGGATTTTTATTGAATGAGATTGCGTATGTCCACTCACGGACTGACTACTTTATCGCGCAATGATGGGTAGTGTAAAAACAACTTTAAAGAAGCCTTTGAGCGGCCAAACTAAAACATGACACCAGCCCATGGAGACACTGACTTCTGAACTGAGCTAGGCGTGGACTACTTGGTTGAGGTCCGCGTGATTATCTTAACCAGTGTCTAATGACTCTAAATGAGGTAGCTCAAAATCGTTCGCAGTTGTACAGACGCATTCATTCTTTTCTCTTAGATCCTGGGTGTTCAATCCGAAGAATAAATTATAGGTAACTTCCGTGAACTACTTCTAAACTGTTATTATATATATTCTTATTGTATAGCTGTCAAGTGGCTAGATTATATATATTTATGTTCCTTTAATCATAAGCCTTTATTTGATCTATTGACTACTATTATACGATCTACTATTCTCAAGTTATTCCCAATTTATTAGTTACAGCCTCTCATAATCACAGCCGCTTTTGGGCTTGATCCTGTATAATTTTTATTTTATGGTATGATGTGGTGTGTTTCATTTATGCATGAAACAAGTATGTCTGAAATATATGTTTTATACAGTGGAAACTAGTATTAATGTTCTGGACTCAACAAGCAGGTTTAGGTGAGGAGGACCAATAAGGGCTGTAGGCTTCTCGTACCAGTCAATACGTTATCAGTTTGGCACAGTGCTAAGATTGTATAGGTCGTGTTCTGATTGGCGATTTAATCGCGTGGTAAGCTAACAGACCAAAAGACACAATACTGCGTTTCTAAACTCATCATAAATCTTTTCTATTACCACTAATACTATTGTTACTTTTACTACTTTCGTGTTTTCCCTGAAATGTTTATCTCACTACGCTAATGGGGTATCATAACTTGAAATGACATACACACGTGCCAAGTTCTGTATTGCGTCTGACTGACTATATCTGCTGTCTTCTCAAAATACCGACTACATAGTTTGATTATGTTTTACGTTTGCAATATCAGAGGCTCTTGCCATTTGTCCATGGTGAAAATAGATGAAGAAACCATAGAAGCGATCGTTTTATGATATAGTTTCATAGAACAAAGGATAGTTGCGCTTGATCAGCATTTGATCATCCTTGAAAACTCTAGATAAAGTCCTAGATATTTCATTACTATTCTGACTTGGTAGGCTGTTTAACACAGCCTATAGTAAAAACCATTCTCAATCCTATTAGTGTTTACCATTGTTTTTATTCGAATGATACTCTTTAATAATCTTACATTTGTTGTCATTATGATCCTCTCCTTTCATTTCTCCACAATATTGTTGTTTTGTTTCTGGTTTAATCCCTGTTTCTTACTTTACGTAATCCATTCGTTGTGCGCGAAATTTAATTATCTTCCTTTAAATCTCGAACAAAGTATACTTCTTATTTCTGAATCTTGTCTTTTTTCTCTTGAACTATATTGCCTACATTTAGTTCGATGACAATTATAATTTCAATTCGTTTACTTATATTCTTATTATTGTTAATCGGGGCGAAAAGAATATTTTCCATCACACCGACTTCGGTGGCTTGGACATGTTCTACGAATGTCGTCCCGGAGAATTCCACGTCGTGCATTATTTGCCGACTCTGGGACTGGTTGGAAAAAGCGGAGAGGTGGTCAGTATATGACATGATGTCGTGGTATGAAAGAAAGCTGCAAAGGGCTGGCTTGTGTTGGTCCTTCACGACTCCCTGGCTGGGGTCCGAGAGATGGTGCAACACAGTGGCTAGAGACGTTATCAGATATGGCTCAGATTGGAGCCAGTGGCGATCCTGCTGTAACCTTCTTTTACTTTCTTCGTAAACAGTGGTTGCTTCTTCCTTAACTGAAAGATTTCTCGTGATTGTACCTTTTCGTTTCCCCCATTATTACTACTATTACACTACCTTACACTAACCTGGTCGTTATTGTTTTTTTCCCTTCTCTTTAAATTCCTCATTTTTTTGTGTGGCGCATATATATTTGGTGCCCCTTGTACCAATATTTATGTGTTCAAATAAATAATAAATTCTTATTATTACCCTGTTGCTGTATTAGTCTGAAGTGAAATAATTTGGAATAATACACATTAGTCCAATATCATGTATATATGAATAGTAAATTTATTGTGATATTAATATTTCATTTTATCAATTGATATTTTATCAACTTTTATCATCCACAAAAACTGTATGAGAACTCAAAATTTATAATATATTCTCCCCTGTTTATTTATTCTACAGATGGATCTGTGATCGTTTTGGGAAATATTCTTAACATTTAATTCACAAAATGCAAATGGCTGATTCGAATTGTGTTGATTTTCCACCTCCTTCAAACTGTGTATATACAGATGTACAGTCCAATTTTGTTGCACCCAAAGTAGCTAGTCAAGTTGATACTCAGAATTACGCATCAACTGAACTTTCAGCTACATATACTGGATTGTGTTGCTCCATATGTCACTGTTTTTTCAGTTCTTCCGATCAGATGTCTAGACACTTGAATATCCATAATACCGGCAAACCATATGTTTGTTCCCATTGTAATGCTTCATTTAATCAAGCTGAGAATTTATATGTACATATTTCATTATATCACACAATATGTGAAAATCAAGACCATTACAATTGCTGCTTATGTGACAAGCGATTCCTTCGTTTTACCGCGTACAAATCACACTTGTTACTACATCAAATCGACGAGAATTTTGTTTGTTCCGTTTGTCAACAGTCGTTCGAATCAGTTACATTGTATGAAAAGCATCTGCATGCATGCACAAAAACCATTGTCATTAATAAAGCTCCATCTCAATATCGATGTCGAGTTTGTGGAATGCTCTTATCTTCTGTTGGTAAAATTAAACAACATTATCGCCGTAGGCACCCTTGTTATCGTTCTCATTCTATCGAAAATCCTAGGGTAATCACAGAAACTAATCTGGAACCATCGACAGATATAAATGCAGGAAATATCAGAATTAGTAAACTTCGTGCTACTGATCACCTTTCAACTATAATAAAAAGGGGTCAGCGTCGAAGTAAGAACTCGCTTTCTATGTTGGATCAGCTGATTTATCAAATTCCTTCTGAACAACCAATTATCCAGGACAATTCTCATGCAATTAAATCGAATCACAAAAAGCGAAAAACTCCTTATTTGTGTTCAGTATGCCATAAAAAATTTGTCAAACCATCCTTACTTAAACGTCATATGACAATCCATACAAAAAATAAATCTTACGAGTGTGTATTATGTCACGCTAGATTCACACAAAAATCTTCTGCAAAAACACATGTATTTCTTCATATTAGTGCATTGAATATCCATCCAAGCTACCATTCCACAGAAAATGGCATAGATTCATCGTTCCCCGTGTTGGCTGTTAATAATAAATCACAGGAGAGTGTTGCTAACAGATTACCTTGTTTAGATTCTCATGTGAATTCTGGTATTGAAATCTTGACTTTTCCGAATGATAAGGATACTTCAAACTGTACAACTCTGCCACATAATTCTGTTGTGTTGCAGTCATTTATTCCTCAGTATCATGCAGCGGGAAGTAACTTGAATCGAATAAGACCTGATCACGCTGACCACAATCTTGTTCCCTCAGTTTCTAACTCAAATCTTGGGATGGATTATTCTTATCCCCAAATGTTTAGTTGTCCAGTGTGTTATAAAAGATTTCAAGTGTCTAGAAGCCTGAGAGTACACATGTTACGTCATTCTATGGTTGGTTGTAAAAGCTGCGAACAGACCCCAATTTCTAAAAACTCAATTCAGCAGAAAAATATCCAAAATAGATTGAATGCCAAACCATGTGATAAATCGAAAAAATCTTGTTCAAGAAAGCTCTTACATAGATTTAATCGGTGTATTCATTGCTTCAAGGTTTTTCGATCTGTAAATCGCTTAAAACTGCATATTTACAAAACCCACGTTGGGAGATGTACTATATTTATGTGTCGCAAATGTCCTCGTAGATTTATATCCAGCCTGGGTTTAAAAAGACATGTGAATCTACGTCATCGTTGTGTTAAAAGTAACAATATCTGTCCTATATGTCAAACTTTGTTTTCGAATTTGTCTGCATTAAAACATCATATGGACATACATTCTAGTGAGCGGCTGTTCAGCTGCTATATATGCCACAAGAGATTTCAGTTCCTTCATTCTTGTCGTAAGCATCTACTTAACCACTCCATTACCAAACGTAGTAAAAAACAAAAACATGGTGTACGAAAATTGCCAGAATCTTGCGCATCTGATATGGTAATAAGTCCTAAATATCCTGTTCTCCAGACTGTGATTATAGATAGCTCATCTAAATCAAAAGATGCAGGCTCGTGCTCTGATCCCAACATTACCGTAAGTGACTTTATGAATACAGTTGAAAAGTGTTCTTCATATGATAATACAGGTCCAAATACCTTTAGATCAGATGGTTTATCAGTTGTAGTTCATGTCCAATCGCCGTCAAATGATGCAAGTAATATTTTTGTCCCACTACCGGAATCAGTTTCCCAACATCAAACTCTCGATTTTCCTACTGTAAACAACTTCAGAGATAACTTAAATAACCTCAAAAATTCAGAAATGATTAGCGTAGCCGCTAAACCTTACAGTGAATTCTCACAACACCAAGCAAGTCTTTGGATCGACTCTTCAGTTGAAAATCAATCTTACTGTGTCCCAAACATTCCACCAAATGAAGTAGATCAGACTCTTGATTTGTTGGTCATTGATGGATCTCAAGCATTTAGCTCAACAGAAATACCTGCTGAGGGTTCACTTGATGCCTACGAAGTACCTGTTTTATTGCCTCCAGATAATGTAGATTCCTCGAAATTCCCTTCAAACATCAGCATTGAGCCTTTATTTAATACTCAGTCTTTTATGTGCGCTGTTGAACCGTTAGAAAAAGACCTGACAACTAATATTTGTTATGCCTCAAGTACATATACAACTAACATAAATACTGCTGTTTCGGTAGTGAATGATTCCAATCAAGCTAGTAATACTAATCCTGATTATAAAACTCTTCGACCTTCCGCAAGGACATGTTTAAATGTTCATAAATCATGTTCATTTGAAAAAGAAACCTCTGACATCATTGAATCAAATTCATTTCCAATTTTGTCGGCACAGCAACTGTATGGATGTGGGTTATGCAACATGGTGTATGAAGATGCAGAAAGTTTACTTCAACATAATCGTACATCTCACAATAATGTCCCGAAGTCATTTTCATGTTCTAGTTGTCCATGTAGTTTTACAAATCCAACTCTGCTTCTTAGTCATTCGCGTATACATAGTCCAGAATATGATGGGATACTGAACTGTCCTTTGTGTCCCATGTCCGTATTCACCAAACAATCGGCTCTTAGTCGCCATATTATCTATTGTCATCCATTGCCTGTCTCAGAGCCGTTTATGTGCTCAAACTGTGGCATGCGATTCATGATGCTTCGCAGTCTAAAATCTCATGTAAATAATATTTTGAATGGTGTTGATATATGTGTATCTAAATCAGCATTAGAACAACAAGAAAGTACCAATAATATGATTAACAATGAACTACTGAATGGTAAAAATGCAAGTAAATTAAACAACACGTCTAGTTTCAAGAGAAATACCCATCACATATCAACTTTGTCCTCTAATTTGGTTGACGAAATAGCAAAGTTACAACCATCAAATCATTTGTCTTTATCGGAAAAATATTTAATTAAAGTGAGTTCAGTTTAACATTAAATCGAGAGCTACTGTTTCGTGTTATATAAAAATATTATGTCTAGTCTACTCTGATCCTGATTTTAAGTAAGTGAACCTATTCATTCTGTTTGAAAATAGGTCACTTATTTCGTGATGTTTCCATAATTTTGAACTATCATAAAATCCATCATGTTTGTGTCATCAACTGGACGGTAAGACCGTGCTCTTTCCTCCCGGTGAAGAGATACCTAAGACCCGTTCCTGATATCACCTATGTATGGTAAATAAATAGCAATATTGGTGTACGGGTTAATTCAAGAGGTATGGTCACTTTTCATCCATATTTTGAAGCCTCAAATTAGTGTAAAACTTGACAATTTAGACTAACACATATTTCAGCCAAGTTTCTACCATGGAGGAGGGCTTTGATGATTTGATGACCGAACTGAAAACAACCCATTATCTGATATAAAAAAAATGAATAATCTGGTCTTTTTACTGTAGCTACTGGGTCAGTAAAGAAGGGGTTAGTAGTCCCGTCCATTGTACTAAAGTCGGAGTTGCGGCATATTGGCGTCACCCATGAACATATCGGTTTCATACTATCATTTGCTAATTTACGTCAAGGTTTCATTGGTAAATCGCCTAGTGTTTAATTATGTCCCAACGTAATTATTCCATAGATGATGGCGCTTTACACTGGAATTGTATTGAAAAATATCTAAATTAAGACGTGTTTCTTATGTAACCGTCGTGAAATGAACAATGGCTATAAAGGTACAAAAACTCTTTCCATATATTTGCCTTTCGCGCACCCACTCCCAAACTTTAGAAGGACTATAAAAAGATCTATGGCCGTATAATTAGTTGCATACGTTTGTTCCAAAACTATTTTCCGAACCACCTGATATCTAATAGGCATCGTTTGACTACCGTAGTTCTTAGTACTTTCATAAAACTGTCACTTAGGTTAGGTCCAAACAGCCTTGTGAGGTAATTTTTTATAATATAACTTGTTCGTCTGTCATTTCCGAATAAATATAATGACAAATACCTAACCAGTACTCTAAAACTGTATTACTTATTTCTACATTCTGTGACTCCTGAATACAAATTCTTTATACTTAGTTCTTTTTATTTACTTTATCAACAGTGAGAATTTCAAAACCATTTTCAGTGCAGCTATTCGCTTCCCTTATTCATATTGAAAGTGATAGGCTTTTGATCCCGTTTATACGGATTCATGAGAATTTAGGGTACTCTTTTTATTTTTTTTTTTTTATTTTGAGCAGACCCCAACCTGTATTGCATTCAGTTTGTAGGTTGTCAATATAGCTCAGATATCTTTCGATAGTTCTCTAAAAGTTACAAATAGGCAACTATAATTAACATATAGTCTTAGAAAATCGAACATTTTAGACTTTTATATAAAACTAAGTATTTAAGTTTAGATAAATCACACTGTATTATAATAATGAAAAATAAATTACCTTAGTAGTAATTATTTTTGTGATGATTTTTAGTATTTGAATTATTATGTGCCTAATAATATGTCATCTTCTTTTACAACTAGGCTGCTAGAGAACGCGTTGAAAACACTGTTAGTTTTCCAAAAGTACTGATAGATTCACATCCACTAAACCACGAATCTAGCTTCCCTGTCAGTGGAAATATTTGTAATATATGTAATAAAAACTTCACAAAAAAATCAGACCTTCGATATCACCTCAATGTACATTCTGGAATTCGACCATATGAATGTGATAAATGCCATCGACGGTTTATGAAACATTCTCAACTTCGTCAACACAAATTTAAAGTACACGAATTAAATATGTCTCAAATAGTTGTGACGTATAAAAAGAGGGCATTAATGAAGCATGCACTTTTCTGTCATTTATGCGGTTCCGGATTTTCCTCTAGAAGCAGTCTACGCGTACATGTAAGATTACATACTGGTACTCGAGGTTATGGTTGTCCATATTGTAATTCTGTTTTTCATAACCCTAGTCATAGAAAACGTCACTTACTCAATTGTAAAGCGAGACGTCAAAGCAGCAATGAGTGGAATCCTGCTAACTTTTCATCTACTATGGATAATAATATTTCTTCAAATGATGTTATGAACATAAATCATCCTGAAGAGGAAACGATTAGTGAAGCACATAAAATGAGTCGTTCTTTTAAAGATTGTATCTGTGATAATGGGGTTTCTGAACACTGTACTAAATGTACGCTTTATTTGGATATATTATTATACTCAGAAGAAATACCAACGAATGATAAGGTGATTAACAACCAAGTTTTAGATGTACCAAATAATTCTGGTTCCGAACCAGTCAATATGTCAACGGTTTATCTTGAAATCACGGATCATGATATTAATAATAATCTTGAAAAACCCTTTATAAGTGACAATATTCCAAACACCATTGGTATTGCAGATGGGCAACAGTGCCAATATCTTTTAGCCTCAACTTGTGATATGACCGAACTCAACCAACATTTTATTCCTATCAATAATAACTTAGACAATGCAATTAATATCCGTGATAGTAATAATGATATAAGTAACGACACTAATCCGGTTGTTTTATATTCAGATGAGAATATATTTGATTTTGTACCATGTGAAGATATTTATTCTAATAATACTCTACATAATAATCCTGAATACTTGAATACTACTTTAGGAAATGAACCGATAAATTCTTCCATAAACACTGTTACTACTGATAATACAATTATAAGTAGTCATATTCATGTTGATAATAATCTAACCACTCATTTGACAAAAGTTAAATTCAATCATAATAAAAAATTTCAACGTTTATTCAATTGTACTATATGTTATAAAACATTTACTAAGAATTCATCATTAACTAGACATGAACGAATTCATAATATGATTAAACCTTTTATTTGTCGTTTTTGTAATGCTAGCTTTACTCAAAGTTATAGTTTAACTAGTCATGAATTAATACATATCGGTGAAAAACCATATAAATGTTCACAATGTAATGCTAGTTTTCGTCAGTTATGTAATTTAAAAAGGCATTTAAAATTAATTCACAAATAAATGTACATTATATATATAGTATATTACTCATATATGTTTTCTTTTAATAAAGTGACGCATGGAGTTATACTTTTATAATGTATAGTTAGATTCAATATTTAATGTGTTATTATGAATTAAATATTATATTTAAATGTTATTTATACATTCACATGAAACTATTCATAATGCATAATGATGAAAAGGAATTTATGAATACAAGTACTTTATTATGATAAATCATAATTACAATGTAAAATACGTTTATATTAACTTCTTTCTCTCTCTCTCTATTTTACTATATATATATGTCTGTAAATAGATAAATCATTTAGTTTTGTATTACAATTTATTTGTGTATATAATAAATATATAAGACTAGTTATATGTTTTACTCTGTAATTATTTTAGTATTAAATAATTAATTTAATTAGTTCATATACTTGATCCAAATCGATTTTTGATGTATACTATATTCATTGGATTTTGTACTGTATGTCTTAAAATATTGTTTAATTAATTGTTTTTGAAATGTATAATCTGCCATCAGATATTTCATCAGTTCTACTTGGCATCGTATAGGATACTTGATTGAAAATTACACTATAATGAAACAGATATGGTACATTGTAAAGTAGTGTAAATATTTTTGTTATAATGAAAAAGAAGCCGACATTTTAGCAAACATAAATTTTTGATTACTTCTTGGTGGTCTGTATTATTACAATAGGAATTGTTAAAGTACAGAAAACTAACGTGATCAGTGAACTTAGCATTCAAGAATATACATACACATAATCAGCTGTTATGAAAAACGAATCGAATAGTTAATACTGTACTCTTCAAAATGTTGTGTATTTGTTTTTAAAATTGCCCATCAGTTAGCCTGATTTTGATTGGTCGCTAAAGTCTGTCATTATAGTATAGTATCTTACCGATTCAACACTAACCTGCTCACTCGATACTCACGCAAAATGACTATAACTACTAAAAAAACAAGGAATTTTGCACGATCGATTCGCTTTATTAATTTAAATTGCGAATGTTTCTCAGTAAGCTTGATAAGTAAAACTTTGATTTGAAATGTAGTAGTCAGTCTCTGTAACTTACTACTCTTGTAAAAGTCTCAGAGATTACAATTAAGTAATTCCGAAATTTCCCTCAGATAATTCTAGACATAATTTCGGTTGGAGAAACGCTGAAACATTGGACAGAAGCAACATAAAACCAGTGAAGTTTTCGGGGCTGAATATTCAGGCCACTGAGTAGTCAACAAAGACACTGAAATGGACACGATCTATCATTCAATTTTTAAAAAATCATAAAGAGTGTCAGTGGAGAAGCTAGTCAAAATAAATATTAAGAAAATGACTACAAAATTATCGGCAATAATCAGTCAGAATAAGCTGTCAGTTTATTATGGAAAAGTTTTGGTAATTTACCTCTTTTTTAAGTGTATATGAATGGCGTGTAAAATCAATGAAAGCTTAAAGGCTACATCATTCGGCCCAGCTTCACTTACATCATCCACCTAAGCTACAAATCTCCACCATTTCTGCATTAATTTTGGTTGAAATAAACATCAACACTTAGTAAATGCAAAAAGTGATTTCTTTCCACTGACTATATAATCAAGCTGTACATATTAAGAACAATAAATTGTTGTGAATGTGAAATCAGAGGTTTTAATACTAAGTCGTACAATAGGAATAACATTAAAGATTCCATGACATCTGTGGTAAAGCTAACAATGTATCGTTAAACTCACTGCTAAAGGATTGTAAAATGAATCATATTTCATATTTCAGATTAATTGGTTTCATAAAATATTGCTAAAGAATTAAACAAAGATCTATGATTACGAAACTAAACGCATAACATCTGTTTAAATTTGTTACCCAGGATGAATTATTATTAGTCAGTGATGATGAAAATATTTCCTTTGTTGATTGTTCTGATAATTCATCATTGCAGTTTTATAAAATATTATTTCCTTTCAATTGTATTGGTTGGAATTATCCAAACTTCTATTCACCTTATGATGTAAGATTAACCTATAATATAACATTTTCTTATCTTAAAATGGATATTTAGATATCAATAGTTTATGATTAATTGCTAAACAGTAACAGTTGGTATCAATACCAACGTTTTACTTGATAATTTCGAATAAGGAAGATAAACATAATGAACTACCATTCTTAGACTGTTTTTGTACAAAAAATTCTAATGGAAGTCTGAATTTAGTTATGTACTGTAAAACTGACACATTCAGATCGGTACATCGATTTCAACTCGGAATACCAATTTAGTGGAAATATTTCCCTGGCCTTGAATCTATTCAGTAAAGCGATTAAAATGATTACCTCAAAAGAAGACAAGCTAAGGTAAAAAGAAGCAACAAACACCTTGCGACCTAATAATTTTCATTTGGATATTATTACAAACACTGAAATGAAACGATATGTCTTTAAATAACTATTCAAATGAAGTATCTTGAATTGGTACTGTATTCTTATCTTACCACTACGGTACGATAGAAGAATTGCAACGGATCTTGAAAATGTCAAAATTTGGTGCTTTCTATGAAACAACTAACGTTTCGAATAGAGGAAAACAACCCTTTTGCATCTACGCAGAACTACGTGTTTAGATTAGGCTGTGTTGATTATTATGCGCTCTTTATTGGAGGGCCCTCTTGTGAAATCTTAACTCGTGTGAAGCAATACAAACTACACAAGATGACCTCTGAATAATCCTGTAGAACTGAAAAATCTAGAAATTAAAGAGGTAATTTAGTAACCACCTAGTCAATAACTAGATAATCCAAAAATATGAATTACCGAAGCGTTTCATATAACGCTGAATCCCTCTGCCCTTCAGTAGCAAGAAGGCATGACTGTTCGTCCAACTTGGACTGTTTATCCAAACAAACACATGTAAGTTTGTTCATTTCTTACACAATTGACACATACCCACACTCATACTTTAACTACATATTACAAATTTCATACCCAAACAAACATGCACTTATATGGCTCATACAGAATCACGACTTAAAATTAACATCGCATTAACATAATCAAACCTATTTTAACCGTTTATTTTGATTGAACTATATATTCTGCCTACTTCCTTTATACCATTTAAACTTGTATCGATTTAACTCAGTAACTTATTAATTCATTCTGAAGAGGCGGCTTACACTAAGTCACGAAAAGAAAGAAAATAAGACCTATTTTCCTGGCAGATATCTTATTTGAATAGCTTTTGTAATACTACCAAGCTATGGTTAAGAAACGTACGACTTGATCTTTTGTACTTTATTTATTTTGAAAATTATTGTATGTGACTGATGAATAAATCATAAATTAACAGTCGCATTTGTAAAGAAACCAAAGTACTCATCGTTTCGTGGTTAAATAAAGGCAGGCCTTAGCAAGATCAGACTTCAAGTGGTGGGGATTTAAAGTAAATACGGCTGATTAGTTATTTGTTTATGAACAAATGGTATTATTTTCCAAAATAGCTAGTTACTCTATCGAAGCATCTCAGCCACATGTAGTACATAAATAACGTGTAAAGTACTATACGCCCTTCAATGTTATTTAATTCATTATTTGAGATAACATTGTAAAGCAGTTTAAAAATGTGAGACCACCAGTGATAATGGTGAGATTTATTTTGAATATTGAAAATTAACTCAGATTGTGGTCTGTTTTTTTTAATTATACCACCTTGGAAAAAATGACAGACTAAGTATCTTTTACATCCTGATATCTAGTCCAACGAAACGATAAATAAACAGAAAACATCAAGTTTAGTCACCTGAAATTAGTAATAAAATGAAGTACTTTCTAGTCATGTATACTCAAATCTCATTATATATATAACTCAGAGCATTTTGTTATAATTGTAGATCTACCATTGGTGGATAGTAAAATCATTCAAAGTCATTATATATAAAAATTATATTTGAAATAATCTTAGCGATTGAAATTTAAATAATTCTAACGTTTCGTCCAACAAACTTGTCTCGACTTCTACAGGGTAATAATCAAATCTATACTGTGTTAATCCAATCATATTTGAATGTTGACTTTAGTAAATAGAATAACATGAATCAGTTAAATGAGAATCATGTGAAAAGTTCACGATGTGAAAGTAAATGACTGAACGAATTATGTGTATGTATGTACGTGTAAGATTGAGTTATTAATAGTTGATATTAAGTGTTATTATGTCTCTATGTGAGGAAAAACAAAATAAAAGTGGAAGCTGAAGGTTGAAATACTGTTTCTGAATCATTGATTGCTAAAATAACCCACATTGATTTCAGTCAAAATAACGATGCATGTGAAATATTTCGAAGGTTTACTATGTATTGTATCTTTTATTACTATATAATAAATTACGATACCTCTGAAGGAGTAGACCTTTGAAAAATAAAGTTACGGAAATAAACTTGAGACATATCAAGTATTCTCCTTTTTTCTTGTTACTGAACGACCTCACTTATGAAAGTGTACTGTTCATTTCAACGACATATATAAATATTCTTTTTTTCTATTTCACCTAATTCACAATTAACAGTAAACCTAATGGAATTTAGTTTAATTTACCATCAAGTTCAGATCTGTTAAATAACCTTCATAATTCAACCAATGAATCGTGTTTATATAAACAGTTCAAGGTCATCTTTGACTCATACGATTTTTCATCGGTTGATTATGAAATGTGTCTGAATAAAGGTTAAATATTGGTCATCCTGATAAGATGGTTCATTCTTAATAATTTCGGTTTTTATTAACAAAGTAATATAACCAATTTCCATTACACGTAAATTTTTTCTTACTTGAACGTATTCACTTTTATTCAGTGTATCTACTCACTCGTCTATCTGTAAAATGAATTATATGACACATACATCAACTTGGTATTTCAATAGCTCGCTGAATCGAATTCTAGAGACTGAAATGATTATTGTTATTTTTAGGTTCCATTTAGTTGTCGAGGAATTTTGATAACGCTTAGTGACTATTCTCTTTGTTTGGTTGGAAATTAAGTAAATCTATACTACAGTGAGAAATATATGACTGTCCTCAACTGATTCATTTCATAATTGCTTCCGAAAAAAATTAAATAAGAGAATAGTCATGTCGTAATATCATTTACGAATATGATTCCTGATGTGTGGGCAAAAATGATAATGATTGGTTAGTCTGACAAGTTTTGGATGAGTTATATATGCTCTTGTCCTTATTATTATCATTATTGATTGTTATTGAATTTTGTCGGTTTTTGGCGCGGAAATATATTTACGTTCTAGTCAGGCTAATCACGTGTTCTTGATCTGAGTTGTGTTGAAGTCCTGTAGAATAAAGACTGGAAGGGAATCTAGGGTAGATATTTATCTGAGGTAAATTAACGTCCCGTTCGTATATACAAATAAAACCGAACGTTATAACAATTCCGAATACATGGAATCAATTGATTGTAACCATCTTGATATATTATCGTTTTTATTACACTCAGAGAAGTGCATTCCAGATCATATGTTTTTATGTAATAAGATTTTATTTGTTAGTTAGTTACGGAGATTTGTTTGATTTTAAGACAGTTTATGTCATGATCTGACCTCAACCATAGTTACATTGAAAACTAAGGGGAGAAAGTGAATATCTTTAAAACATTTAAATGAATTCAAACAAGTTCTTTATTCTTCATCATTACTTTGTTTTATACTGATATTTGCATATCGTAAATGTTATGACCTTGATTTGTCTACCCACTTTTTGGTGCCGAGGATACTTGTCTAATCTAGATTTTGACCTTGATGCGATAGGCTGATCAGCTTAACCTTGAGACTAGTACGCGTGAGTTCGAGATGGGGTAGAGAGAAGAAAACTATTCTGTCACCTGATTGGTGGGCAAGCACACGAATGAGAGAAGACAAGACAACTGGAACACTACTCGATCTATTTCCCTGACCACTGAACTCACTGGATTTACTGAATTCAGATTAGTGTAAAAAGGTACATGAATAAACAAGTGAATAACCCGACCGCAACGTACAATAATTAGGAAAAATACAATTATGTCCAAAGCTGGGAATTAGAGTAGAAAATAGGGTGCAAAATAATATGTTTAAATTACAATAGCTTCGGAACAGAAAAAGGTATGGCAGTGAATGATACATCGAACGAAAGCTTATGTTCTGTAGAATAGATTAGGGACAAAAATAAATGTCAATGTTTTACAAGCTTTGAATAAAATGAAATAACGTCCCGAAAAAATAGCCTTCGTAGTTTGTCAGGGCTTCTTGTTTCCCGGTTCACATCAGTAAACAATCTGTTGAAATGTATCTTTAATAGAGTAATGCAAATTTATCATAGTAGTCGGACGATTTGAAATACTAACTTAATTCTTATGTTTGCTTTAAAGAATGACGATATTTCAAATCTGAAAACTTTGGTTTATTTATTCCAGATACTTGGTAAACAAAATAAGTGATTTTTTTAAAACAACAGGTGTGGTGGAAGTAATTAGTGAACATATGCACTTATGACTTACTTAATATAACTGATGACCGTCTGTGAGGCCTTTTTTTATAACTCTGAAAGAACTGACTTATTTTAATTGTAGATGCAATATGCAAACCTTAATGTCGATCAATAAAGTTTCAGGAATTCACATGAATACATTTTTATAGTAATATGAGATTTTCCCAATTTTTTCTCAAGTAAGAAACCATGTGAATATGCACGTGGGTAAAATTAAAATTACGTATTTGTTGTCATGTTTCTGATTTCACGTCACACCATGATTAAATCAATGCAACAAGTTTAATATACATTATTCAAAACTGAATTACCTAGTCACATATCCATAAACATGTACAAACAAAAAGGAGATCATGTATTTCCACAGTTACATGGAATGATGTAAAGTTAAGATTGATTATACTTGTATATTTTCAGTGGTATTGTGATTAACATTTAATTCTTTCTGTAACTTGAACGTATGCTTCAATGCCTTGATCCAACATTATGAATTGATGCACTATATCCATCAGTTTAGCTATACACCAGCTTTGAATATTTAAAGAGGTAGGGGTTAGAGTACTCAGTCGATCATATACATTTTCGAAAAGGTTGCAGAAACAAATACAATCAAGTTACCTAACAAGAGTAGAAGATAAACATCCATCATCCTCTATTGCTATACATATGATCGAAACAGGCTATAAGATTGATCTAAACTCGACTTTTGTGGTATTGTATAAAAGTGTAAAAGGGAGTTTACTAAGGTTTATTGAAGCCTTAATTATACAAAAATTCAAACCCCCTTTGTGTATTCAAAAACAGTTTGTTCTCACCTTAAACCTACCCTGGTAATACTGGCTTATTAGCCAGAGTGATTAGGTTTCAAATTATATTCACATTATTATTATTACTATTATTATTATCCTTGTCTCCTCTTACCCTCCATTTCCAGTTTAGTTGACCTTTTATTTTTATATATAAATGTTCTTAACAAGTATATGTATGATCAGATTGTTCGAAATGTATTGAGCTAATATATCACATAGTTCTGATAATCTTCGTCTTCTTATTACACCATCCAAATTTATCAAAGGGATTGATAGCTTTACATTTCAGAATGAATATGCAACATGTTTTATTGAACAATAATCAGCATTTTTACTGATGTCCATTATTTGGGTTGGATTTTTTATGCGATATATGTTTAGGCAATAAATCATGAAACAATGAGTTTTATGTGAGCTTCAGTGATATTCTTTGAGTCGAAAATTGCGCATGAATGTGATGTATAGTTAGACTTCAACCATAGATTTTAACTTAAATCCAACTGATAAAGTTATGGTTTCATCAAGGGGTTGGTGAGCCGATTTTTAGAGATTTATGTTGCAGTATCTCCCTTAAACTAAATCTTTACCAAGATTTTTCTCTTGAATTGTACGTGATCGTCTAGTTCATAGTTAAGCTTGTAGTTTTCATTCAACGTACCCAGATGGACAGCTAATTTTGATGAGCATCTATCAAAGATGGAGTAGTAAGTTCTTCTCTTCGAATGACATGGGTTATTTTCGTCAGAATAGTTATTCCGATAGGTTTTCTCTTGACGTTGTTTATAGTTGTGAATTCTGATGGAAATTATGCAATGAATATCTCCATCTGAAATTCTGGAAGCTGTAGAATCTCAAGCACTTATATGATTACACATATCCATCTTCATCCAGTTTCTTACATAGAGATAATTTCGAAGGTCGGTTGCCTCTGCAGATATTTTGCACAGTTTGAGGGCAGTGTTCATCACGACCTGACACCGATTGAAGAGCTATCAAGGACTAGAAAGCACAAGATACCTGTTTCGTGTAAGTTGAGGTCTCCTAATCATGTGGATATTGTCACCATTTTTCTACGATTTTCGTAGTTTACTCATTCATTATGTTCACGTTGCTGATTGCATATTCTTGATACAAGGAACCACTATAATTCCCACAATTCGAAGTCACAACACCAAGAGTTGTACAAGTGAAGATTTATTCACCCAGAAAATACACTCATTTACATATTGACTTGTACACACACTTGATTGTTAATTAGTACAATGTCACATGTATGAAATTATAGCAGAATCGTACACTGCATGTCGTACTGAACATCACGTTAATTTAATACAAGAATATCATGTTTTGAATAAACATCATACTAAAAGTAATCAATATCATACTAAATAGAATAGCACACAATAAAGATGTCACTGAATAATCATCATGTAGAATTAAGAACAGATTTAATGTTGAGCAAGAATCACAATGAGTTAAAAGTGTGATTATGTCTTTTCATCCTGTCATATCATTATACTAATTTCCTTCTCCACTCAACATATGTGAAATGTGATGACTCAAATCGATAAAAATTTATAAGACATAATATGTTATTTATATTTCATTGATTGAGCGAGAAAGTATTCATTTGATTTACTCCTCAATTATGATACTTTTATCAGAAGGGGTTTTGTGGAGATTGTAATAATTTCATTGATTAAGATCATGAGTCAGTTGAAGCTAGACCACCATGGAAAACCTGGAAGCACTGGACGGCCGTTTCGTCCTACTATGGGACTCCTCAGCAGTGCTTTTGTTCTTTATACTGTCAACTGACTCATTCCATTGTTTGACCTGATGGAAACTAGATTTATCGAAATGAATTTCGTTTTGTAGATACATTGTAAATACATTATCTCGTGAACTGGCCACCTCCCGGTTTTCTCTACACCATAAACGAGTCGGAAAATCATTATCTATGTACATATTCCTGTGACTGCATTTTCAACACACACACACACATCAGCTATTTCAACAGAGGGACGCTAATTGGGTTATCGTCAATGCTCACAATTACATACTGACGAACCTGCACATTACTAACTGGTATTTCTACTGCACGTCAGCAACCATGCACAGACGACGATGGTTGAATGTAGAATGTCATGGAGAACTCCTAACTGAGGCATGTTAGTTTTCACGATCATAAAGCGAAACTGCTTCCAGTGATGTGTTGAATACTCAGTGTATAACAGAGTCTAACAGCATGACGTGTATTGCTAGCTGGTTTATGAGTAGAACGGAAGCAAGCTCATCATCATCGCTATTAGTGATTGGTGACGTTGAGTGATGTAAGTCAGGATTGGTCATGAAAGCTTATATGTATTCGCTGCTTACCTTCTCCTAGATTTCTCTTTTTAGTGTTTCTATACACATCTTATCATTCCTTCTTCTCAAACCATATTCTCAATGTCTAATCTCATAATTAAACAGGTAATACTATTATCTTCCTTTCTTATTAATTTCATCTCACTTCGCCAATGTAGTATGTCAACCGTGGATGATGCATGTTATGTCAAGTTGTAAATTGATTATGAGCGAGTTCGTGATGTAAGCTGTAAGAATAATATTTTAGTAAGGGGATCTCGTTTTTTTAAATAATTTAATTGTTGAGGCTGGATCATCGTATACATATATATGCACTATTGGACTGTAACATTATTTATTACTAGTGATCTATCGATTGTATGTGCATGAAATTTTACGACTTTCGATTTTGGTTTTAGTTTATATCTCAAGAGGTTTGGTGATTTTCTGAGAATGATTTGAAGGGAAGACAAAAATCTAACTATTCATTCTTTGATAAAGATTATCGATTAAGTTCAGTATATGAATTCTCTTACTCTCACAAATCTTGTTTTGAATATATTGATATCACAGAATAGTGTAATTTCATTTACTCTATTTCTCTTTAATCAACAAATTAAGGTTTACTTTAGCTCAGTGTAAAAGTATGACGTAATCACTTTACATTATTTTAAGTTGACAAAAAAATTACTGATAAACTAGTTACATATTTTACGATTAAGATTAGTTGTGAAAATACCATGTTCAACTCATATGAAGTCATATACAATTTCGATTATTATTATTATTATTATTATTATTATTATCACTATTACAAAATCAACTTCAAGCATAAATTTATTCTATAGCGTTATGGAAAGAGTTACATAAACTAGTTAGAATGTAGCATGTTGATTTACCATAAATTATGAGAAACAACTGATTAAATTCCTAACTGATCATATGATATGACAAATTAGTTTTTCTCAAATTAACAATCATTAATTTTAATCAATGTTAATTAGATGATTTTAACAATTAGATTAGTACTGGTTGTTAAGAAATTGACAAAATGAATAAGGATATATGGTTAATTAGAGAACAAAATAAAGAAAATACTTTATACCAAAGTAATTAGATGTGTAATTATTTAGATATGCTCTGTAGTGAATATGTTTGAAACATCCATAAAATGACTTTATAATTTCTCTAAAATATAATAGATTCAAAGCCACAGTTAATCATCTTTATGACTATAAAAGGTATAGATGCAATACTAACAGCATTTGTGATTGGAAACAGTTTATGCATATTCAATATTTGTTCATCTCCAATCAAATTCAATACTGGGGTAGAAAACGAACTAAACATTTATCATCTTGATAAGGAATTCTTAAAGATACACAAAATAACACTGAATAAATCTATTTATAGAAAGCCTTCATCAGACATCCAGTTGGATTTCTATTAACCGGAATATAAGTCTAACCACATTTCTATCCGCCTGAGTGCTAAGAACGGGTAATATAGAAAATAAATTGGTGTTTTGAGAAAAATTAAAACTAAAATATTAGTTCAGAGACAAAAATGTAGGTTGTAAATCTAACCCAGAATGTGTAATCTCTATACTGAAAAAATACTACGCATAGGTGAAATTCAACAGCAATTAATTCACTAAAATTCTAAAGGCTTCAAAACTCCCGACGCTCGTTTCGACCATGTTCATTTGGATTTGGTAGGACCTTTACCAGACTCGAATGAACATGATCAAAACGAGCATGGCATTACTGTAAGCATCCAGAAATGCCAAATCGGAACCGACTCCTTAGACTTCCTAGGACACACTATCGATGAGCAAGGTATCCGACCCCTTAGAACCAAAGTGGCGGCCATTCTGGATTATCCGGAACCGACCACCGTCAAGCAATTATGCACGTTTAACGGCCTTGTAAGTTTCTATAGGTGGTTCATACCGAAATGCGCGTCCCTTATAAAACCTCTCACCGACCAACTTAGTGGAAATGCGACATCTATCAATCTGGATGACACCACGCGGAAATCATTTTCTATAATTAAGGAACTTATCGTTCAAGCAACAATGCTTGCCCATCAGGACACTGGAGCACCCACTAGTATCGCAGTGGACGCATCCGCCTCATCAATCGGAGCAGTCTTACAACAATGGGTTAACCACTCCTGACAACCTTCGGCATTTTTCGCTAGATGGTTGCTAGACACTGAATCGAGGTACAGCACATTCAGTGGGGAATTCCTAGCTATGTACTGCGCTGTACAGCATTTTCAAAACTATCGAAGGCCGAGAATTCACCCATTTTACTGACCGTAAACCACTTACTTTCTCTTAAAGCTCTTCTTCAGACAAGTACTCACCTCCTGAGTCTCGACAACTGGACTGCATTTCGCAGTTTACTTCAGATATTCAACGAATTTCTGGAGCAAACAATGTATTCGCCTTGTTTCGAATAAATTCCTTGAACAGTTTCCAAGGAATCGACCCTCTAAAACTCGCCCAGCTTCAAAAAGAAGACACTGATCTTCAGTACGAGGGAGTGGGCACGCTCCTGTGTAAGCTGCCAAGAATCTAAGATTATTAGACATAACAAGTGTCCTTTAAGCTCATTTAAAACTCCCGATGGTCGCTTCGACCATGTTCATTTGGATTTGGTAGGACCTTCACCAGATTCAAATGGATACTCTTACCTCTTAACCTGCGTAGACCGTTTCACTCGATGGCCAGAAGCAGTACCCATCAAGGACATCACTGCTGAAACAGTGGCCCGCGCCTTCGTCGAACGATAGGTAACAAACTTCGGCTGCCAACAACAATCACTACAGATCGTGGACGTCAGTTCGAATCTGAACTTTTCCGTTGTCTGACCGCAATATTAGGAACCACTCGCTTCCAAACGACCTCCTACCACCCACAAGCAAACGGGTTAGTATAACGCCTTCACCGACAACTAAAAGCGTCACTTACACCCGCAAACATTTCTCAGTGGACTGGCGCTCTTCCACTCGTCTTACTAGGAATTCGCAATGCAGTGGAAGCATTTATGGAACGACACTTCGAATTCGTGAATCATTCATCCTCTTCAATGAACATGGATCTAACCTACTACGCGAACAGGCTTACAAACGCAATGCGTTCAGTTAAACCTGTTTCTACTCGACTGCAATCAACTGATGTTTTCGTTCAACCTGACTTACGATATAGTACACACGTCTTCATTCGTCGAGACTCACATCGACGACCTATCGAATCAGCATACGAAGGACCTTTCAAAGTTGTTCAACGCGAACCCAAGTACTATATAGTCTATAAGAACGGGACCAACGAAAGCATCAGCATCAATCGCCTCAAAGCAGCGTATTTAGAAGGAAATCCTATTCACGTCGATTTTCCTTCAGTACAATCGCACGACACGACTCCCACACTTATATTATCTCACCCGACAGCCAACACACACGATGATACCTCGGCAGTATCAGGAAATAAACTTAAAACAACGCGTTCTGGAAGAAGAGTAGGATTTCCAGAACATTTAAACGATTGCTGCACGTAAGGTACTAGTTTACATTTTATGTCATCTCGATTTCTCTTTGTACTATATGTAATATAAAAAAACCAATGTTAATATGCTTATATATTTATATTTTTTTATTTCAAAAAACAAACAAAAAACCATATTATAAAAATCCTTTTTTACGCTATTACGTGAGCATGAGTTTATTTTCCATGTTTTTCGCCCGCTTTGTGCTTTCCGACATTACTTACTTACTTTCGCCTGTTAGCCCTCGTGAAGGAGCATAGGCCACTTACCAGCATTCTCCATCCAACCCTGTCCTGGGCAATCCTTTCCAGCTCTTTCCAGTTCTCGTGATGCAGTTTGATAGTTTCCTCAATTTATGTTCTATCCATTTCCATCGTCTTTTCCTAATTCCCTCTTCAGCTGGAAGCTGGTTGGTTCTCTCCCACAAAAGGCTGTTGCTGATGGTATCCGGCCAATGGATGTTGAGTATCTTGCGTAGACAGCTATTGATAAATACTTGTAACTTCTTGATGGTGGTTGTTGTAGTTCTCCAAGTTTCAGATCCGCACAGTAGAACTGCCTTGACGTTGGTATTGAAGATTCTGACTTTGATGTTGGTTGAAAGTTGTTTTGAGTTCCATATGTTCCTTAATTGAAGGAATGTGGCCCTTGCTTTGCCAATCCTCGCCTTTACGCCTGCATCTGAACCTCCTTGTTTGTCGACGATGCTTCCCAGGTATGTGAAGGATTCCACATCTTCCAGAGTTTCGCCATCAAGAGTGATTGGACTACTGTTCTCCGTGTTGTGTTTGAGGACCTTGGTTTTCCCTTTGTCTATTTTGACGCCTACTGATGCAGAGACCGCTGCTACGTTGGCTGTCTTTGTCTGCATTTGTTCGTGTGTATTGGATAGGAGGGCTAGGTCATCTGCAAAGTCTAAATCGTCTAGTTGGTTCTGAGCTGTCCATTGTATGCCGTGTTTTCCCTCAGATGTCGAGGTCTTCGTAATCCAGTCGACCACCAGAAGAAAGAGGAAGGGAGAGAGTAGACAGACTTGTCTACTGCGTCTTTCATCCGGTTCAGCAACACTCTGTTTAAGACTTTTCCTGGTACTGGCAGTAATGTAATGCCTCTGTAGTTCTCACACTTGCTCAGATCTCCTTTCTTTGGAATCTTGATGAGATGTTCTTCTTTCCAGTCCATCGGCACTTGTTCCTCCTCCCAAATCTTCTTGAATAGAAGATGAAGCATGCTTGTAGTTAGTTCGATGTCTGACTTCAGTGCTTCAGCTGATATATTTTCGGGTCTTGCTGCTTTCCCGCTCTTGATTTGTCTGATGGCCATTCTGATTTCTTCGGTCGTTGGTGGATTGACATCTATAGGAAGATCTGTGTGTGCTGCTTCGATGTCCGGTGGATTCATTGGAGCCGGCCTATTCAGATGTTCCTCGAAGTACTCTGCCCGTCTGTTCCGCTGTTGTCGAATCACAGTGATTGGCCTTCCTTCTCTGTCGTTGATCGGTCTCTCTGGTTTACTTTATTTCCCTGCCAGTCTCTTCGTTGTGTCATGTAGTTGTCTCATATTTCCTTCTCTTGTAGCTTTTTCCGCAGCCGTTGCGAGTTCTTCCACGTATTTCTGTTTGTCGGCTCTAATGCTCTTCTTCACTTGCTTGTTTGTTTCTATGTACTCAACTTGTGCTTGGACTTTCTCTGCTCGTGTTCGGCTGTTATTAACTGGCTGTCTTCTTGTTCTTCCTTTCTTTGATCCTGTCTAGTGTTTCTATAGAGATCCATTCCTTGTGATGATGCTTCTTGGGCCCCATAACCTCTTGACACGTTGAAGTTCATGCATCTTTGATACCTTTCCAGTTATCCTCCATAGTAGTTACTTCTTCCTTCAGTAGATCCTGTAGGGCTTGGAACCTGTTGTTGAGGGCTATCTTGAATTCATTGAGTTTGTCAGTATCTCGAAGGAGGGCTGTATTGAACCTTTGCAGCGCTGTTTGTCCAGTTCTTCTTTAGCTTCAGTTTTAAATTGGCCACAACCAGGTGGTGATCGGAAGCTATATCCGCTCCTCTCCTTGTTCTCACATCTTCCATTTTCCTTCGGAACTTTTTATTGATGCAAATATGATCTATCTGATTCTCTGTGGTGTGGTCCGGTGAGATCCATGTAGCTTTGTGTATATGTTTGTGTGGAAATATTGTGCCGCCTATGACCAATTTGTCGAATGCACACAGATTTACAAATGTTTCCCCGTTTTCGTTTTTCTCTCCCAGTCCATGCAGTCCCATGATATCTTCATATCTGGTATTGTCTATTCCGACTTTGGCGTTTAGATCTCCCATCAGAATGTTGAGGTCCTTTCTTGGGCACTTCTCTATGATTGATTGCAGCCTCTCATAGAATTCATCTTTAATGTCGTCGTTGCTATCATTTGTGGGTGCATAACATTGGATAATATTCATTGTGATCCCCTCCTTCTTTGTTTTGAATGATGCTTTGATGATTCTGGATCCGTGAGATTCCCACCCTACAAGTGTATTTCGTGCTACTTTGGACAGCATTAGAGCAACTCCCTGAGTGTGCGGAGCATTTTCCTCTTCATGACCAGAGTATAGCAGCATCTCTCTCGTATTTAGTCTTTGTTGTTCAGCTTGGGTCCAATGGGTTTCGCTGATTCCAAGTACTGCCAAGTTGTATCTCTTTGCTTCCGTTGCTATTCGACTGGTCTTCCTGATCTCCCACATTGTCCGGACGTTCCATGTACCTATAAAAATTGTTGTTCTGGTTGTTAGAAGGGGAATCGGCCTTATGGCTTTCGAAGGAACTCGGCTTTCACCCTAATGCGTCATATTTCTTCTAAATGAAGACCTTCTAACTCCCAGGGCAGAGTTTAAATGGTTTGAGTTATTTTTTCTGGTTAGCGTTATTTTAGCGAGTTAGTTTTCTACTGGATGGGGACGCTAACCACATGCCCAACCCTCCTCCTTTATCCGGGCTTGAGACCGGCAGTAACTTTAGGAGAGCTACAGGCGGAGTTATATTCCGACATGCACTTGTATATATACTTTTTTCCAGGACGGCTGGAAAAGACGATAAAAAGAACGATGAAGTTTACGAGGAACCGAAATTTTCATTGTACTTTTTTTACTATATTGTACTTCATGATCCCTTATCGTAAGGATAGACGACCAGACGCTGCTAAACCTTGCAAGCTATCAGAAGTGTTTACTAACGACAAATTCGTTGGGTTTAAACTTCTGGCTGGTCACGTCTTAGGGTCATCACTACCCCACTAGGGGGTGATCTGTACCGGTAAATAAATCCCCAAAATAAATAGCTCTGTAAGTTTTCGACATTGGATGCTGACCACATTAGTTTTAATGGACTCATCTAGCTGAAGGCGCTCGGTCATGCATCCGCACCAGATCACGAGTGGAAACGCTGTGCTCAAAAACCCCTGAAATTGCTAGCCAGATTAGATCAGACGATCCTCGATATATTGATAGCCTATCAATATATCTTCGAACCTCCATGCTTCTGTCTTTTGATTTCAGTTGGTGGGTACGATTCATATTAGGTGTTACTGGTTAAAGTGTTATCAAACTCCGAATACCTGTGGCATCTTCAAGGGACTAGTAGATACATAATAATTTTAATATTAAAACATATTTATACGATTACTGTATGCTTATTATTTATTCGTACGGAGAAAACATTTATACAAAAAAGTATATAAATCACCAAACCTCTTGAGATATAAACTAAAACCAAAATCGAAAGTCGTAAAATTTCATGCACATACAATCGATAGATCACTAGTAATAAATAATGTTACAGTCCAATAGTGCATATATATGTATACGATGATCCAGCCTCAACAATTAAATTATTTAAAAAAACGAGATCCCCTTACTAAAATATTATTCTTACAGCTTACATCACGAACTCGCTCATAATCAATTTACAACTTGACATAACATGCATCATCCACGGTTGACATACTACATTGGCGAAGTGAGATGAAATTAATAAGAAAGGAAGATAATAGTATTACCTGTTTAATTATGAGATTAGACATTGAGAATATGGTTTGAGAAGAAGGAATGATAAGATGTGTATAGAAACACTAAAAAGAGAAATCTAGGAGAAGGTAAGCAGCGAATACATATAAGCTTTCATGACCAATCCTGACTTACATCACTCAACGTCACCAATCACTAATAGCGATGATGATGAGCTTGCTTCCGTTCTACTCATAAACCAGCTTGCAATATAACGAATAGGCTCAAATATCCTTCGTAAAATCCATTCAAGATCACTTCATGAAATGCAAAGATTACAACTAAACGTAGCTTAGCAATATGACCAGTCATAAATTAACCCATGTATCATGGATCCTATATTATTACCGAACAATGCTTCTGCATAATTTACATTTGTGTTCACTAAGTTTTTTCTTGTAGTTATTAATCACATCTGACATAATACATGCATTATGAATAGGAACTTCAGTGAAGATAACGTCTCAGCAACTTCCCAACCTGTTTAAGGAAATTCGGCGTGATATACCTTCTGCCATGATGATTATAATTGTAATAAAGTAAATACCCCCTCCGAAACAATTTCATCACTGTTCACATAAATATGATTTGGTTTCTTTGTCAAGTGATTATACAACCATTTTCATTACAATTTCGTCATTCTTTCTTACGACTTAAATATTAGTAACTAAAATATCATCCCTATATCTCTATATAATTATTATTAACCTATGAATACTAATCAATGTTAACTATATTTAATCATATTTTTTGTATCATGTTCTTCATCCTATGAACTTTAGTTCCATTTCGAAAATTCATCCAAACTTCACTGATTAAATTACGTTAAACTCTTATTTATAATTGCTATTAGAGAATAGATTTGTATTCACTGGAATATTTCCATCATATTAAAGCACAGATATGTGAATGAAAAATATTCGTTTCAATAAATTCTCTTCGGGTTCTACAATTATATACCCAAATTAATAATCCAAAAAGTGGTTAGGTTTAAGGTAGAATACATCATTTAAATATCATAGCATATGAACTAAGGATTGTAAAATAAATTAAAATCGTCAATGTTTAGGTGACTAATATGAAGTGTTGACTTGATTTAGTTTATACATTAAATGAAATTGTGAGATAAATGATGATCAGAATAAATATGGTCAACATGGGGAGAGAATAATGTAATTACAAATTAAAAACCACGTAATACACAGAATGATATCAATGAGGTACAAATTAGTAAAAAGAGATGGATGTTGAATAATCTTCTTAAAAACGTTGGCAAGTATTATATTAGTAGTAATAGCGTATAAGCTTCATATTAGTCATCCCAACATTGACGATTTCATTTTATTTAGCATTACAAACAATTCTTAACTCACATGCTATAAATTTTGAAACGATGTACTTTGCCTTAAACCTGGTCCACTTTTAGATTCTTAATTGGGATATATAACTGTAGGACCTGGAGAGAATTTATTGAAAATAATATTCTTCGTTCATATAACATGTTTATAATTTTATTATTACTTGTATAATTACTACTCGTACATATAAAGAATTTATTTCATTCTATAAACCTTGTTTTTTTACTGTTTAGCAATCTGTTCACGTTTTGTAAATAAAACGTATCACTAAAAGCCAAGAAATAAACAGGTTTACATACACATATATATGCTAATTGTACTAATATCACCAATAAACCTGGAACATAATTCTACCGTACTTACTACGTATATTTTTCTTATAATATGTACAGATTGTACGTGAAATGGACTATTGGTACTACAGAAAGTACCAAATAATTGCTTACAAAGAATGGGCAGAAGGATAAGTCACCGATATCCTCATACACAAAACAAAGTATATATCAATCAGCTTTACTATCAGCTGATAATTGCAGGGCACATCCGTTTAATAAAACTCTAATAGGAAAAAAAACTCTACAGACAATAAAAGTAAATCATGATATGAGAAATATCTAAGAAAAAAAGTACAATAATCAACAATGCCTACAAATACACACAAAAACTCAAAAAAAGAAAGCTACGTAGATTGACACATGGTATGTATAAAGAAAATCAGGGTATATGTTATTTTTTTTATTTTAACAGGAATTAACAATGAATTTGATGTATACACATATACAACATAATCGTAAGATAAATGGGAAACAGATAATTGTAAATGTGGATCTTTATTTTCAGAGAAATAAATAAATAATTATAAAAATAAACTAGTTTGACTGGTACAAATGGCGCGCAAAACACAAGGAAAGTAAATAATAAAGAAAAACACGATAAGAAAAAGGGAAAGATAAATAGGTGGAAATTATGTACTCAATTGTAAAGAAATTGTAAAAGTTCATACGTATCTTGAGCCATGGAAATTACAAATTACGCGGACTTTGTCAACCGCATAAATAGAAACTTTTGTACAGAGGAAAACGAAACTGCTTTTCAATTCAACCATTTCGTGGAACACGATGTTCTGAGAATAATAAGCAAAACTGAGATTCCGATTACTTCTTACTGTACACGTAAAAAGATATATATATATATATATATATATATATATATATATATATATATATAAATGAAAGTTTTTTGTGTATACCTTTGTAATGTATGCATTCATGTGTACCAATGGTAACTTTGGGGGAAAAGAGAAATACAAAGTACCTGGTAAAAAATTTCTTAACTATTATCAATTACGAGAACTGTTTCGTATACGAAGTGAATTTTTGTAAGTGTTGTCTTGAACTGACGACTTTACGGGTGTATTTTTATTATTGTGACGCGTAGATGATGGTCGACCAATACGGAATACATATATATTAAGAAAGTCAGCCAACTGTATACATACATCAGCATCATATAATATGATATTCACAGCTCCAAATGTCTAGAATTTATAAATAATAAGCAAATAGTGACTTATTTCAATTGCAGTTTTGTTTTTTGAGACATGCTAATTAAAAAATATACTGAAATTATATTTAAATTACTCGAAGGGATTTTCGCTCTTCAATGTCCATCTTCTTGTCCCACAGGTAAATAGGGCATATCGAATGACATAGTGAGTAGGACATATATTACGCATTCTAACCCATTGACTACCTCGACGGGAAACGATGGCTCGTATAGGTTGGAAGATGGCTACGGGTGGGCAAGCCAAGACGTGTGACCAGTCCGTGAAAACATTGACTGTTGGGCTAAGCCATGTAAGTAGGTGCAGACAACCTGGTTGGGGTCCACGTGATTGCCGTAGCCAGTGGTTAGACTGTGAATGATGGGGCTTGAAAATTTTTGACAGTCCCACAGATACCTTCACTTTTTGGTCTCTATTCAGAACCTAGGCTTCTAAATTCCTTATAAATTTATTTATTCCAGTGATTTATATTTTCTGCTGGAATCGTATCTTCGACGACTAATCTTTCCTATTACCGTCGATCCTTTGACTATCTCTACCACTTTAGGATTTTCCCTGACAATTTTATCGCACTATGCTAATAGGGTATGGCAGCTTGAATTGTTGTACAAATATGACAGGTTTTACGTTGCGTTTGATTAAATGACTGGTAAATATACTTTTGACAGTAATCATAAACTGTGAGGAACTTGTCTCTGAATAGAACGTTATCTGACTGGTTTAGATAACACAAAAAACGCGGTCTTTTTAGAATGAAATCTAAACAGACTGTCGTCTGTTTTCACGGACTGGTCACACGTCTTGACTGTCGTCTTCTGAAAACCTTGATTGGACAGTATAAGGATGGCAAAGGTGTCATTACTATCCTCCAAAGAAAACTCTGCTTTTGGACTGGGCTATGCAGTGAGTTTTTCTTAATACATCATCTCAGTCTCTTTATATAGTAAATTTGCACAGTTAGAGTAGCGCTGCCTATCCTTAGTTAACATATTTATACTGTGCTCAGTGAATGGACCAATTGAATGGTCTAAAATGTTGATCACTTCAAATATTTCTAATAAAGAAGAAGCTTATATCACGTATGGTGAGTCAATGGTCGAAGAAATCACTTCCTGAATAAAAAGAGGTCTTTAAGCATTTGGCAATTTAAATTACGTTACCGAATTGACCGTAGGCCAACGACCAGGACTTTCCAACAAACTCTGTCCTGAGCTCTCCTTTCCAGTTGTTTCTAAATGTTATTTATTCTCTTGGTGTCTATCTCCGAATCCCAGAGCAATGTGTTCTTTAGTATATCTATTTTCCTTTCGCCTTTGATCACTTCCGTAATATGTGTCCTATTTACGTCCGGCATCCTTTCCTAATTTCCTCTTCAGAGAGAAGTTGATTTGTTCTCTGACATAGTAAATTTTTGATGGTATCCGACCTACAGACATTGAGTATCTTATGTAGACAATTGTTTAGAAATAGTTTCACTTTTTTGATCATGGTTTTAGTAGTTCTCCACGTTCCAGCTCCGTACAGTAGAACTGTCTTGATGTTTCCATTGAGGATTCTTTGATGTTGACTTGCAGACAGTTGTATAGAGTTCCACAGGTTTTTTAGCTGCAGTAATGCTACCCTCGCTTTGCATCTGCATCAGACCCCCCTTGCTTATCGATGTTGTCTTGGTACGTAAAACGTTCCACCTCTTCCAGAGCTACTTCATCGAACGTGATTTGGTTGGTGCTGTGTCATATTTCGAGATCTTGATTTTTCCTTGGTATACATTGAGACCTATTGCTGTAGCGGCTGCTGCAACATTGGTTGTCTTTACCTGCACGTGTATAGGACAGAAGGGATGGACCATCTGTGAAGTACAAATAGTCTGACTGCATCTAAGCTGTCCACTGCATTCCGCGCTTCCCCTCAGATGTAGAGGTTTTCATAATCCAGTTAACCACCAGAAGAAAAAGAGAGAGAGTAATCAGCCTTGTCTGATTCCGGTCCGTACTTGAAATGTATCTGTCAGCTGTCTTCCATGCACGACTTTGCATGGTAGTTCGTCGTGTGAATTCCGGATAATGTTGACGATCTTCTTAGGCACTTCACAGCGTCGAAGAAGTCTCCATAATGTTCTCCTATCCACGCTGTCAAACGCCTTCTCATAGTCAAGGAAGTTGAAGTATAGTGACGAGTTCCATTCAACTGATTGTTCGACGATCGTCTGTAGTGTCATGCTTTGGTCTGTGCACGGCCGATCCTTACGAAATTCGACCTATCCATCTCGAAGCAGGGAGTCTACTGGATCTTTCATCCCGTTCAGTAACACTCTGTTGAGGACTTTTCCTGGTATCGATGGTAGTGTGATTCCTCTATAGTTCTCACACAAGCTGAGATCTCATTTCTTTGGTATCTTGATGAGGTATCCTTCTTCCCAGTCTCTTGGCAATTGACCTTCCTCTCAAATCTTTCTGAATAGAATGAGGAGCATGTTTGCAAAATCTCTATGTCTAATATAAGTGCTTCAGATGGTATATTGTTAGGTCCTGCTGCTTTCCCACCCCTGATTTGTCTGATGGACATCCTGATTTCTCCGATTGTAGGTAGGGTAGCAGCTATAAGGTCTGTGTGCGCTGCTTCGATGTCTGGTGCGTTTAGTGTGGCTGGTCTATTCAGGAGTTCTCCAAATTTTCTACCCACCTGTTCAGGCGTTCGTGAATCTCAGTGATTGTCTTGCTTTCTTTGTTCTTGGCTGGTTGCTTTAGCTTACTATATTTCCATGTCAGTTTCTTCGTTGTATCATATAGTTGTCCCATTTGCATTCTGTTGTAGCCTTTTCCGCTGTCATTACTAGGTCTTCTATGTACTACTGCTTATGGGTTCTACTACTCATTTTTAGTCGCTTGTTTGCTTTTGTTTATTCAACCTGTCCCTTGGCTTTCTCTAACCATTATGATCTCACCCGAAATTTTATGTTTCCAATGTTTCAGTTTTACATGTCACGGAGACGCAATAGTTACCCATACATGTGATTTTTCACATCCCAACTCCCCAGTTTAATTGGTTTATAGTGTTAGCAAATAAACGATATACAGAAAAAAAAGTATACGCTTTATCAGTGAAATCTTTCACACAAAGGTAATTAAGAAAATCAACACTAACTCACCAAAGATATCCATAGAACTAATACTTCAGGCAAAGGACACGAAAAATACTGATTGATGACTAACAAAGCTGCCCCAAACATAACCGCGTCAAACAAATAGATAGCACTTTTAGTCATATGAGCAATCTATAAAATTAAATTAGATCAGCAAAATCGAGTTGGAACAATAAAAACGAAAAGCAACAAAAGGTAAGGTGAAAAATTAGATTTGTAATACAAAAAAATTTAAAATACCTAGTAACATATGGATATGTACACGTTCCATTATCACTAAGTTATGATTGATGTTGAAGAATAAATGTTAATACTACTCGTCTGATGCGTGGCGAATTTAAAACCATAGCTTAATGGCTGAAAATAAAGTATCTAGAGAGCCAAGTAACTCCGTTAGCCAACAAAATATCAAGCAACAGGATAAAAACTATTTAATTGTCTATCATTATCATGGTACTTTAGAACTCTTTAGAGTAGGTATTGACTACAAGTCGTCACGTGGAATAACTCCAATAAAAAACTCATGATGATACTGCATATAATGGTAAAGTCAATAGATCGAATAAAACACAAGTTCAATGAAATGAGATTTAATATAAAAACAGTAAGTTACTAGTAGATATAGATCTAACAACTAACGGTCGCTAAATACTTTCGTTATTCATTTACACTCGTTGTGTACACAAAAAAGGAGGGAACATTTGTATCCAAGATAATGAATACTTAAAAAGAAATATTGTTTGAATTGAAGCTATCGTCACCAATGGTAGGAGATGCTGAATGACATATCTCAGAATTGGTTGCAGTGGAGCAGATGAAAAAATATAGGAACGAAAAATCAAACCAATAAGAGACACAACCAAAACAAAGAAGTAAACAATAACAAATTTAAAGTCAATAAGAACCAATCAACATCGAGGTGTACAGAACAAGCTGTGAAACGCATATGGAGAAATTCAAACACTTCACTTCTATCTGAAGTTTGTGCTGATGCTGTCGTTCAGAAGAACGATGAAAGCTCCACGACTAAACCATCCAGCTCAGAGAACAAAACTCCATCAAAAGCAGATGCATTTACACTGTATCGCTTCTTAAATCCTGAATTCCTAAATTATCTATGAATTTATTCTTTATCCTTGAATCATATCATCCATACTTATTCATCCCTGCTGATAGTATTACTATAGGCTGAACAGACATTGCGAATTTAAGGTCGGCCTCGTGACCATAAAGAGGAATCGTTTAAAAGATTAATGATTAATCCCGGATCACATAACGCAGGCCACCTTCTGCAGTTTCTTGTAGATTACAACCCGTTTTGGCAACTTTAACCTTCTCTACTTTTAAATTATATTGGATGTTTAATTGATTTTACGAGCTATTTTGCCTATGTGTTTCTGTGACTTACATCGAGAGTAACTATCTTCTTTCTACCCATAAAGCACAAGTTCGCTCATCGGTCAACTATCAACTTAAAATATGACTTTTCCTAGTGTTTTAATTGTCATATCTAGTTTGTCGAACAGCAAGTGCGTGTTCTAATTTCAGTGACATATTTTTCATGCCAATCGAAACTAAAAAGAGGGAAACCTTAAAATACGGAGTACTCACTGTATTCCCCTAAAACTTTTTTTCATATTTTGACGAAAATGATTAAACGGAACACGTTGCATAAAGAGGGACAAAAATTATAGGACATACATGACAATAAGAGTTTCTCCAAGTACACTGGTACGAGAATCGTAGATAGTTCCAGTAAAAAAGGGGTTAACTGATACAATGATTTTAATACATACTATTAGGTTGCATGAATCAGATAAAGACTTGTAGTCCTTACTTTCATCGTTAATGGAAATCACTTCTTTACTGCTAAGTAAACAGTTTCTATTCGCTAGATAATACTTACCACTAAACGTTGAGAAACTTTTGCTGAAACGATCCCAAACGTCAACAGGAAAATAAAAGGTGATTGGTGATAAAGATTTACCGGAGAATTAATAGCAACCAAAACAGGAAAACCAAGTGCAAGTGTAAGAGGGCAAACTGGAAATAGTACACTAGTATTCTAAAACAGAGGTGAAAAGTGTGATCATTAATATTACGCTCTTAACAAATAGCATTCAAATCAATAAAAGCTAAAAATAAGCCCACCCAATATGTTTACGATTTGTTTTTTACTACGGAGAACTTGTTTATGTAAAAAAAATTGGTCATATACAACAATTAATTTTATTGGTGTTTTGAACTACACAGTGGATAGCATATTGAAGTTTGTACTGAGATCTGTTAAACTGGAAATCAAATGCGAAAAGGTAGTGGAAAATAGATCACTAATTTAACTAGCCGAACTTAAAGAGTAACGGGGAATTATATCTCACTATTTATTCACATAATCGATGTTTGGAATTTATCGAAATGTTTTTGAGGTGAAGAGTGATGCAAACAAGTAACCAAGTAAGGGTTTCAGTATACAACTTTGAGCTATACTTATTCCATGGTAGTTAGTTCCATAAAATAGTACAAAACGAAAGAAATAAAACACTGACATTCTATTTTCCCTAAACTTTCAGTAACATATTGGAAACCAGAATATACCCTTTAAAGTGATTATGTGAAGTGTCCCTAGCTAAAATACATATTCGGACTCCGGTAACTATACTGGTTGTATTTCTAAGAAAACATGAAATTTCAAACTTTGAAATCAACTCACAGCAACGGTTGTCCCGTATTTACCACAACCACCTTGAGAAATAGTATCAGCGAACTGAACCGCCAGAAAAAACATGATAACTGAGAACACGAGGAACTGAACAACCTTGAGCTCCAAACCGAGAAGTGGATCCTACACAAAGATTGCAGAAAAACAAAACATTCATAATAAGTGACAAAAATAAATCAAATATTACCAAAACAAAACATCACAATGCGGAAATTTAGAAGAGATAAGATAATCTTATCAAATTTCTGTACAACCTTAACAAGAAAATGATTCTAAAAAAGTAAACTGGGAGCTAGGGATTGACTATTGCTGCTACCTTGACGTGATAGTCGGGTTTGCCTATCGTATTGAACCAATCGAGCTATACTGACTGGAACAATCCTTCTCCAATGTCCTATCATGTCAGGCAGGTCGGTTGAAGAGTGGGTTACTAAGACCAACCCTAACTCAATTTCCTATTCAGATACCTCTAGGAGAATCCTTTCATGATGTACGCATCCGGGAAGTGATAACTGACCTCATACTTCTAACAGCTACCGTAATCATGATCACTTAGAAAAGCTATAGCTAATCTGAAACAGGAGAAAGCAGCTAGTCCAGACGCATTGGCTCCAGAGGTCTTTAATGATGGTGGTTCAGTTTTAGTGACTAAGTTGAATAATATTTTAGCTAAAATCTGGGAATTGAACGTACTCCCATTTGACTGATCACAATCACCAGTCGAATTAGAGCTTCTAGCGAACTGTCATCTGATTTTGCAACCTCAAATGATATCCAGCAACGCCATTCACTATCTCCATTTTTGTTTAATTTTATCATAGACCTACTGCTGAAAAAAAAAAGATCTGGACCTGTACAAATTTTCAATTAGATACACGTTTAAGGACACAGGTAATTAACTAGGCCAACCATAACAACCTGTTCGTCATAGAGTACATTTGCTAGGTAAGGTATTATAGAACTTTAATACGTTTGCTTGTGTGCATGGATTCTAATGTATTGACGTTTCGTTCTACCAGAAGATATACAAGGAGAGAGATATGAATGAAAGGGATGGTTAGTATCTGATAAGATAGCACCCTGTTAACTGCTTTCAACACTCTCCGCAATACGGAAGTCTTTTCTCAAAAGCCCGGGAAAGAATAATGCAGAACAGTAAAGAATAATAGGTAATATGCAGGAATTGAAAAATTGTAAGAGTAAATGACGAGTAATCGCAAGAGCATGCAGCCTCTTCATGTAGTAAGTTAGACGGAAAACTTTCCTCGATGGCAGTAAAACATGAGAAGACCAAGTGGGATCAGGGGAAAAGGTAACACCAAGATAATTGACCTTCGACACTGTGTTTATCAAAGTCTCCAACGGCAAAAGCATTATGGGATCCCAACATGGTGTTTAAGTGCTGTTCATACCTCAGGCTAAAGTTAATAGCTTGACATTTAGACGGATTAAGTATGAGACCATTAACAATAGACCACCACCGGATAGAAAAATGTTAGGGGTGGCCAAAACAAAACGACATCAGTTCTTGGAGTCACTAACTTCTAATCTGAGCCATGTTGGTATATGCAGACTACTTGGTTGGGGTCCTCACCACTGTCGTAACCAGTGGTTGGAGACTTCTGGGTAACATGGCTCGGAATCGGTCACGATGGCGTTGGTGTATACACTCTTCTCTCAAGCCGTGAGATTAAAATAAGTCTATACGTTTGTTTCTACGAAATAATTCTTCCTACCCGTATCATATCCTCATACGCAACCTTTATATATTACTACCATTGGAAGAACTGCCTTTATGAATTTAGTGTTCATCTTGTGCTAGTGAGGTATGGTAACTTGAACCGATGCATATATGCCTAGTCCTATGTTGTAGATGACTAACTGACTGAGGACATCAGTAATAAAGCTCTTAATAACGGTGTACCTTCTAAGAAACTCGAAATTTTCTGCCCTTATTCATGAACTATACCTATGTTGAGTCTCCGAGATACAGTCTAGCACTGAGGATGTGTTGAGATTTGAAATAAATGAACTACAGAGCTAGCTATGTGCAAGTCCCGTATATACTTATTTAATATATAATGATGCAACTGGGTATCAGTGTCCCTACTATAGAACAATGTATTACTTGGTCCTTTAACTCGACTTAATATTTCTAAGTGCAGACTACATATTCCGCTAACCAGAAGCAATCGCTCCCCAACTTCCGAAAATTCATGCTCTTGAATATCTAGTTTATCAATACCCTATGAAATATACATACGTGAGAAATGTACACATCTGAAAGGCAATTATTCAAAGGAAATTATCTTAAAAGGGATTGGCAGAACGAGCCACACACGGTAGTCTAATACCAACGACGTAAAGAGCTTTACATTTGCGTTGAGAAGACAATTAATTAATAGAGCTTTCTTATGTACAGATCATTTGGATACCAGTGTTACATTAAATTACATTTCGTAGTAACCTTAACTTGCTAGTATTAACGTGGAAAAAACATTGGTTGAACCGACTTTAGATGGACGGCAAACAATCTGGTCGTAACTACAATTATTTTTAAGCGGGATTTGATCTTATTCATTGCAACAATCGATACGAGTTATATTGGCTGGAACATTCTTTGAAATTCCACCAGGGGTAACGGTAAGATCATAAGCGATAAATTTATGGTTGCAAGGTGAATTCGTATTTCTAACCGTACTGGTTTGTAGTGGAAATAAAGTGCTTCCCACAATCTATTATTTTTAGTAATGATCCTTTCCCACAGCTCAAAACGACAAATTACAAAACTAATATTGCCATAAAATCTAAATATCAGAAATCAGTTATACTGACAGTGGTTTTTGTTTACCGTATCCTCACTTTTGAAATTTATAGCGACTACTTTTTCCCGTGAGCTTTTTGTACTTGTACGTAAAAACTAATGTTTCTAGTGCAGTCAAAAATTCTCGGGAAACAACGTAATCGGTTTTAATATAATAAAGTCCGACTACATTAGTTTTGGAAAATATAAAATAAGATTCTTTATGAGGAACAGGATAGGTTTACTTCAGCCACCATGTATTTACGTAAGGCACTAAGGATAATAAACAAAACTCACTTTTATGCTCCAAATAGAGGGACCGAATATTGAAGATATCGTCCCAAATAAAATTCCAATTAAAAGTCCCTCTGTTACTCCGACACTGCAAAACTCGATAACTATGCTTACTTACCGGTCAAACGCAAGAATTCCTGTGACGTAACATCGCCAATGGGCTACATAAAATAAAGCTTGGATGCAGAAGTATTGTATGAACATCAACATAGGCCAGTCATCAAAACCAATGATGATGAAATAACTTATGGGGAGGATGCCTAAACAGTCAGACCGTAAAGATCGAATTACATGTGGATAAAGCATCACAACCATGGTCGAACAGTTCACCAAGCTGAGAGCACGATCCTGTACGGCGAGCTTGTAGGCCATCTAAGGCATCTAAAGTCTGATACGCGAATACACACACTACAAACACCAAAGAAGTGAAAAAACAAGCCTTAAAAAATGTGATTGATGTATTTGCATACCCCATAAGACAAAAGCAAGCACAAAGCAAATACATTGGCGAGAAAACCAATTAATGTGAGAGTATTGGGAGCAACATATGTCGGTATGTACAGAGAAGATATCCGCCAAAATTCCTTAAGAAGGTTGTCACATATGCTTTCTCCTTCACAGTGGTACTTATGTTCAAGCAAACGACTTAACTGGTCTTTCGAGATTGACTTGCCAACCATCCATGGGGCCATCCCCGAATTGTAGCAAAAACGTTAGTAAAATGCGCCGTTTAAATAAGCAAAAATTTACAAAGAGATTTTTGTTTAAGCTTTCTGTAGAGAGAATAGAAATTCGGATTCAGGTTTGTGTAATAAAAACAGAAAGCCTGCAACCTTTGTTATTCCTTTGACAGTATGCTTCTGTAAGTGTCCAGTCTTCTGTTGAATGAACCATATGAAGGTGTGGACATCACTGCTTCGAGCAACAGGATGCAAAAATTGATAACTCGGTGTGAAAATCTGAATACCACCGGTACTTTATTCGTTGTAAACTTTTCTACTCGCCTGTTATGTCCACTGAGATGTCCCGATCGAATGGAAAAAAAGAGAATATATCTAGGGTCCAAAATCGCTTCTCCGTATTCTTTACATCAAAACTAGGTCTCTCCTTAGTCTGCGATAGGACAGAGTGAAGAGGTCTAGCTTTTCAAGCCGCTCTCTGTATGGTTGACCCTGTAGTTCTGGAATTGCACAGGTAGCTGCCCTCTGTACCTTTTCCAGGATAGTCGAGTCACCTTTAAAGTATGAGATTGCAGCCTGAACACAGTTCTCAAGCTTAGTTCTCACTAAGGTTGTGTGTACTGTAATGAACATGGTAGTACTTAACTTGGGGTTATAAACCCCTTGGCTGCAACCTCCCGGCAATGGTCCGTGGTCTTGAGATCATAACTAACTGTCACCCCAAGATCCTTGTGAGACCAGATGACGGGTACAGACACTTCCCTTATCCTGTGCTTACTAACCTTTGTATCCCCAAAGTGCATGTAGACATACTGCCGCGTTGATAGGCATCGACCACTGTTTAGAACAGGTAATCACAATATTTATGTCTACCTGAAGTGCTCATGCATCTGCGTCTCCCGTTATTACTCGCCAGATTTTTACATCGTCAACGTATAATAACATTCGGGACTGTACTATATTTGGGAGATCATTTACATACAGTATAAAAAGTAAAGGACCTAGGACGGAGCCTTGAGGTACTCCACTAAGTACTGGTCTCCAGGTGGAGCACTTGGAATTTATTCTTACTTTCTGTCTACGACCTACTAGGAAATCGTTCAGGCATTTTAAAAAAGGTCCGGCAATACCAAGATTTTCTAGCTTCAATAGCAGTCTATTTGTTGGCACCTTGTCAAATGCCACACTGAGGTCTGTATAAACAACATCCACTGAGTTCCCGTTGTTTAGCGCCTTTATCCAATATTCCCTTGCTATAAGGAGGTTTGTTGTGCAGGATGAACTCTTTCTGAAACCATGTTGTTTGCTGTTTAACAAGTTGTTGGTTTCTACAAATGCCATCATGGTCTGTTTGACTATTCTTTCCAATATTTTAACTACAACACTGGTGAGGCTGACAAATCTGTAGCTCGATGGAAGTTTTCTTAATCCTGTTTTATGTATGGGAGTGACGATTGCATCCTTCCAATCCATAGGTAACACACCTCGGTCAAGTGACATATCGCAAATCACGGTCAGTGGGGTTGCGATGTATTGTGCAATATGTCTCAAGATTTTGGACTGTAGTTCGCCCGGTCCTGTTGACTTCTCCATGTCCAAGATGCTAAGAGCTTTAAGTAGATCGTCTTGATAAAAGTCCATGATGAGCGTTTGGTTTGTTGACTCTGCATTTGGGTGTAGTTCATCGTCTAGAAGAGGTTCCCGCCGAAAAATAGTTAACCATAGCCTCTGCTTTTTCCTGATCTTCCTTTCTCTTTTCAGATTCACTTCCTTCTTTAATTAGGTTGGGAATCCAATGATGCATCCTTGTTCTGTAATTTGTGTACGAGAATATTCTCTTACTCTGCTCAAGTGCAGATTGTGTCCAATGCATTTCATATTTCCTCTGGGCTTCCTCGAGTTTAATTATACACTTATTTCATACCGACCTGTAGCGTTCCAAGGCTGATAGCAACATTCCAACATTTCTTCTTTTATCTTAGTAAACGTCGAGCTGTGGCGTTTCATATTACTTGCTTGCCAAAGCTGATGGCAACGTTCCAACGTTTCTTTTTTGTCTGAGTAAACGTCGAATATCCCTCCCTATCCAGGGATGGATGTGCTTCTTCTCCTACTTCTTCGGGTTTGTCCAGTATATGAATGGTTAAGTTACACGATTTTATAACTGCCTGAAATGAGTCCATGCCCTTTTTCAGAGGCCCTCGAGTCAATTTTCCAGTTTTTAGCAGATGCTGCATAGTTTATCGCCTCTGCATCTGTCTTCCATATGTTAGGGCCAGTTCACATGTCTCTGAATCATATGTAACTGTCTTAACTGCTCGTATGGTTAAGGTAGTTTTCGTGTACAGGATAACTCCGCGTCTGATCTATCAGCCCTACTGTTAGAAAACCTGTGGACTAAATTTCTTTACCGAACACTTCTAACGTTAACCATGTTTCCGAGACAGCAATGAGATCCGCTTTTACTATATCCACCATTGTTTTGAGCTCCGTCATTTTACTTAGTAGGCTGCGAGTATTTGTGGAGAAATTCCCCTTACCACCCAGAGTGGTTTGGGGATCGTTTTACTCCAAACTTTTACAAATTGAAAACACTTTAGTACAAGATATCCTTCACTGTTTCGGCGTCGCTCATTGATTTCTACTTCTACAGCTTGTGCTTAATTTGGTCAAGCAGGCTGCGATCCTCACGGACGTATATTCCGGATCCAATCAGTTTGCGTGAGTTTCCCAGTATCAGGTTTCTTTCTTCATTTGTAGCAAAGATAACCATCAAGAGGCAGCGTTTCTGAGTACTTTTAGAATCCACCTTTTTTTCTATCCTACAAAGCTTACAGATGCTAAGTCCTGAAACTCTTTCCGGAAGTAGCTTGCTTATTTAGGACTTGATTTAACTGAGGTCGTGCTCAAATCTAGCTTCTCAGCGAGGTCCGTCCTAATAAGCTGTGGAATTCTACCTCCAGAAATCTCTTCCTCGCAATCGGATTTGGAGTCTAACACAGAGGTCACATTCTGTTTTCTTACTTTTTTCTTGGGTCTAACTGTGAATCAATAATTTAACTTATTTTGTTTCTTGACAAAATCCTCTACACCACTCAGACTTGACTCCCAAATAGTTGGTTTTGCGTTGATATGTGAATCCGTAACTAAAACCGTAGGCTCACATACCTTAATGTCGTTTATCATTAGTTTCTTTTAAGCACTCGTTTTCTTATTCCTTATGACAACGCCTACGTTGGTACGCTTGTTATCTGCTTCCCTGATGGGGTCCACCTTCACGGTCTCATTCAAATCCAGAGCTGGACTCATGAAAATGCCCTTTGTTTCCTCGAAAGCGGAATTCTGTTAGTCTACTGTTGCCTGTTTATTCGGTGGCAATTTTCTAGCTATGTTCAGTATTTCAATGGCCTCTAGAATAAGCAGAGACTTTGTAGAACAACAAGCTTTACATGGCCAACGTGATAATGAACTGCAGCACCTTTTATATGCAGTCGGTGTGAGTCTGTAGTGGCATTGGGCCCCAATCACACAATCGTCAAAGCTGAACAGGAGACACTAGAAAAATAGATGTTCAACATTTAACGCGGAGAAAAACCGAACGATTTAATAGGCGGGAACAATGAATTGATCTAATCCGAGTTGATCGGATGGCATGGCTCGGCCATGCAGGCGTGGTCCCTACCGAATGTTACCTTATATCTTTTATTCACATTAAATATATTGTTCCATCTCTAGCCTAAGATTGTTCTCCATCATGTATTGATACTTGTTACAGTGAAATGAGTCAGTGTAGATGGTGATGTAACTTCCACGTAAGATCTTATAAATTAATGATAATAATAATAATAATTTATTCTCAAATAACATTTTGTTACATGAGGCATGCCAGTTTACAGGCAAGATCAAAGTGTTACAAATGATACAATTTCCAACTGTGACAAATTACTCAGCTGGGTCGATAATTTATAAGATATGAATGTAGAATGTTTGTACACAGTATCACAGTTGGCGCGCTTCATGAAAGTTGCGTTGCGACGTGCAACTGAGGGTCGATGATAGATTCATGTGCAGTTGAGGGCTTCTAGAAATCGCAATCTTATATCTCTTTGGAATATTTGAGTCGTTAAGGATGGTGCAGGACCAGGTCATCCGTTCCGTATCTCAAGGGGGCTGAAAAATGGTGCAAGAAAAAAAAAGAAAACAAAAAAAGGACGAAAAGCAGAGCAGACAATGTTCATGAAGCAATAGTTAAGGTGTGACTACTCAGTCTCACCCTTTTTTGTTAAAGTATTTATTAAGCAGGAGCATCTTAATAAGTTAAAGAAAATAAGTGTAAACAAGGTGTGAGTGGATAAATAACTGACAAATGGAGGTGGTTCAGAAGGAAACTGAGAGTCTGGGGATATGTGTAGTTATAAAATAAGGTGTTAAAAACAGTGTTATGATACACAAATGGCTGTCTCCCTTTTATTGTCGACGCTATTTGAGCCTCTTTTCAATTTTATATGGTCTTGATAGGCTTTGTTGTCATGACAAATCTAAAATTTTAGGATTGGGTCTATCATCAGAGCAGTACTAATATCATAGTAGGCCATAATTCTACAAGTCCGGTGCACACATTGTGATACCACTTATTGCTGTTGTCACATTTCATCTCACCATCGACAGGGAAACAGCATGCAGGTGCGTCAACATGTTTTACTTGCGGCATATATTTTCTTTGTGATCTCAAGGCGAAAATTGATCTCTAGGTGAGTGTCTTTTAAGGCTTGATAGGTGATGGGCACGGAACACAAATAAAAAAGGTTTGTATATAACCGTACCTAACAACAATAAAAAATCCGACTTCAGTGGTTACAAAAATCCTTAACACTTTCTGATATAGACAATACTGAAAGATATACTCAACGAGAAAATACCAATACTAGTACCCCTAGTTTTTTTGTATCTGTTCAGGAAAAGCTCAGATGACAAACTTCTCTAAAAAAGCGGTACTCTCGGGACTACTTAAACTGAAATATATTCAGTTAAAGCAAAAACAGTCAATACTATAAAATATACTCAGAGGAAAAATACCACTGTCACTTTATATGAACTGTTTCTGTTTCGTTAGTTGGTCTTACTGAAGATTTTAAGGAATAAAAGACACCGCTTTCACTGTGCCTTTCCATTTAATAGTTGTTATTGAACTCACGAGTAAAAAATTCTAAGATCTTTCAAATGGTTCTGGATGGAAATGAAGAAGCTCTCGCTTAACTGGCTTTCGGATCTAGTAACAGAGAATCACCGATGCCTCCAGGCAAGAACCTGGGTATATTTCGAGATAAAAGGGAAAAATTGGTAGATTATGGTGAGATACTGTCCTTTGTCCTTAAGAATATGTTAAGTTTTCTCCTTAAGAATTCCTGGGAAGTCTCTTGGGCTATCTCAGCTGGCAGCTAATTCCAGAGTTTGACTACTCTTAAGAAGTAGAAGGTGGGCCCACAGTCTATTCTGCCGTGTTGTGTCTCCAGTTTCTGGGTGTTACTCCTAAGGTTTGTGTTAGAACTCAGCTTAAGGGGATGCTCAAAATTTATTGGGAAGGTCACGTCTAAGATATCTGTGCTTTAATGGGTGAATGTTCAGTAAGATTTGGATTTAAGTTCCCGAACTGATCTTGTGGGTCGCTCTCGGATACGTTTTAAATATGTCTTTATCCTTTTGGAGTGAGGGAGAAAACACTGTAAGTAGTCGCGTACCTCTTTCCAGAGTTTCACATCGTCAGCAAAAAGCAGTGGATCTGAGGATACTTGCAGTGTAGGATCGTTCATGTAAAGAAGAGTCCTTAGTACCAGACCTTGTGGGACCCCAATATGACACTCCACATCATGAGAGAAAGTTAAGTAAACCCTGACCTTAAATAGTCGATTAGTCAGATATGAAGTAAACCATCAACTAATGGTGATTTGATATCTAGTTGTTTAATCATGTTCATAAGACATATGATTGACCGTATCAAAAGCTTTTGAGAAGTCAAAGTACGTGACATCAAGCCTCCACTTTCAATCAAGGATGATGGTCCATCTGTCCATTGCGGTCAGCACATTTGTTATACAAGAGTGACCTGTATCTCGAAGGTTTTGTGGTGGTAAATAAATCACCAAAATAAATAGCTCTGTAAGTTTTCGACATTGGATGCTGACCACATTAGTTTTAATGGACTCATCTAGCTGAAGGCGCTCGGTCATGCATCCGCACCAGATCACGAGTGGAAACGCTGTGCTCAAAAACCCCTGAAATTGCTAGCCAGATTAGATCAGACGATCCTCGATATATTGATAGCCTATCAATATATCTTCGAACCTCCTTGCTTCTGTCTTTTGATTTCAGTTGGTGGGTACGCTTCGTATTAAGTGTTACTGCTGAAAGTGTTATCAAACTGCAAATACATGTGGTATCTTCATTGGTGAGCCCGACGTGATCTGGTACACCGAATTGCGAACTGTGAGTCTGTTTCTTTTCGGGATTTTATACATCATTGTCTTATTTTAATTTCTTATTCATTGTGATATTTTTTCCGTGTTTTTGGATACATATTTCCCACTCGTTCGTTCTCCTACTTGATATTTCACTATGACTGAACAGAGACCTAAGGTATTTAAGTTAAAGACTATGTCCCCATTTTCGTTCCGACTAATACCTTTCTTGCCACACAACATGTAAGCCTGGTTTTGCTACGCAGAAGCCGACTTCTACGAGCACGGTGTGAACGACACACGCGCACAATTCCTTGCAGTAGTCAAACCACTACAGCGCGAATTCAACATGTACGTAACACCTAGTATGTTTACTAGTGATGTTTCAGAACCCTACGAAACACTTAAACGATCATTCCTTAAACGCGGAGATCTAACCAATCGACAAAGGTTTGACCAACTCCTTAACAACATCGACCTGCAACACGGCTCTGCCACAGACATGTTGCAAAGAATGAGAGAAGTTATTGGCCAAAGAACCTTCGGTGATGGCCTGTTCAAACAACGTATCTTATCAAAACTTCCTCAAAAGGTGCAAGCTGTGCTGGTATCGTTTCAAAACAACGCCGAAGACGAGCTGGCTGCATCTGCCGATCGTATCCTTGAAATCACGAAATCTCCAATGCCGAGGTTTGTTCAGTCGAAGAAAAGCCTCAAACGATCCAAAATGACATTACAGAGTTATGTCGTACACTTACAGGTTATCTTAAATTTGTAACGATCGTAGATGGTCACTCAGCCCGCGAAGAAACACTTCACGTAGGCGATCTGTCTCTAGACCTCGAGAGACGGATAACCCTGACTGGTGTCGGTATCATAACCAGTATGGAAAGTTTTCCAGAAATTGCAGAAAACCCTGCAATTTTCTCAGTTCAAAATCAATCGATACGAAAAAACGATTGGGGAAACTTCCAAGCCAGCACGCGTTAACGACAACCGTAGCCGGCAAACATAGCCGTCTGTAATACTCCACTGATGTGATGTCAAGAGTTCACTACCTCATCGATGCTGGCGCAGAAGCTAGCGTTCTCCTAGCAAATTCCAACGACCGGCCTCACGAATCAGTTTTAAATCTACAGGCGGCAGACGGAAAGCCTATCGCTTAGTGTGGCGAAAAATAGGTTTATCTTAACATGGGTTTACACAAACCCATTCACTGAATCTTTGCTCTTGCGGATGTTCCTATGCCAATCATTGGTATGGACCTTCTACAACACCACAACTTAATAATCGATACGCGCGAACAGAGGCTAGTAGACGGAAATACTAACTTATCTGTTTGCCTGACTCCTTCTTCTGGTTGCAGATTATCTTCAGTCACCATTGAGCGCACTATAGACCCTTTCTATCAACCAACACTCGATAAATATTCTGGCATTTACCAATCGCAACCGAAATTGCCGTGTGTAACCAGCAACGTTACACATCACATCACGACTACGGGATCACCTGTATTCTCTAAAGCACGCCGACTGGCCCCCGAAAAGTTAAGGTTGGCGAAAAACGAATTCGATCACAAGATAGACTTAGGAATCATACGACCGTCAAACAACCCATGGGCATCTCCGTTGTAAATGGTCTTTAAAAATGACAGCAACGATCGGCGTCCAACTAGTGACTATCGGCGATTGAATGCAAAAACCACTCACAATCGTTACCCCTTACCTCACATTCACGATTTGACAGCTACCTTCAAAGGTACAACTGTCTTTTCGAAAATCGACTTGGTTAAAGCGTATAACCAAATTCCTATGGCCACTGATGGTATTCCGAAAACCGCTATTAAAACTCCCTTCGGACTCTATGAATTTTTGCGAATGACTTTCGGTCTAAGAAACGCTGCACAGACCTTCAAAAGGTTCATAGATGACGTTTTTCGAGGTCTCAACTTCGTACATGCGTATGTTGATGACTGCCTATTAGCAAGTCCGGACAGAGAATCACTTCTCCAGCATCTGGACCTTGTTTTCGACCGACTACAAAAACATGGCATTACCGTAAACATTCAGAAATGCCAAATCGGAACCGACTCCTTAGACTTCTAAGGACACACTATCGATGCGCAAGGCATACGACCCCTTAGAACCAAAGTGGCGGCCATTCTGGTATCGCAGTGGACGCATCCGCCTCATCAGTCGGAGCAGTCTTACAAAAATGGGTTAACCATTCCTGGCAACCTTCGGCATTTTTCGCTAGATGATTTCTAGACACTGAATCGAGAATTCCTGAATCATTCATCCTCTTCAATGAACATGGATCTAACCTACTACGCGAACAGGCTTACAAACGCAATGCGTTCAGTTAAACCTGTTTCTACTCGACTGCAATCAACTGATGTTTTCGTTCAACCTGACTTACGATATAGTACACACGTCTTCATTCGTCGAGACTCACATCGACGACCTATCGAATCAGCATACGAAGGACCTTTCAAAGTTGTTCAACGCGAACCCAAGTACTATATAGTCTATAAGAACGGGACCAACGAAAGCATCAGCATCGATCGCCTCAAAGCAGCGTATTTAGACGGAAATCCTATTCACGTCGATTTTTCTTCAGTACAATCGCACGACACGACTCCCACACTTATATTATCTCACCCGACAGCCAACACACACGATGATACCTCGGCAGTATCAGGAAATAAACTTAAAACAACGCGTTCTGGAAGAAGAGTAGGATTTCCAGAACATTTAAACGATTGCTGCACGTAAGGTACTAGTTTACATTTTATGTCATCTCGATTTCTCTTTGTACTATATGTAATATAAAAAAACCAATGTTAATATGCTTATATATTTATATTTTTTTATTTCAAAAAACAAACAAAAAACCATATTATAAAAATCCTTTTTTACGCTATTACGTGAGCATGAGTTTATTTTCCATGTTTTTCGCCCGCTTTGTGCTTTTACGCGCGTACAAGTGTATTCCGACATGCACTTGTATATATATATTTTTCCAGGACGGCTGGAAAAGACGATAAAAAGAACGATGAAGTTTACGAGGAACCGAAATTTTCATTGTACTTTTTCTTTTTTTACTATATTGTACTTCATGATCCCTTATCGTAAGGATAGACGACCAGACGCTGCTAAACCTTGCAAGCTATCAGAAGTGTTTACTAACGACAAATTCGTTGGGTTTAAACTTCTGGCTGGTCACGTCTTAGGGTCATCACTACCCCACTAGGGGGTGATCTGTACCGGTAAATAAATCCCCAAAATAAATAGCTCTGTAAGTTTTCGACATTGGATGCTGACCACATTAGTTTTAATGGACTCATCTAGCTGAAGGCGCTCGGTCATGCATCCGCACCAGATCACGAGTGGAAACGCTGTGCTCAAAAACCCCTGAAATTGCTAGCCAGATTAGATCAGACGATCCTCGATATATTGATAGCCTATCAATATATCTTCGAACCTCCTTGCTTCTGTCTTTTGATTTCAGTTGGTGGGTACGATTCATATTAGGTGTTACTGGTTAAAGTGTTATCAAACTCTGAATAACTGTGGCATCTTCAGTTGGCTGCATCGACCGCCGCTGAAAACTGGTGTATTGTTTAGTGTATAGGAAGATTCAACTCTCTTAGAACCATTATATGAGGCGAGTAGAGAGAGATAATCCTCCCAGCATACGGTTTTCAAACTCTTTATCATCTGTGGGCCTCCTGTAGATGACTCCAACTAAACACCGTGATGTCTTAGACAATCTTACTGAGCACCATACAGATTCATCAAGATTGATAAGCTATTGAGTGTGTAGAAAAATGGTTCACTTCGTTATCAGTACTATTGTGATAATAGATCATATACTAAAATCGTAGATTTGTCATGATGTGATTACCTAATTTATAAGATTTAACATGGAAGCCCCATCATTGTCTATTCTGAATCGTCATTTCATGATACTCAGCAATATGATGTTTAGCAATTAGGAAGAACAAATTTTGGCAGGAGAGTGTCATATATAATGTGGAGAGGTACAGGTTACTCAAAATTATCCATGCCTGCAAGGCCGAGCCATATCACCCGATTAAATGAATAAATGTTTCCGCGTTTACGAATGTTGGTCTTCTGCTCGTGTTAAATGCCGAACATCCATTTTTCTAGTTATCTCATGCTCTGCTTTGGGGATTGTGTGGTTAGCAGCAATAACACTACAAGTGTATACTTTATGTGCTACCAAGCGAAATCTCAGGTACAGAGCTACTTCGTCTCTCATTCTTGATTTTCCGCCATCGCGAAACAAAACAATGCTGGGTACTGTTGGCTCCTGGTTTGTAATTTAAGAAAATATCAATGTTTCATGCAATCCTATCAGATGAGTATTATTAGCATTGGTTAGTTCACGCAGTTCATCCATTTCATTTGGTAGAATTGCAGTTTTTATATATAGGCAGTTTATGCTTTCAATTTGAAACCCCTGAACTTTCTTGTCATGTTTATTTGAATGAACATTGTGTAAATGGACAAGAAAACTACCCACATAATATTTTGTTGGCTGTAGCGACGTTTGCTCAGTTGGTTATCAGATGACTTCTTTGCCAATCAGAATACAACTTACACAATATTAGCACTGTACCAAACCGATGACGTATCGACCGGTATGAGCAGTCTAGCATCCATATTGGTCCATTTTTCTGCCTAGCTCGGCCTGTTCAGTCCAGAACACCAGTATCAGCTTCAACTATGCGAACAATTTATTTCAAACATACTTGATTTATATACCAGCCAACCAGATCACATCATACCATAAAACATAAAATACCATTTGTACAATATCGAGCCTAACGGTGGCTGCGATTGTGAGAGACTGTAATTAGCAAAAAGGGTATAAATTAAGGATAGAAAATCGTTTAATAATAGACTTAACACGAATCATGTGGAGTAACCACGTCTGCAAGGCTGAACCATGCCATCCGATTGGATTCAATTGAATTCCATCTTGTCGCAAAGCATGGCAATAATCTTCCGGGTATTGATGAGCCGAAAGATAAATAAAAAAGGTGGTATCAACTGATCGACAAATACGTTTAGTAATCTTATAATGTTCGGTTTCATCCCTAACACGCGCAAAACAAAAATCTATGTGAAGATTATTTAAGAGTTAAACAAGTTGAAACTACAATAATTAGGAGTGATTCCGTGTAGAGATACTTTGGTAAATCGCAATAAGATGCGTAGTAATAGCCGTTGGTTAACGGTTTAACTTGTAGTTTGTACAAACGTTTTGTGTCTAGAAATGTAAAAACAATCAATATTGTAGGAATATTGGTAGTGGTATTATTTTTGGTCTAACTTATAAAGTCAGTTAATGCTTATCCCGGTATACTGTCCGTATGAGATGCTTTTCAATTGCATCTGCAATAGTAGGTTAACTGAAGGAACAAAACTACAACCGTGGTAAGAAATTCCAACATGTGTTTCAGTTAGTTTGTAAAGTTTAATACGGTTTAATTAGTTACGTGAAAAGTAATTGTGACGGAAAGAGAACGATGAAAATCCCTCCACAGTGTTTTTTGTTGGACAGTATTTTCATTTGTTTGTTTCTTCTCCCTGTCATATATTTTAACCTTTGTTCAGATCTCGTTTGAGCTTTTATTATGTGATTTTGATTAAAAAATTATCTTTTTGTTACCTAATTTTTTATTGTATGATGCCGGACTATTGACAGTGAGGTCGTGTTTGACTAAGCTCAAAGTCACGGCGTGATTCAGTGTGACTGTTAACCTTTTGACTGTCTGCTTGGGAGGATTTCTGGAATCTCTGAAGATAGATATTTGATCCCGTTTGTTGGGAATATATTTGTTGATTCTCGGGTATTAAATCCTCTGGTATTGACTGTTTCTTTTATTGTTTAGCGCACTACTTTGCGTTAGAAAAACTTCTGACTGTATAGTACAGGCTGTACCGTTTGAGGTATTTTGTATTTTTGACATAATTTGTTCTATTTCTTAAATTAGAACCGTATAAATTGAGCACAAAATTTGTGTTTTGATATAATTTAATACGAGTGTCTCAAAACGCTTAGTGGTCTATACAGAAGAGCGTAGTCTGGCCTATTCGAATACGTTTTGGTTCGTCAGTCCTGCTTTCAAACCGAATACTGGTTTTTCGGTCGTTACAGTAATAATAATTAATAATTATAACTTAACTCCGCCTGTAGCTCTCCTAAAGTTACTGCCGGTCTCAAGCCCGGATAAAGGAGGAGGGTTGGGCATGTGGTTAGCGTCCCCATCCAGTAGAAAACTAACTCGCTAAAATAACGCTAACCAGAAAAAATAACTCAAACCATTTAAACTCTGCCCTGGGAGTTAGAAGGTCTTCATTTAGAAGAAATATGACGCATTAGGGTGAAAGCCGAGTTCCTTCGAAAGCCATAAGGCCGATTCCCCTTCTAACAACCAGAACAACAATTTTTATAGGTACATGGAACGTCCGGACAATGTGGGAGATCAGGAAGACCAGTCGAATAGCAACGGAAGCAAAGAGATACAACTTGGCAGTACTTGGAATCAGCGAAACCCATTGGACCCAAGCTGAACAACAAAGACTAAATACGGGAGAGATGCTGCTATACTCTGGTCATGAAGAGGAAAATGCTCCGCACACTCAGGGAGTTGCTCTAATGCTGTCCAAAGTAGCACGAAATACACTTGTAGGGTGGGAATCTCACGGATCCAGAATCATCAAAGCATCATTCAAAACAAAGAAGGAGGGGATCACAATGAATATTATCCAATGTTATGCACCCACAAATGATAGCAACGACGACATTAAAGATGAATTCTATGAGAGGCTGCAATCAATCATAGAGAAGTGCCCAAGAAAGGACCTCAACATTCTGATGGGAGATCTAAACGCCAAAGTCGGAATAGACAATACCAGATATGAAGATATCATGGGACTGCATGGACTGGGAGAGAAAAACGAAAACGGGGAAACATTTGTAAATCTGTGTGCATTCAATAAATTGGTCATAGGCGGCACAATATTTCCACACAAACATATACACAAAGCTACATGGATCTCACCGGACCACACCACAGAGAATCAGATAGATCATATTTGCATCAATAAAAAGTTCCGAAGGAAAATGGAAGATGTGAGAACAAGGAGAGGAGCGGATATAGCTTCCGATCACCACCTGGTTGTGGCCAATTTAAAACTGAAGCTAAAGAAGAACTGGACAAACAGCGCTGCAAAGGTTCAATACAGCCCTCCTTCGAGATACTGACAAACTCAATGAATTCAAGATAGCTCTCAACAACAGGTTCCAAGCCCTACAGGATCTACTGAAGGAAGAAGTAACTACTATGGAGGATAACTGGAAAGGTATCAAAGATGCATGAACTTCAACGTGTCAAGAGGTTATGGGGCCCAAGAAGCATCATCACAAGGAATGGATCTCTATAGAAACACTGGACAGGATCAAAGAAAGGAAGAACAAGAAGACAGCCAGTTAATAACAGCCGAACACGAGCAGAGAAAGTCCAAGCACAAGTTGAGTACATAGAAACAAACAAGCAAGTGAAGAAGAGCATTAGAGCCGACAAACAGAAATACGTGGAAGAACTCGCAACGGCTGCGGAAAAAGCTACAAGAGAAGGAAATATGAGACAACTACATGACACAACGAAGAGACTGGCAGGGAAATAAAGTAAACCAGAGAGACCGATCAACGACAGAGAAGGAAGGCCAATCACTGTGATTCGACAACAGCGGAACAGACGGGCAGAGTACTTCGAGGAACATCTGAATAGGCCGGCTCCAATGAATCCACCGGACATCGAAGCAGCACACACAGATCTTCCTATAGATGTCAATCCACCAACGACCGAAGAAATCAGAATGGCCATCAGACAAATCAAGAGCGGGAAAGCAGCAAGACCCGAAAATATATCAGCTGAAGCACTGAAGTCAGACATCGAACTAACTACAAGCATGCTTCATCTTCTATTCAAGAAGATTTGGGAGGAGGAACAAGTGCCGATGGACTGGAAAGAAGAACATCTCATCAAGATTCCAAAGAAAGGAGATCTGAGCAAGTGTGAGAACTACAGAGGCATTACATTACTGCCAGTACCAGGAAAAGTCTTAAACAGAGTGTTGCTGAACCGGATGAAAGACGCAGTAGACAAGTCTGTCTACTCTCTCCCTTCCTCTTTCTTCTGGTGGTCGACTGGATTACGAAGACCTCGACATCTGAGGGAAAACACGGCATACAATGGACAGCTCAGAACCAACTAGACGATTTAGACTTTGCAGATGACCTAGCCCTCCTATCCAATACACACGAACAAATGCAGACAAAGACAGCCAACGTAGCAGCGGTCTCTGCATCAGTAGGCGTCAAAATAGACAAAGGGAAAACCAAGGTCCTCAAACACAACACGGAGAACAGTAGTCCAATCACTCTTGATGGCGAAACTCTGGAAGATGTGGAATCCTTCACATACCTGGGAAGCATCGTCGACAAACAAGGAGGTTCAGATGCAGGCGTAAAGGCGAGGATTGGCAAAGCAAGGGCCACATTCCTTCAATTAAGGAACATATGGAACTCAAAACAACTTTCAACCAACATCAAAGTCAGAATCTTCAATACCAACGTCAAGGCAGTTCTACTGTGCGGATCTGAAACTTGGAGAACTACAACAACCACCATCAAGAAGTTACAAGTATTTATCAATAGCTGTCTACGCAAGATACTCAACATCCATTGGCCGGATACCATCAGCAACAGCCTTTTGTGGGAGAGAACCAACCAGCTTCCAGCTGAAGAGGGAATTAGGAAAAGACGATGGAAATGGATAGAACATAAATTGAGGAAACTATCAAACTGCATCACGAGAACTGGAAAGAGCTGGAAAGGATTGCCCAGGACAGGGTTGGATGGAGAATGCTGGTAAGTGGCCTATGCTCCTTCACGAGGGCTAACAGGCGAAAGTAAGTAAGTAATGTCGGAAAGCACAAAGCGGGCAAAAAACATGGAAAATAAACTCATGCTCACGTAATAGCGTAAAAAAGGATTTTTATAATATGGTTTTTTGTTTGTTTTTTGAAATAAAAAAATATAAATATATAAGCATATTAACATTGGTTTTTTATATTACATATAGTACAAAGAGAAATCGAGATGACATAAAATGTAAACTAGTACCTTACGTGCAGCAATCGTTTAAATGTTCTGAAAATCCTACTCTTCTTCCAGAACGCGTTGTTTTAAGTTTATTTCCTGATACTGCCGAGGTATCATCGTGTGTGTTGGCTGTCGGGTGAGATAATATAAGTGTGGGAGTCGTGTCGTGCGATTGTACTGAAGGAAAATCGACGTGAATAGGATTTCCTTCTAAATACGCTGCTTTGAGGCGATCGATGCTGATGCTTTCGTTGGTCCCGTTCTTATAGACTATATAGTACTTGGGTTCGCGTTGAACAACTTTGAAAGGTCCTTCGTATGCTGATTCGATAGGTCGTCGATGTGAGTCTCGACGAATGAAGACGTGTGTACTATATCGTAAGTCAGGTTGAACGAAAACATCAGTTGATTGCAGTCGAGTGGAAACAGGTTTAACTGAACGCATTGCGTTTGTAAGCCTGTTCGCGTAGTAGGTTAGATCCATGTTCATTGAAGAGGATGAATGATTCACGAATTCGAAGTGTCGTTCCATAAATGCTTCCACTGCATTGCGAATTCCTAGTAAGACGAGTGGAAGAGCGCCAGTCCACTGAGAAATTTTTGCGGGTGTAAGTGACGCTTTTAGTTGTCGGTGAAGGCGTTATACTAACCCGTTTGCTTGTGGGTGGTAGGAGGTCGTTTGGAAGCGAGTGGTTCCTAATATTGCGGTCAGACAACGGAAAAGTTCAGATTCGAACTGACGTCCACGATCTGTAGTGATTGTTGTTGGCAGCCGAAGTTTGTTACCTATCGTTCGACGAAGGCGCGGGCCACTGTTTCAGCAGTGATGTCCTTGATGGGTACTGCTTCTGGCCATCGAGTGAAACGTTCTACGCAGGTTAAGAGGTAAGAGTATCCATTTGAATCTGGTGAAGGTTCTACCAAATCCAAATGAACATGGTCGATGCGAACATCGGGAGTTTTAAATGAGCTTAAGGGATATTTGTTATGTCTAATAACCTTAGATTTCTGGCAGCTTACACAGGAGCGTGCCCACTCCCTCGTACTGAAGATCAGTGTCTTCTTTTTGAAGCTGGGCGAGTTTTAGAGGGTCGATTCCTTGGAAACTGTTCAAGGAATTTATTCGAGACAAAGCGAATACATTGTTTGCTCCAGAAATTCGTTGAATATCTGAAGTAAACTGCGAAATGCAGTCCAGTTGTCGAGACTCAGGAGGTGAGTATTTGTCTGAAGAAGAGCTCGAATACAACGAAACAAGCCCCACCGAACTGATGATCTCGGACAAATAACTCATCTTCCACAAACCATAATCACTGACTGATAATGATTCAAAGACAGGGTTTGAGCACAACATACAAAATATTAAGTGATCAGGCAAAAGTCTGCCACTAGCAACCAGAGCTCATGTCAGCATCTACAATCTTTGTGTAAGGGAATAATCTGAAACTGAAGGTCAGCAGAAAAGGTGCCTGGTCAAAGTAATACTTGCCTCTGCCACGAAGCATAATTGGCTACCCACAGTGCCAAGTTTGGACTTAATAGTTTAAAATAAATTGGTACTGAATGGCGAGTTATAATCCGCCGGAGTATGACAAAAATATATTTATTATTGGCTACCTCCAAGCTCCGTGTGAGTGTAAATTATGCTTGCTGTGGTCTGGATCTCTCGGGTCATGATAAAAGACTATGTGGAGCAGTTTGCCAAGAAATTGTAGTAATTACCTAATTAACAAAGACTCTCGTCTCGTCGAAATTCGGATTCACACAATTCTCAATTCACTATGAGATGAACGAGTAAGGATACAGTCCTTTTTTGCGCGTACTTATCTGGATAGCTGTACAAAACTCAGGGATATGTAAATTGATAGGGTGACAGTTGTAATGCATGTGGCAAGACAGTAGAGTAGTCACAGTTTGCCGCAGCCCCAAAAAAATAGCAGATGATTCTCCTCGAAATGCGCTGAACTTCTAATCAGTAAGTTGCAGAAAACTTGCTGTAGGTGACTGTAATTGATGCTGTACAGACTAAGGCCAATTAGAGAGTTTACTGGAGGATTATTTTAATTATAATTCATGAAACGGTTAGAAATCAACATCTCACTCGCTTTAATCCATCATATTATATATCCCATTCCTGTTTTGCGATGAAACCTGTCCTTATTCAATATGAGGATGTCAGTCAAATCAAGTACCTTGAATTTACAGGAACAAACGTTTACTACATACAAGACACGCTTTTTGAAAAGGACAGTGATATTTTTCCTCTCTGAGTAAATTTTATTGTTTTGATCGTTTATTACCCATCAAGACTACTGCTTACACTTTAGTAGAATTTATTTCAGTTAAAGTATCCGCTAATAGTGCCGCTTTGGTTTCTAAAGTAGCTTATCTTCGGTACTTTTTAGTACTTTGTTTCTAATGTATTTGTTAGCACTTCTGGTTCTAACAATTTACATTTTTCCACTTTCTTGCTAACCGAGGCCATTTCAATGATAAATGCTGCTAAAAAGTGCATTGCCAAACTAGGGCAAGACACGTCGGACAGTATTTACTCTGTCCCAAACGAAAACTCAAGAAAGGAAGTTTCCTCCATCTCCCATCCTTTAAAGGGTAGCCGGAGCGAAACGTCTAAAAACCCCATTCGCAAGGCTTGACTTGTTTCTAGCATGAAAAATAACCTAGGTGTACAGGTCAATAACCTTTCGGAATCCTACAATGAGTTTGACGCGACTGTGATTGGTACTCCAACGAAAGTAGATGATTAGGTACAGTTCGAGAACAAGAAACGCCGTAACGCCATTATAGTGAAAACTTCCATTTTGACGTTTGGTAAATAAAAAGAAACTAATCGAGCGAAAAAGTTTTCGTTCACTTTGTTTTTCATCATGGCTCTACACTAATATATATATATGGCAACTCCGCCTGGAGTCCCTTTCCCGGGGCTACTGCCGGTCCCAAGCCCGGATGAAGGAGGAGGGTTGGGCATGGGGTTAGCGACCCCATCCTGTAGAAAACTAACTTGCCAAAAAAACGCTAACCAGAAAAATTATTCAAACCATTTAAACTCTGCCCTGGGAGTCAGGTCTTCACTTAAAAGAGTTGTGACGCCTCATGATGAAAGCCGAGTTCCTTCGGAAGCCATGTGGCCGATGCCCCTTCTGACAACCAGAGCAACCATTTATTTAGGTACATGGAATGCTCGCACAAGGTGGGACACTGGGAGAGTTTTCCAAATTGCTGTAGAAATGAGGAGATACAATTTAGAGGTGCAGCAATCAATACCAGCCGAACAAGTGCAGCAAAAGCCAAGGCACAAGCTGAATACACAGAAGTAAACAAGCAAGTGAAGAGGAGCATCAGAACTGACAAACGTAAATATGTGGAAGATTTAGCAATGACGGCGGAAAAGGCTGCCAGAGAAGGAAACATGAGATCAGCCCCACTGAACCCACCCAACATCGAAGCAGCACTCACGGACCTCCCAATTTATGTTGGCCCACCAACAATTGAAGAAATCAGCATGGCTACCAGACAAATTAAGAGTGGCAAAGCAGCAGGACCAGACAACATTCCAGCAGAGGCACTGAAAGCAGACGTAGCGGCAACTGCAGGGATACTCCACATTCTCTTCAGAAAGATCTGGGATGAGGAACAGGTACCAAAAGACTGGAAAGAAGGACTTCTAGTCAAAATACCAAAGAAAGGCGATCTCAGCAACTGTGACAACTACAGGGGAATCACTCTTCTCTCAATACCAGGAAAAGTCTTCAACAGGGTATTGTTAAACAGGATGAAGGACTCCGTAGACTCCCAACTTCGAGACCAACAGGCAGGATTCCGTAAGGATAGATCGCGTACAGACCAAATCGCAACTCTACGGATCATTGTGGGACAGTCAATTGAATGGAATTCATCGCTCTACATCAACTTCATTGACTACGAAAAAGCGCTTGATAGCGTGGACAGAAAAACACTATGAAAGGTTCTTCGACACTACGGCGTGCCTCAGAAGATAGTCAATATCATACAGAATTCCTATGATGGATTAAACTGCAAAATCGTGCATGGAGGACAGTTGACAAAGTCGTTCGAAGTAAAGACCGGTGTCAGGCAAGGTTGCTTACTCTCACCCTTTCTCTTTCTCCTGGTGATCGACTGGATCATGAAGACATCAACATCTGAAAGGAAGCACGGGATACAGTGGATAGCTAGAATGCAATTGGATGATCTGGACTTCGCAGATGATCTGGCTCTTCTATCGTACACTAGAAACAGCAAGTGCAGGAGAAGACGACCAGAGTAGCAGCAACCGACTCAGCAGCACTAGGTTTCAATGTACACAAACGGAAAAGCAAGATTCTCTGATTCAACACAGCATGCACCAATCCAATCACAATTGACGGAGAAGATTTGGAAGATGTAGAAACCTTTACATATTTGGGCAGCATCATCGATGAACACGGCGGATCTGATGCAGATGTGAAGGCACGGATCGACAAAGCAAGATCAGCATATCAACAACTGAAGAACATCTGGAACTCAAAACAATTGGCAACCAACACCAAAGTCAGAATTTTCAATACAAATGTCAAGACAGTTCTACTGTATGGGGTCGAAACCTGGAAAACTACGAAAGCCATCATCCAGAAGATACAGGTGTTTATTAATAGTTGTCTACGCAAAATACTTCGAATCCGTTGGCCGTACACTATTAGCAACAACCTACTATGGGAGAGGACAAATCAGATCCCAGTGGAGGAAGAAATCAGGATGAGACACTGGAAGTGCATAGGACACACATTGAGGAAAGCACCGAACTGCGTCACGAGACAAGCCCTCACATGGAATCCTCAAGGTCGAAGGAGGAGAGGAAGACCAAAGAGTACATTACGCCGAGAAATGGAGATAGATATGAGAAAAATGAACAAGAATTGGATAGAACTAGAAAAGAAGGCCCAGGACAGAGTGGGTTGGAGAACGCTGGTCGGCGGCCTATGCTCCATTGGGAGTAACAGGCGTAAGTAAATAAGTGAGTAAGTTCGCCATCGTATAACGGAACACCATCCGTCATGGCTAAGCAAAGGACAGGTATGACCACTATTGTCTAATTTTGGTTCATCTACACATGAATTCAGAGGATGGTTAGCCAAATTGCTCAACCTAATCCCTGGTAAACGCTGTAAATTTTAGACACAATGTTTCATCCAAATTTTTCTGTCGTCCGTTATTGAGGCACGGTCTATTGATCTACTCCTAATTTATGAACACAAATAACAATATGACCAATTTCCGATTAAGTCGCCAGAGTTTCTTTTAAATTGCAAGTAAACGACTCAAAAATATCGTTCTCTGTTACCTGTGTTTCCGTAGAAAAACTTCCCAGAAACAGTGAAACCAAAGTGTTCGGGGTCAAAGTTATAGACAAACAAGTCCAAAATTTCAGTGAATTAATTGCACCCGAGACATAGTGAAATTATTAATATTCGATACAAGAGTTTTTAATCGGTCAAATATTCTCAGTCCTTCTTGTAACACTCCCGAGCGAACGAACGTGGTTTATTTTCACGGACGCATAAACTGGCAGCGACCAATATCAAAATCAGAATATTCGATATGAACATCAGGACAGTTCTGATGTACGTAGCCCAAACTTATAGAACTGTCAAAACCATTATCAAAAAACTACAAGTATTCATAAGATACTGGATTTCCGTAGATCGGACGCCACCAACTGCAGTCTACTATGGAAAAGAATAAACCAGCTTCCGTCCGAAAATGAAATTTAAGATGCTGGAAATGGATAAGACATACATTGCGGAAATCATCAAACTGCGTCACGAGGGAAGCTCTAACATGGAATATTGAAGGAAAACGGAAAAGCGGAATACTAAAGGACATCCTGTGCCAAGATTTGGAAGCAAGTATGAAAAGGATGAATAGCGAATGAAATGGATTTTCCGTGACAGAACTGGTTGGAGAATGCTGGTGCGCAGCTTGTAGTTCTCCACGAGGGGTAATAGGCGTAAATATGTAGTCTTTCACTTTGGAATCACTGACGATATTAGCCGAATTACCAAACCTTATAGAAAGCATTTTATAACGTGCAGCCATTCGCATAAATCATAATAGAAAACAAGGTAGATTGAAGTTTCACAATCCATAAAGAACACCGGCAATAATCACATATCAACTAGTAACTCACCATATCTCATACACTTAGTTGGAAAATCCTGCTGTAGAAACCACTGACACGTCAAGCCTTGTAGAGTGACTCAACCCAAAGTCCGTTTGCATTTAAACACATAAGGCTCGCTGATATCCATTGTATCAATTATCGGTCAAACTTTGACAGTATGTGACACCATAAGATTCTGGTTACGCATCCAGATACGTTAACTAAGTCACATATCAAACTAATAATAATATAACTGGCAATATGTTCATGCCCCTCAACGCGTTTAGATATTCCATGGTTAACCATAAGATTAGATCTTAAAAAGTTAAAGCTTTCGCTATCTACCGATATATCGTCTTTCATTTAATTGCAGTGCGGCGTCGAATCGAGTTTGACTGTGATCACCACTACAAGAAGATTGCGTACCAGAACAGACTAAACCCCCGAGTAAACCAGAAATCATAAGGCGACTGAAGTTTGTAGTTAGATATATTTGTTGGAGATCTCGTGATATCGAAATGATACCGAGATCGTGCCAAAGGAGTACAAGCGGAACCACTGAGCAAACGTAAGTTCGTGCAATGACACAAGCAACGGAAGGAAGAATGTCTTTGGTACAGTTAAACAAACAAATACAGTAAAACAATCACTGGTACAATTGGTTATAATAATAATTGTTTCCATTACACCAATCGCGTTCTCTTGATAAACGTAGGTCATTACATAATCATAAGGAATCATGGATTGTTTAAAAAGTGATACACAGTTGTTTCTATCTTTATTTCGAATCATTACACGGTCAAACTCTTCTAGTCCTCTAAGTAAATTAGTAACCATATTACATCCCTCAAGAACATTCGTGAGTTCATACACGCATGATCACTTCAGTCAATAAGAAAATATTTTAATTCATAATTGTTGGCTATAATTTAAATACTATAAAATACTGCTTGACAATAGTGTCATATATATACAACATTGCAGCGTGGTGTCGAATCGCGCTTGATTATGAACACCGCTACAAGAAGACTACGTGCCAGTAAACCAATAAGATCCCCGTAGGCCAATATCAGAAGGCAGATGATGGCTGAAGTCGAGATGTATTTGTTGGCGATCTCGTGGTATCGAAAGAATACCGAGATCGTGCCAAAAGGAGTACAAGTGGGATCGGCAGGAGAAAGTACGTGCGTAGTCACAAACCGCGCAGAAGTAATGGAGTCCAAAGGAAGGCCAAAATGGCTGTCATTAGAACAGTTAAACAAACGAGCACGGTAAAACAATCACTGGTACAATTGGTTATAATAATAATTGTTTTCATTGAACCAATCGCGTTCTGTTAACAAAAGTGGGTCACTACAGGAGCCCCCCGCTAGAAAGGGTTTACACTTTCGATAGGTTACGGTTCGGTTCGTGGAACTGATCGGCAAAAGTGCGGTTGTAGGACATAAGAATTGGCGAAACAGGAAGCGATCGTCGATCCTCGAGTTGCCAACGAAAGTCTTTTCGTAGAACGATACCATGATAAGTGACTTTATTTGTTGCTCGAGTTAGCACTGTCATCGACGTGTGCTGGTTTGAGACGATCAATGCTGACGATCTTGACGCGGCCATGTCGATCAACCTTGAAGGTCTATTCGTGACGAGAGATCACGTGAAACGGGCCTTCTTAAGGCTGTTGCAAAGGTTTGCGTACCGAATCTACTCGTATGAAAACATGTGAACAGTTAGATAACTCTCGAGGGAGAGCAACCTGTCGATGTTGTATTCGAGTTGACATCGGAGACAGCGTTCGCATAAATGCAGACAGTTGATGGACGTAGTCTGATTTACCGAAATTATTACTGCTCCGTGGTGTGAAGAATTCCCCAGGCAGACGCAATGTCGTGCCGTATACAAGTTCAGCGGCGGAACATTGGATATCTGCCTTCAAACTCGTTCTGATGCCTAAGAGAACGAGCGGTAAGGTTTCGTACCAATTGTCGTTTTCGTGTGCTCGAAGAGCACTTTTAAGTTGGCGATGAAACCGTTCGACTAAACCATTCGATACTGGATGGTAGGCGGTAGTGCGTATGCGTTCCGTACCAAGCAGTCGGGTCAGTGAGGAGAATAATGCGGCTCGAATTGTTGTCCTCGGTCAGTCGTGACAGTCGAGGGACAACCGCACAGTGCTATCCATCGTTCTACGATGCGGTGAGCAACTGTCTCCGCCGTGATAGACGTGATGGGAATAGCTTCGGGCCATCTTTTAAAACGGTCGATGCACGTGAGTATGTGATCATACCCATGCGATGGTGGCAATGGTCCTACAATGTCTATATGAACGTGATCAAAGCGAGCATCAGATGTAGCGAACGTGCCAATGGGGGCAGCTACGTGCCTGTGCACTTTTGATCGTTGACACTGTAAGCATTGCTTTACCCACATACGAACATCTTTATTCATGGGCGGCCAGACGTATCGTGCAGCGATGAGACGTCATGTGGCTGCGATACCTGGATGAGACAATCCATGAAGGGCATCGAAGACGAGACGGCGATAGGCAGAGGGTACGATGGGTCGAGGAAGATCGGTAGAAGTATCACATAGGATAGTACCTGAGCTAGTAGCTAGGGGTACTTCCTGGCACTGAAGGGACGAAGATTGTGGTGTTTCTGTACAGACAGGATCGTTTGCTTGTGCGGCGGCCACAGCAGGAAGATCGAGCACCGGCAAGGTAACTGCATTCGTCTGGATACGTGATAGAGCATAGGCAACATAGTTCGACTCGCCTTTAATGTGACGAAGGTCTGTCGTGAACTGTGAGATATAGTCCAAATGTCTGCACTCTCGTGGTGAGTAGCGATCAGATTTGGTATGCAGTGCATACGTTAAGGGCTTATGGTCGGTGAATAAGATGAAATTGAGACCTTCTACCGCGTGCCGAAAATGTTTGATGGCGCAGTAGGCTGCTAGCAGTTCGCGATCAAAAGCGCTATATCTCGTCTCGTGGGAGTAAGGCGTCGTGAGAAAAATTCGAGTGGTTGCCAACTATCGGAGATGTTCTGTTGTATAACGGCTCCTATAGCGAAATCTGATGCATCAACCGCTATACTAAGCGTGGCGGATGCGTCAGGATGAGCGAGAAGTGTAACTTGAGCGAGAGCCGTGTTGATCTCTGAGAATGCAGTACGTGCGGTATCGTTCAATTCTAATTTGCGTGGATTACACGTAGTAAATCGGTTAATAGTCGTAATCGTTCTGCCGCGTGAGGAATGAAACGTCGGTAGAAGTTAACCAAACCGAGAAAAGCCTTCAGTTCCTTGATTGAGGACGGCACGTTGTACTCCTTGACTGCTCGAAGTTTGTCCTCGCAAGGCAGAATACCCTCTTGTCTGATGATGTGACCCAGAAATATTATTTCTGGTTTACTGAATTCAGACTTGTCTGGGTTGACTACTATTCCATTATCTGAGAGGCGTTGGAATAATAGTGTAAGGTGTTGATAATGTTAATCTACGTTTGATGATGCAATTAGCAGGTCATCAATATAGACGTGAACAAAATCGAAGTCTCGTACTATGCTATCGATAAACCTTTGGAAAGTTTGAGCAGCATTCCGTAATCCAAATGGCATTCGTAGGAACTCAAACAGACCGAAAGGATTCGTGATAGCAGCTTTTCGATATCTTCAAGAGCGACTGGGATCTGGTGATATGCTTTAATGCCCATTAATTTGCTGTTCGACGAAGTGTGGATTAGCTGCAGCCTACGTGAATCGATTAGCAATTCATAGTGCTGTGGAAAATCAATACCTAGTATGGCTTTGGGAACATCTGCAATGATGAACGTCCACAGATGCCGTCGTCAGTTGCCCAGGTTGACCGCGAGTTGTTGTGTACCGTAGATAGGAATGGCTGAGCCACTCGCAGCGAGTAGTCGAAGCATTGTAGCTTGTGACTTGCTGCTACTAAGTGGTGCGACAGAAACCTGAGCACCTGTATCCACTAGACAACCTAGCGTTTGTGCGATACTCGTGCACGTAAAATAAACGGCCAACCTGGGGGGCAGGACCGGCGAGTACGGCCGCTTTTACTCGCTGGCTTTGGCGTTTCCCTCCTTGTATGGGCACGGGGCTCGACAACGGCGGGCACCAGACCCGAAGGATCGATGGAACCAGCACCATTCTTCACTCGCTTCCGAAGCCGCCTTTCGGCGTGGCTTGGGGGATGCCCTCGTTGGGCGAGTGTTGACGGCTTTTCGGGAGCGCGAGCGGGCTCGAGGGATGTAGGGTTTGGGTATATCACAGCGGCCTCGGAAGTTAAGACGCGTGTGAATACGGTCGCTCCTATCACCTTGAGCCGAAGAGTGACTGGCGTCGATATCGACGTTTGAACGTGACGTTGAGGCAATTACGTAGTTGTCTCAGTTGCCAGTCCTTGCCAAAATTTTGTCTGCTATGAGGGCCACCTAGTTAAGTGGTGAGTCCTCGAACAGGGCTGTGATGGTTGGTTGGATGAGTGCTGGTAGAGATTCGAGCCACAGTTCTTTAACGATCTCAGAGTCGGCTGCCTTGGGTCCTGCAAGAGATTGCAGGCGCGTGAGGTGGTGGCTCGGTTTAGCATCACCCAGGGGTTGACGTGCTAGTAACGTCCTCAATCGTCCCTCCCTCCATGGGAGGAAATATCTGAGGATCGCCTTTTTGAGACGATCGTAAATATTGGGCACGTTGGAATTGAGGACTACCTCACGGACATCTACTAAATGGTCTCCCAGTAAATATTCGAGAGCGTAGGCGTACTTCTGCCTTTGGCTTGTAATATGGCGGGTCTCGAATTGAGACTATTGCAGCAAACCAAACTTTGGGGTCGTGGGGAATAAAAGATACACGTCGAAAGTGTATAACCTGTACGTCAGAGTCTATTACATTAATACTATTCTTATCGTTATCCGTCATGTCGAGTTATGGTCAGTATATTATATATTGCAAATATTACTATGAAAATATGCGACAGACGTGGATAGATAAGCGATAGACTCACCGAAATTGACTTCTTTGGAAGGTTTGGTTGCGATTGCCAAGTGTTCGTAGATGTAGGTTCACCAGTTGTAGAAGATTTGACCGAAGTTGAGACGTGTTCCCAGATTTGGCTCACCAATTGTAGCGTGGTGTCGAATCGCGCTTGATTATGAACACCGCTACAAGAAGACTACGTGCCAGTAAACCAATAAGATCCCCGTAGGCCAATATCAGAAGGCAGATGATGGCTGAAGTCGAGATGTATTTGTTGGCGATCTCGTGGTATCGAAAGAATACCGAGATCGTGCCAAAAGGAGTACAAGTGGGATCGGCAGGAGAAAGTACGTGCGTAGTCACAAACCGCGCAGAAGTAATGGAGTCCAAAGGAAGGCCAAAATGGCTGTCATTAGAACAGTTAAACAAACGAGCACGGTAAAACAATCACTGGTACAATTGGTTATAATAATAATTGTTTTCATTGAACCAATCGCGTTCTGTTAACAAAAGTAGATCACTACAAATTCATTTGTTGTTAACATGATGACCTCAATGACAAACAAGATTTTGCACACGTGTAAATGTGAATCAAGTGGAAGGAATGCTAAATCGTCTTTTAGTACCCGCACCACAGAATGTTCATGATAGAGTCGACCGTCCACCTAACAGTTTTTTATTGCTACGAGAGCATGAAGGTTTTACTGTAGTGAACAGGATTAGTGATAAGTATTGTGAGTGATGAAGACCAACTAATCATCATTCAGACGTATTCCAATAAAGATGGCAGTCAGAATATCTACCATTCCTGTAAGGCATTTACTACATACATTGTTCATGACAAGGGTTAATATAGTTTAGAAGAGACACTAAATTTTGAAAGCAAAGAGACTCATTAGACAAGATTTTGATGCACAAATACATATACAATCACGTATAAGACGTCTAGGTTTAAAATTGTAAGAACATAGGCAAAGGCGGTACATGTAAGGAAGGTCATAATTGCCTGTGAAGATAATAGAGTTATTAGAAAATTAAAAACGATTCGCATTTTGTTTGAGTTTTTCAAGTTAATCGGAAAGCTATGATAAGCTCACACTAGCATTAGGCTGCTACAGACTTTCATTTCCAAGCTCTTTATTGCTTCAGTAATTATTCACAATCTTTTGGAGGCTCAAAATGACCATCACAGTTTCGTGGAAGAATTGTCAACGTATTTGTCGAAATCCATAAATCGTAGCGTTTAGTGGCCCGTGGATCTGACCCCACGTAGATCGTATGAATGTTTGTTATCTCCTATCCTTGTATATAATCATCGACTTAAATTGCGTTAGTCAATAACCGAATTAAATAAGTCAGATAACGAGAATAGACTTTTGAATACATATATTTTGTACATGAAGCGAATGGAATAGAACGAAGCAAAACGACGCGCAGTGGAGATGGCGGGTAAGCCAAATCCCATTTCACCAAACGTTAATCAATATTTATAGGCACACAAAAATAAGTTACAGACATGTCCTGCTTCGGTTTGGGCACCCAGGCAGTATCACAGCCCACACACATATCCAATGAGATCCGTGTGGTGCATATGTATTCGGTGCCTCCTTGTACCAATATCTATGCGTTAAAATAAATAAACAAATAAATAAATACAGACATGTTATGAGTAATAGGATAAGAAGTGTGCACACACCCACGCGCTCATATAAAAACAGTCAAGATTGATAAGCGAATAATTAAAAAAGTCAGAATGTGACTCAAGTAGAATGAACAGATTTTGTCTGAAAGCTAGAATAAAGCGTGTGGGCTTGACATAATAACAGACACTACAAACGCGGATTAGTCTGGTATTCTGTCTGGATGGTTACAAGGATTATGAGTCAGTCTTGCAAGAAGTTCGTGGTGACACGCATGCAGTTTTTATTTTATTTCACACTAACATTCAAGATAGGTTCACACACTTCCGCTAATTTTATGAAGACTGGTCTTGCTCCAGTATAACACTAGTAGTCTTAAGATAAATTTGTAGTCTTATATTATCTAGTTGCTAGATTTCCAACACCAAATAAGTCTACCTAAAATTTTCAGAACTGTTTCATTCACCTAACTTCAAGAATACAGGGACAATTACGAGTGATTGATTGATGAACAGCGACGTCAGATTAAGAACCTAATACTAAAAAATATACAAGACAACCAAGTTTATATCTATGGTGCAATGGATAAATAAAAATGATATTCCAATAACTGATAATACCTAAATTATCCCAGCTATCTTTTCATACCCCTATGGAAGCTGTATATAGACACCAAACTTATTAATTCATTTGAAACTCAGATGAAGCTGGCATATGTATTCTTAAAACTTTGAAAGTTGTAATAATTTTAAATTCAGTCTCAGTTTGACAAGGTCTGTGTTAGTCTTGGCGGTCTGAGTCTTCCAGTTGAATAGGTTTACAGAAGTACGTGTAAGTACACTTTAAGTTAAAACGTTCTATATGTTGGTAGTTCTGTAGAAAACGATCAGTAGTCAGCTATCAAATTGTTTGTTCTAAGCTTGTGAACTTACTTAAGCAGTCTTTGCACATCCTCTGTCCTGGTAAGCGAACAGTGAAGGGCATAACAAATCGTTATTAAGTAATTCAAAGGCTGACCGGGTCACCTCGGATTCTTCTGTGTAATGAGACGGACAAGTTTGATCTACTTAATCCTTCATAGTACGTTAACATTGAGATCCAAGAAATCAGTATAGCTAAAGTTCCACAAAACAACTTTAAAGGCCAGAAATCTTTTCATGCCATGGTTGGTTGACTGTACCCACTACAGAAATTTCAAGTGAACAAATCTGTGTAAATTTTCATGAATATATCAATTTTTATTGACTGAATGCACCATATATTTAAAAAGCTTTTCTAAAACCTTTAGAAGGTGCTGTACCAAGTTTTACTACATACGTCCGAATAATTCATTGATAATAATCTCTAAAACATTGACAATTTGTCTAATGAAGCCTACTGGAAGATCTCTCATAATTCTTTTTCCATTCACAAATTTGAATGAAGAAAGAACAATTAATGAACCAGAATAACACGAACTCATTGCATTTCATGGTTTCTGATCAGCTGCTTACAATGGAGACATAATAGCATCAATTTTTAAAAGTCAGTGTACATACTTTATATCGTAACATGGGGAAAGTTTTCATCGATCACGATTGATGAAAAGAGTAGAAAGTATGAAAGAACGATAGAGGATTTTCATTTGTTAATCGATGTGATTATTTATAGGTTGAATATGAGAATATTCTGAAATAAACAATTACATAACAAAACCACTTGGAAATAATATCCTAACTATATGTTTTAGTACATACTTATTATAATGTATATGTTAATATATTAACAACAATAATTTCTTCAAGGGTTACATAACTAACATTAATATATTATTTCCAAGTGGTTTTGTTTTGTAATTGTTTATTTCAGAATATTCTCATATTCAACCTATAAATAATCACATCGATTAACAAATGAAAATCCTCTATCGTTCTTTCATACTTTCTACTCTTTTCATCAATCGTGATCGATGAAAACTTTCCCCATGTTACGATATAAAGTATGTACACTGACTTTTAAAAATTGATGCTATTATGTCTCCATTGTAAGCAGCTGATCAGAAACCATGAAATGCAATGAGTTCATATTATTCTACTATAATGATTGTTCCTGCTTTGGCTGAACACTGGGTAACAATTCTCAAGACTGTATATATCTTGAATACAAGATAACGTTGGCTTCTCTCAGTAGAAAGAACGTAGAACTCTCCCCATGCAATTCAAGGATATCACAGAGCATTACCTAGTTTATATAAAAAATAAACATTTCGTTCATTCCGTATGGTCGCTAGCAAGTTCTGTCATGCGTTCTTTTGAAGATTTCTGTGGGATTAAAAGCCGAGTATTTTTAGTTTTTGAATAATGAGCCTAAGTTTGGTCAGTCCTTATCAACTCCCATTTTTTCTAATTACTTTTACTTTACAAAGAAGGATTTAGATGTCTTCAGTGAGCCTTGATAGGATGCTACGCGATATTACCTACGATACGTACGGCTTGGTGACCCATTTTTATAGGGCCTATTGAGCAATAGCAACGAAAAATTCCTCTTTGACTGTCCATTCCTTAGAGGGGATGATCAAGAAATTTATTCTTAGTGTTTTGCACGTATCCTTCATATTTTTAAGGAGACTCAAGTTTTGAAAGACACCGCTAGTTTACTTACTGTACAAATCTGCACACAACCAACGATGACCTTATCAACTGTCGTCTACATTTGTCTTGATAAATATGCATCTTAGTACAAAGGTATCAATATTCCACCTCTCCTTAGCAAGAATTTCGGTCATAGAATCTTTTTCAGTCTCCTTACAGTAACTTCACAGATATTACTTTAAACCTTTAGTCTTAAGCCAGTTAGCTGAATTACAAGAATAATAAGAACATCTAAATCATGAATTCAAAGCGAATTGTATTTTCAGTGGAAAACATACACTTTTCGCAAATAACAATATACGCAAAGGTGTGGTAACCGAGTTAAGCCCAACATGTTGGGTCAAATCACATAGTTTATCTTGGGTTACTGAATCAATGGCATAGTAATTACTATGAACATATACATATTCGTAATATCCCACGCTCCCAACTTTGGGGAAAATTTTACGTATTTTGGGGAAGCCGCTGTAGTAAACTTTGGGGAAATGGCACAAAAACCCCAAAATTTCTCCAGACCTGGGGAAATTCCCCCGAACTTTGGGGTACTTCCACAGAACCGTTTTAACGCAAAACTTATACCGAAATATGAGGACATCACGAAAAACCCAGCGAGAATACATACGTACATTTATTGCTGGGATGTTACATTATTTTTCGTCAATTACGTGTTGCCAAAGATTATTTATTTTAAAACATAGATATTGGTACAAGGAGGCACCGAATACATATACGCCACACGGATCTCATTGGATATGTGTGTGGGCCGTGATAATGCCTGGGTGCCCGAACCGAAGCAGGTGGTTTTCTTAGAGGGCCACAACCCGAGCCTTCGACCTGAAGGTCTGATCCACAAGGCAGTGGAGCATCGTGAGGAGATGTAGTCCCATGGTAGCCGGTGACCAACGATTGGTTCATACGCCATTTGTTCCACCAGGATTATGTAGCCCATGTGCACCATTGGTTTGGGACCCGGTTAAAGCGCCGGACACTCGCTTTTCGTCATCTCATTTTCGTAAACAACACCCCCGCCACGAGAAGGCAGTGAGTAGGACTTCCCTGGTAGAGGCCAAAGAAACTTAACTTTAATCGATTTGTCGCTTTCATTAAAAGACTGATTTTTGACATATTGAAGTGTTTATTATAGTTAATAAAATTACACATTATTCATTTATACGACGTTTTTCATTGCTCTGTTAGTGTAACGGGTTAGGTCATTTGGTAGGTTCTAAAAAAATGAAAAAAGACTTTTTAGTTAACAATCACATGTGAAAATATGTGAAACGTCGATGACATACAAACAGTATGACAATGTTTTCAATAATCCGAACAAATAACTTACAGTTACGTCAGATAAGGCCTGTGAAGCCAGCTGAAAACAAGAGGAATATGACAAAAGTTTTACCACTATGAACACTGATCACAAAGTAATAATCGAACTGCAATATGTGTTATTGTTTCGGCTAACCTTTTCTTTGGATCGCCATCCACGTTTATTAACGTTATCCCTTACGTCATGCAAGAAAGCCTGGCTTGCTGTACCCATGGCGTTTATCAAATCCTTTTCCAGACAGGTCGCACTTCGGAAATGGGAACAGAGAACACCTTTCAATATGTTAATGCAATAGTGTGTACTTACTTTGAACGGTTGAGTAAAATTTGTACTTACTAATACCAAATTTACTTTGGGTTCCGTGCACAGTGTAATTGTTTGCCAGTTCCGACGAAAGCACGTAACTCAGACAAGCTTTAGCTGATTTCCGAGGATCGTCACACAGGAACCCGTATAATCTTCCCACCTAAAATTTGTTCAAATACCTGTAACAACTTACGAAGTAATCCCGGAACTGTACGTTATCTAAAGCAGCTTCTAAAGAACGCAAGTTCTCATGTGTTCTTAATGGGAATGCGATAGCTGAAGTGTCTACAGGCTCCGTACGCCTGTCAATTACGCCTATGGATAAGCGTTCGTTGTAAGTTATCAATTTGTCTATCTTCCTAGAGAGTTCAGCTACCGCCTTGAGCAGCGTTCTGAACATTTTAGGGATGTCGTCGCCCAACCTTTGGTTTTAAGGAAAACAGTAAATGCGACTTACGATTTATCAACATCCAAATGGTTCAAATGGTTGTGGACGGAATAGAAAAAGCTTTCGCTTAACAGGCTTCCGTGTCTAGTAGCAGGGAATCACCAATACCTCCAGGCAAGAACCTAGGTATATTAACGATAAAAGAGGAAAAAATGAATTGGTAAATCATAGTAAGATACTATCCTTAGTCCTTAAGAATAGATCAAGTCGCCTCTTAAAGGACTCCTGGGAAGTTGCTTGGACTAGCTCAGCTGGCAGCGAATTCCAGCATTTGACAACTCTTAAGGAGTAAAAGATGTACCTGCAGTCCGTTCTACTATGTTGTATCTCTAATTTCTGGGTGTTACCCCTTAGGTTAGTGTTGGGACTAAGCTTATGTAGGTGTTTAAGAGGATGTCCAGGAGTGATAAGGATATTGTAAGCCATTAGAAGGTCACCTTCAAGAAGCCTATACTTCAATGAGTAAAGGTCGAGTGATTGGAGGTTTAAATTCGAGTCCCCTAACTGATTTCGTGGCTCGTCGTTGGATACGCTCCAGAGTGTCCTTATCCTTTTGGAGTGTAGGAGGGAATACTATGTTTCCGTACTCTGAATGGGCACGAATGAAACTATTGAAGATTATATGGAGAGTTCTCCCGTCAAAATGCGCTTCAATGTTACCAGTGCAAGGTTTGCTCGAAAGGCATTTCTGTCACAGTTAGAGTAAGACTTTAAGTCGTAGGGCACCAGGACTCCTAAATCTTTTTCGACTGAGGATACTACTAGAGAGGAGTTTCCTAAGTTGTAACTGTAATCTGCGACGAGTCGCAGATGGAATATTTTGCACTTTGAAGTGTTAAAGGTAAGTCCGTTATCGTCTGCCCAACTTTGAAGTCGAGTCAGATCCTCGTGAAGTGCCTGTATGTCCTCTTGGTTGCGCATCTCTCGCCGAAGTTTCACGTCATCGGCAAAGAGCAATATGTCTGACGTTACCCGTTGAGGAAGATCATTTATATAAATCAGGAAGAGGAGAGGTCCTAGTGTGGTGCGCGCTACTTATAGTGATATAATAAGTAGTATATAACGCGAGTTTTAAACGTAATGTCGGGCAGCAGAAGATGGGGAAAAATCAAGAGAGGAAGAGCGGCAACACAATGGAATTTGTATGAAAAATCACGAACAATGAAATGTCAGTCAATGGATTGATATTTGCAACAGGAACAGTTCAGTTTGATATGAAGGATTGATATTTTGCAAATTAACGATATAATATATGGTTTTTCTATTTTACCAATTAACTCTGTAATTTGAGCTAAATACAATTTGGTTGTCCTCACCAGTGTTCTGTTCACTACATTTGGTGTCGCTGCCTCCACTGACGCTGAAGATCCCATGGCCGAAGGAATTTGAGGACGGAGATGTGCTGCTCTTCCTGGAGGAGTTTGAGGACGTCGCGGTGCTGTTGGGCGTGAAGGAGCCGAAGGCAAAGTTGGTGGTCCTGGGAACGCTGCTGAGAGGCCGGGCTAAGGCTTTATATGACAGCTTGGACAGTGCTGGCGAGAAGAAGACGTGGAGGCAGTTACGGAGCGGTTAGTGGCGGAGTTCGACAGCCCAGTGGACAGGGAGGAAGCACTGCAAAAGTTCCGGTCGGCGAGGTTGTCGGTCGATGGTGACCCACTGGTGCTGGCTGTGGAGCTCACCAGGTTGTTACGCCGTGCGCTGCCAAATCTGGATGAGGAGTCGCAGTTGCTGGCGTCGCAGTTTATGGAGTGTCCCTGTCACCATTTCTCAGCAGCTGAAGTTAGTAAACGCAGCACAATCTATGGATGTCAGTGAACTGGCGAAAGTGACTCGTCAGCTGTTGACACGAATAGTAGCTCCAGTTGGGTACAGAAAGCAGGAGACAAGTGGTGTCGAAAAGAAGATTGAACAGCTAGAGCGTGAGATTGCAGCATTACGAGTAAATCATAAAAGAAACGATCAATGTTACGCTTGTGGAGGGACAGGGCATTGGAAGGCAAACTGTCCAACAAGACGACGACATAGATATTTTAGACGTTATAACGTGTGTTCTTTCTACCCTAGGAATCTGGGGGTTGTTGCATTAGTAGATAGAGGGGCAGTTTATACGAGAGTGAACATAGGTGAACGGGATTTAGTATGTCTGATTGATACAGGAGCAGCGGTATCTTTAATAAGCAAAGAGCAATGTAAGACACTCAAGCCATGTACATTAGCAGTCCACACTATAGAAGGGTATATGTTAGAAGTGTTGGGAGTATCTAACAGTATTGTAAAAGTGGGTGGAGCTGTGAAAATTTTCCGTTCGTGGTAACCACAAGCTTATCGAGACCGATACTAGGAGCAGATTTCTTAAGAGAAGTAAAAGCGATAATTGACTTAAGAAGCGGTCAGGTGGTCACAAAGTATGGTTCATTGCCAATACACGAAAGTAGCGAAGTGGCCGAAATAAGAGTGGCAACGGACGTCTCGACGGAGAAACCAAACATTAACGAGATATACAAAAAGTATGCAAAACTGTTTACTGGATATGGGGAGCCGTATGGATTTTGTGACAAAGTAAGGCATGAAATCCCGATAAAGAACGACCGAGTAAATATATTTGCAACACGTCGTGTTCCGGTGCATTTAGAGGCCGAGGTAAATCGACAGATCCAGGAAATTTTGAAAGAAGGTATAATTGAGTAAGCGGACAGCCCATATAACTCACCGGTACTCTTGGTAAAGAAACCCAACGGAAAGTATAGATTTTGTGTCGACTTTAGAGAACTGTATAATATAACAGACCTAAAACCTTGTGCAATGCCAACAGTGGTGGAAACATTAGATCGGCTACGGAATGCCACGGTGTTTACAGTGCTGGATTTACGGCCAGGTTATTGGCAACTACCTATAAAAGATAGCGATCGCAGCAAGACAGCATTTCCTGTACGTGATAGACAATACCAATTTAAAAGAATGCCGTTCGGGTTGGCGGGTGCACCGTTTACGTTCAGAAGATTAATGACGCTACTGCTCAAGAATCTGGATAATGTCGAGGTATATGGAGACGATGTAGTTGTATACAGCCTGACAGAAACAGATCACGTCAAGCATGTGGAAGCAGTCTTAAAGCGAATTGATGAATTTGGACTTCGAATTAATAAGGAAAAGTCGCAGATAGCGAAAAACAACGTCACATTGTTGGGACATAAAGTGGTAAACGGAGAAACAAAACCATTGCCGGAGAAAATTCTTACCATAAAAATATTGCAGTACCTAATTCGATAAGGAGGTTGAGACAGTTCCTAAGAAGAGCGGCGTTTTATAGTCGGTTTGTCAAGAATTTCAACGAAATAGCAGCACCCTTATATAAGTTGCTGAGCAACACCAAGTTTACGTGGACTGAGAATGACGAACAAACCTTCAACCGAATCAAAAACATGCTAGACGATCGTCAGATGACGCTGCGACTGCCTGAACCCGGAAAACTATTTACAGTGGCCACAGATGCAAGTGATCATGGTATAGGTGCCGTATTGAGTCAGGCTGATAGAGTGGTGGAATACGCAAGTTGCGTTCTCACACCCGCTGAGCAGAAGTATTCAACGATTGAAAAGGAGTGCCTGGCAATCGTGTGGGCAGTAGAAAAATGGAGACCATACCTTTTAGGAAGACGATTTCATATTGAGACTGACCATAACCCCCTGCAGTGGTTGAAAACAGCAAGGGACCCCCGAGGGAAGTTGGCGCGATGGATGATACGTTTGCAAGAACACGACTTCAGTATCGGTCATGTCCCAAGAAAGGAAAACGTAATGGCGGATTACTTGTCAAGACCATACATGGAAGCTGACATTCCATTGACAGCATACGCGGTGAATAGTCTAGAGGGAGACCCATTAGAACTCGTCCGGCAGCAGAAATCTGACCCTAGCCTTCGAGATGTAATCAGAGTGATAAAAGAGAGAGCAGACGTAGAAAAACGAACAATGAACAAGGAGGTACAAATGTTACTTCGGCAAAAGGAACGACTGAGATTGAACGCATATGGGGTCCTGACCTGGCAGAACGATGACAAGAATTGGGTGGCTGTAATCCCGAAAGACTGGCGGCTTAAAATGATACAAGAGTGTCACCAGGTAGCACATACAGGCATCTCAAGAACGACGGATTTACTACGACAAGCGCATACTGGCTGGGCATGAGAGATGATGTGGCTCAACACGTGTTAACCTGTCAGCAGTGTCATTTAATGAAAAGCGATCGATACACACAACCGCCATTACAGTCAATCCCAGTAACCGCAGTCGGTGATCTATGGTCGGTGGATGTGATGGGACCGTTTCCACAGACGGCGAGCGGTAACCAGTACCTGCTAGTGATGACGGAGCATGCTACACGCTGGGTAGATGCCGTACCCACTGCAGACCAGCGGGCAAGAACAGTGACCGAAGTGGTAATGCGGCATATTGTAGCGTGTCACGGAATACCGAAGATGATATTAACTGACCAGGGTCCCTGTTTTGAAAGTGTTGAGTTTAAAGCCCGTCTAAAGCAGTTTGGCATCAAGAGGATACGACCTACACCGTATTATCCTCAGACAAACGGGCTTACAGAGAGAAACAACCGGACGTTAAAAGAATAGTTAGCATCTAAAGGAGGAGATTGGGAGAAAGAGTTGCCATTGATTTTGCTGGCGCATCGTTCTTCCATACAAGGAACAACCAAGAAATCACCTTTTTCACTCATATATGGTAGACAACCACGACTTCCAATGCACAACAAGACCTGGCCACAACAACAGAAATGGACGGCAACAAGGTTAAGAAAAGAGAGGAGGGAGGCAATCAGGAACGTGGAAAAAAGCAAATATCAGACATAAAGAAGGCGGAACAACAGAGGAGAACGTGCAAACCTCTTGCAGTGAGGGACCTAGTAAAGTGTAGAGAATGGAAAAGTAGCATGACAGGGGGATCAGGGTCGGGAAAGCTGATCCCAAAGTGGGAAGGACCATACGTTATCACGGAGAGACGCGGCGCGGTTTACACGATCCGGAGAGAAGACAAGCAGAAGTGCGTAAATGCTAGTCAATTGCAGAGATGGTTTCAAGATCGTCAAGTGTGGGAGTCACGAAAAGCACCAAAGAAGACAGCGGTACGGCGATCAGAAAGACTACGACGATAGCTTATTAAAAGGGGGGACGAGTGTGGTGCGCGCTACTTATAGTGATATAATAAGTAGTATATAACGCGAGTTTTAAACGTAATGTCGGGCAGCAGAAGATGGGGAAAAATCAAGAGAGGAAGAGCGGCAACACAATGGAATTTGTATGAAAAATCACGAACAATGAAATGTCAGTCAATGGATTGATATTTGCAACAGGAACAGTTCAGTTTGATATGAAGTTCCAATGAGCATCCACATCAAGTTGAGGGTGAACATCCCAATGCACCTGTTGTAGATAGTCCTGTAGAGCTGACGCATTCAACCGTTTGAAATTCCAGCGCCTGTTGTCGTTGGGATATCTTAGTTCAGTTTTCCTGACGAAACTGAAGGCTATAACGGCGTGATCGCTTTTCGCAAGGGGAGCCAGAATTGAGAGGTTGTCGACTAGAAATTCTTCATTTGTTGAAACACAGTCTAAGCATAACGGTGTCTGACTGTTCCTCTAACGAGTAGCCAACTTCACATTTTCGTGTAATCCCAAGTCCTCAATGAGGTTGAAGAACCGAGCTTTAATTGAATTTTCACCTCCAGTATACGTATGTTCCAAGAAGTTGACTCTAGGGAGATTGAAGTCCCCTAGAATCAGGATATGAGTGAAGCCGAGATGCGTAGAGCGGGATAGTCTTTCCAGCATGCGACTGTCATACTCGATGTCGGCAGTGGGCTTCCTATATATGACTCCGGCTAGGCACCTCGAAGTAGTGGACAATCTCATAGAGCACCATATGGATTCCTCAAGATTGTCAAACTCATGGTTGTGAACTTGGTGTACCTCCAATACAGATCGTATGTATAGGGCTACTCCACCCCCGATTCCTGTTTTCTGTCATTGCGAAACAGAGACATCCCAGGTATTGCTAGCTCCTGGTTCGAAAACTGAGGAGATATCCAAGTTTCAGATATTCCTATCAGATGAACCTTATTAGCGTTGCTAAATTCAATTAGTTCATGCATTTTATTTGGTAGACTCGCGGCGTTCATGTATAAGCAGTTAATGCTTTCAATTTGAAACGCGTGAGCTTCTTCTTGTTTGTCTGTGAGAGCCTTACGTGAGTGAACAGGTAACTCACCTATACAAGTTTCAACATTTCATCATTAGTGCTAATGCGTGTTCTATCGATGGTTGACTTATCAACATCCCTATTCTTATTTTCTTTGCGCGCCCTTGTTTGTCTACTTAATTTATAGCTATCTGTTTCCAAGTTTACTGACAATTCGTTCCGCAGACCTGTCAGTAGAACAATGATGTTGCTCAGCAGTACTACAGCGTCCGTGTTGCACGTAACACACACCCACTTACGGTCCGATTTGCTGAGTCTCTTGTAAGCAGTTGCCGTAAGATCTGTGCACGTTTCGTGGAACCAACCTTTTCAGTTGTCGCACTGCATGCCAGATGCAACAGCGAAACGGCATCCAGGTCGTTTGCATGAAATTTTCATGGCTGTATTGGCGTAAATTGTGTTAGAGATAGTATCAGAGCTTAAGACAGTTAAAAATACACTAAAAACCACACTAAAAACGGGAAAAATGTATAAAAACGGATGAGATAGAATGAACTAGCCTTTACGTGAAAAATGAAAAAAAACCGAATAGTAAGCTGAGGCAAAATCACAGTTAACTATTAAATTGGGCGAAACTCAACAAAAGTAATCTACCGAACTTATAGCTCAGAATAGATTGTTTAGATCAGAAGTGGTACTTTTGTTGCGTAAGAACACAGAAAAAGTTTGAGAAATGCAAACTACGTAAAAAATGATGTACATAGAATTTTAGGCTCCACGTCGTTGCATTTATGTAGAACACTTCGGACGGATGTCAGTAGTTCAGGAATGCGCACGCGAAAGAGGTCCAGAATTTTGTCAGCTTTCTTCACGGTTATATCACCACTTTTCATCATGCCAATGACAATTCGGTCGATCTCTTCTTTCATTGAAAGATGACTGGGTAAAGACGTTTCCGAAATCACACCACCTATACATCGTTAATTAATGAAGCTACACTACCATCGGCTGTACTGCCAGAAAACTGGACATAACTACATGAAGCAGTGGCTGTTTCTGAGACAATACTGTTACACTGCTCTGTAGCTACCGTTGTACCTACTCCTGTGACGACAACTGAATTGTTGTCATCTTCGTCGCTGCTGCTTAACTGATAACTTCTTATGAATTCATCTCTCAACTTCCGCAACCTTCTGTAATAAGTTGATCTGGGACAGCCCAGCAACCTCAAGTGTCTGGCGGCTTGAGCCCTTCTTTTAGCAATCTTGTCAAGCTGTAAATTAATTTCCTGAAAGAGAAAATTTACCTAAGTGAGACTGAAGAACAACAGAAATCGAAGTTTCTGATAATGCTAAGAACTTACCTGCATGGCGTTCGAATTTTGAAAAAGTAGTTTAGAGACGACAATTCATTGTCTCATGTCTGTTTGACGTATTAAAACAAGACCCGAAGGTCGATAGACTATCCCTGACCAAAAGTCTCTATTGTATCAAAATTAACAAATTTTCATTGTAATTTAATGTTTTAACGTTTAATAATTGAGTGCATATGAAATGTTACTGTGGAATGATGCGCTACGCATGATTTCGTGATTTTCCCCGAAATTTCCCTAAAGTTGGGAGCTTGGGATTATGAATATTTATGATTAATTACAGTATTCAAGGAGTGATTCCTGTAATTGCCACCTTTCATGTAACGCTAAAAATCAGCATAAAAGTTATATGGAATACTTTGGAAAATTCCTGATTTTTGTTGTAATAGACAATATTCATCGTATGTACGTTTGGTTTAAGCCTACCATATTCTGAATTGGTCGTTCTATACAGTGGGTTTGTGCTATCATAGCCCCCAAACTTATCTACCAGATATAAGTATTAGTCAATGTCTACTGGGATTGTTAAAGCGATATGGCAATCTTTTATCAATTCGATAGTAATCTGATGTCTGAGATCCAAGTGTAATATCTGCTGAACTGCTACTCGTATCGCTATTTTTAGCGCATATATCATTCAGTGACTTCCTATTTTCATCCATAGGACATTGACAAAGGATAGTAGTATTATCTGAACTTGACGTAGCAACGCTAATGTTTGTTATTGCGATCGAGTTTGTTGTCATGGTGGTCAATTTTCAGTAATTAAATAAACAAAGTCAGTATGATTAGCACACACACATAGATTGATAAATTTACGCGAGTTTTTGTGTGTTTATAAGCGCCGACTGTCCACGCTGAATGCTGAGAACATATTCATTTATCGCCTTTGATTTTCGCATGGTCTGTCACCTACACATGATGCTTTGCTCTACAATCAACTTCATTTTGAAAAAGACAGGAGGCTAGACAATCTACTTCATTCTTGGCAGTGGTGGTCTATCAGTTGATTCGACTTTATTTTGAGAGCGTCAACATGTGAAGCTTGAATCACGTGTGTCACAAGTATTCGGAGTTTGACAACGCCTTAACCAGTAACAACTTTCATAATAGTGACGTGTCAATCAAGTGAAATGAGAAACGAAGGGACTCAAAGATATGTTTGACAGAATATTGAATTATCAAGAAGTAACTGATCTAAGCTATCTAGGAGTTGCAGGAGTAGTTGAGCACAGCTTACCGACACGTGATCTGGTGCGAAAGCACGACCGAGCACCTTCGGTGAGGTGAGTCCATTAAAACTATTGGGCTCAGCATAAAATGTCGAAGACTTACAGAGCTATTGATTTCAGGGATTTGTTTAGGGCTACACGTTCGTTGATGATTCGATGGGACGGTCGATGACCACTTAAAAAGTAAATTGTTCTGGGCTTGTAAATATTTTTGGAGCGTCCTCGAAAATTCTCTGCTATGTAAATCAGATGCAAATTTACCAAAAATAAGTTTGAGAACTGTAATCAAAACAACTCTGCATCTCTCATATGACAATGGGAGTATGATTAGTTTGACCAGTCGAGCATCTTACAGGCCCTTTTCTATTGCACGGCAGTGTGCAGTGATTTTAAAGTCCTTGCTAACGATGACTCCTAGGCCATCGTGTGTCTGGACAACAGGTAGCTCACTGTTGTTCATCAAGTGTTTATCTGTACCCTGATGACTGACATGCATCACTATACACTTGAAACTGTTGATCGGCAACTGTCAAGTTTGAGACCATTCAGATAATTTCTCCAGTTCATATTGATGGCCTATCATATTATATCTTGGAATCTCCTCGCTTCCGACATTTAATTTCACTCGGTGTGTACGATTCATAGTAGCTGTTACTGGTTAAGGCGTTTTTTAACTCTAAATTCATCTGACATCTTCATTGGTGAGCCCAACGTGATCTGGTACACTAACTTGCAAACTGTGGGTAATTCAAAAAGGCTTTAACTCTTACAAAGAACGGCCAGTAGCCGAAGCCCTACATATATGGGCTAATCCAAACAGTATTAATAGGAGAGATGGAGTACAACTAGCTGTCCCATGGCAACTAATAATTAATAAGTAAACCTGAGCTCCTTATTCCATTCCATCTATCAATATTATATTAACTAATCAATAGATAATACATTCAACGGTTCAAAATCAGTTATCTTGTCTTATCTGAATATGTTAAACAATTGACTAGAACACTAAAATAGCCCAAACTTTCGATTACAAATACGTTGCTTTTATCTTGTTTACTTATCTTCACTTAATGCATCCTTGTGACATTTTTGATTATTATCATAGATAAAATGATATGTTTTCTCAATATACACAGACCGAAGACAATATATAGTTGGATGAAATTTATTCTCACATCACTTACGTGTACACACAATCTGTTAACTTAACACTTTTTGTTTCACACCACATGTCTCTTTCACACTAATGTAAATACCTACTTCAAAGATTGTTCACGTTGATTGGATGACTTACTCAGCATACAGTAAACCAGAGAACCATGTACCTACTTATACTCGATAATTTTGTTGTTTGATTATATTTTCCTTGAAAAAGCTTGGACCAGATTGCCATGCGAGACGTTGGATCTACTTCGAATTCTTATTTAAAGTTCTTATTTAAAATGCGAGTCTGTTCCTTTTTGGGATTTTATATACCATTGCTTTATTTTTATTTTTATATATTGTGATATTTTTTCGTGTTTTTGGAAACTTTTGTCTCCTCGTCCATTCTTGTACTTGATATATTTCCATGACGGAAAACATACATAAGGTACTTATGTTAAAGACTATGAATCCACCTTCGTTTCAACTATTGCCTTATTGGTCAGACAACATTGAGTCCTGGATCCGCTACGCGGAGGCTGACTTCTATGAGCACGGCGTGAACGACACACGTGCACAACTCCTTGCAGTAGTCAAGGCACTACCGCGCGAATTCAATGAGTACGTAACACCTGGTATGTTTACTAGTGATGTTTTGGAACCCTACAAACACTTAAACAATCCTTTCTTAAACGCGAAGACCTAACCGATCGACAAAGGTCAGACCAACTCCTTAATAATATCGATCCGCAACACGGTTTAGAGACAGACCTGTTGCTAATAATGAGAGGTGAGTGGGCAAAGAACTTTTGATGATGGCCTAGTTAGACAACTTTTCTTATCTAAACATCCTTGACAGGTGCAAGCTGTGCTGGTCTCGTTTCAAAACAACGCTGTAGACGAGATCGTCAAGTCAAAACCTCAAGTGACACAGAATGACATTACGGAACTATGTCTTACGGTGATATTTTACCTTTGATTTGTAACCAGTAGTGTTACACATCACATTACGACTACAGGACCGCCTATATTCTCGTAAGCGCGCCGATTAGCTTGCGAAATCTGGGGTTGGCTAAAAATGAATTCGACCACATGGTATATTAAGGAATCATTCGACGGCAAAACAGTTCATGGGCATCTTCATTGCATATGGTCCCTAAAAAAGAAAAGCAATGACTAGCGTCCAACTACTGACTATCGGAGATTGAATGCAAAAGCCATTCACGATCGTTACCCATTGCCTCACATTCACTATTTGACAGCTACCTTGAAAGGTACAACTGTCGTTTCGAAAATCTGTAGTGGCTTTCGACCCTAACCATACAATCCTCAAAGCCGAACACGAGACAGTTGGGAAGATAAATATTTAACAGTTAACGCGGAGAAAAACGCAACGATGGAGAAGATGGGAACAATGAATCGAGTTAATTCGGATTGATCGGATGACATGTCTCGGCCACGCATGCGTGGTCGCTTTGTGCTGCTTGCTTTTACTCATATTATATACATTGTTCTATCTTCAGTCTAAATGTGTTCTCCATCATATATTGGTAAATGTTACGATACAATGAGTCAGTGTAGACAATGATGTGACTTCCACGTAAGCTCTTATGAATTAGGCAGTTACATCATGACTAATATACAGTTTTAGGATTAAGTCTGTTATCAGAGCAGTACTAAAAGCTGAGTAAACCATAGTTCTACAAATCCACTCGGTTAGGTCCCATAACCAACTTCCTATGGCTGCTGACGACATTGAAAAAACCACTTTTATCACACTTTTCAGCTTCTACGAGTTTAAGCGCATGGCTTTTGACGTAAGAAATGCTACCCAGACTATCCAAAGGTTCACAAATGACGATTTATGAGGCCTAATATTCATGCATGAGTATGTGTTATATCTAGAAGGTTGATTACTTGATATAACGCGTATAACTGAACACAAGAACGCCAAAACCCTTCCAAGTCGCAAGGAGAAAACAGAAGACTAGTGAAAGGAATGTTATTCCAAACAGTGTCAATTATGGGTACAAATTGTCAGGTATTTATAGTTTTTAGTAAGAACAAAAATCATCATTATGGTCCTCCAATCCGCATACAGGGGGTTATTAGCCTTGTCCAATCGGGAAGCTACACGTAGAAATTCTAGAATATTCTTCCTAAGAGTGATTGGATGGAATATCTTCTGCTCCTTCTGAGCCTCTTATAGCTTCCTCGAGTTTACCCGTGGTCCGTAGTCACACCTCCCTCCTTTAAAGTCCGTTGTGTAGGACTTCTTTCTCGGATCCACCTGGAACTTTGTGGCCGCATTCCTCTAACGGTCCATCACTCTCGAGGGTTGTACAACTTTTCCCTTGCGTCGTTTGTCTCCTCTATGTTTGCGCTCATGATGGCTTTTCTGAGATGAGTCCACGAGCAATTGAAATGGTAGCCGGCTTTCTGGGACCACTGTACTGCTGTCTTTTTGCATTTGATTTATGTGTCTTATGCATTCTCCGACACTTTTCCAGACTAGGTACAGTACATTTCCGATTCGACGTTCTATGACACCTGGTTCCCAAGTCCTATTACCTTGATACGATTTGACAAGTACCCTTTCACCCACCTGGAAGCTACGAGCAACCGTATGATACTCATTCATCGGTTTTATTGTCTTTCTGGGTGACAACATACTATTGAAGACTGTCCGAATTTTTCTTCCGAACATACACTCGGCTGGTGACTTTCCTTCTGGTACTTCCGGATTGAGGGTAACTCTGTAAGACATTAGGAACTTACTGATCACTTGTTCTGGGATGCCCTCATCTCTCCCCTTTACCAGAGCTCTTTTTATCGTATCCACGAATCTTTCTGCTTAGCCATTCGACTGAGGATGGTACGGAGGAGATTGAAGATGCGATATGCCATTTTCAATGCAAAAGCGTTTGAAGGCTGATGACATAAACTGAGTGCCGTTATCGGTCACTAAAATCTCTGGAAACCCGAAACAAGCAAACAATCCTGACAATCTTCTTATTGTACTGTCTGATGTCGTTTTCGGCATATCATATACTTCTGGCCATTTTGTAAAAGCGTCGACAACAACTAGGTAATTTCTGCCTTGTATTGGTCCGGCAAAATCAGCGTGTATTCTTTGCCAAGGCCCGTCCGGTTTTGGCCATGGATGTGGTTCAGCTTTCGTTGGATTCTTCGCAGCCTCTAGACAGGACCAGCAACTGCGACATTTTTGTTCTATATCACGGTCTATTGACGGCCAGTATGCATAGCTGAGAGCTAGTGATTTCATTTTACTTATCCCCGGGTGCCTGCTGTGAAACTGCTTAATGACTGCTTAATGCCGAAGACTTCTGGGGATAACGATACGGTGGCCAAACATGATGCACTAGTTGACAACTGTTAAGGAATCTCGTCGACGAAAATATTGAAAGAGTTCGCCACGTAGTCTAGATGAAGGCCACTTGTTGAGTATGCAGCGGTGAACAATCTTTAATGTATTATCCTTCTTCCTAGCTTCTTAAATGGCTTCGAATGTTACCAGGAGTCTGGAAACTGCGTCCGTTAGTACTTTGTGAACTTCATCCTCGACTTCTATGGCAGCTACAAGCACGTCCTCTTCTTGTTTTGCATGCGAATCAATCAACCTTGTGAGGGCATCTGCCTGTCCGAAGTCGGTTGTTGGTTGGTACTTTATCTTGAAATCATAACCCAGTAGCGTAGTTGCCAATCGCTGTAAACGGTTTGCTGTATATACAGGGATACCTTTTTTAGATCCGAAAACTGTCAGTAGTGGTTTATGGTCTGTTAGTAAGGTGAACTCTCTGCCATACAGCATCTTGTGGAACTTTTTTACAGCGAATATGATGGAGAGAGCTTCTTTCTCAATCTGACTGTAGTTTCTTTCAGTTATAGTCAGCGATCTTGCTGCGTGGGCGATCGCCCTCTCAGACCCGTCAGGATAGGTATGTGAAATTACAGCTCCGATCCCATAATTTGATGCATCTGCCGCGACCATAATTGGAAGATCTGGGTCATAATGTGTAAGTAGAAGGTCTGGTGATAGAAGCTGCTTTAGTTTTAAGAATGCTTCTTGACATTCGGTTGACCAGAACCATTTGGTATCCTTTTTCAGTAAGCAATTAAGAGGAGCACGAAGGCGATGCAGATCTGGTAGAAAGACGCCATAATGACTAACCATTCCCAGGAAAGAACGTGAAGTTGATACATCCGTCGGTGGGAGCATGGACTTGATGGCTTCAACGTTTTCAGGATCAGGTTTTCTCCCGTTTTTATTGATTATAAATCCCAAATAACGGACTTGCTCCATGTAAAAATCACATTTTTCAGCACGCAACCTAAACCGATAATCTGCTATGCGTCTGAGCACCGTGTCCACTTTACTCTTTAAGTCAGCATAGTTTGTACTCATGATCAGTATGTCATCGAGATAGGCCGCGGTACCAGGAATATCTTGTAACATAGTATCCATGACTTGTTGGAAGATTGAAGGGGCGGTTTTTACTCCAAAAGGAAGTCTGTTATATCGGAACAATCCTTTATGAGTGTTTATTATCAGGTAATGCCTACATTCTTCCGCTACTGGAATCTGTATGTAAGCTTCTGACAGGTCTAATTTTGCAAAATACTTACCCCCATTCAGTTTCGCAAATAAATCTTCTCGTACCGGCAAAGGGTATTGATGGACTTCAAGCGCTTCGTTTAATCCAGTCTAATAATCTGCGCATAGCCGGATACTTCCGTTTGGCTTTTTGACAATCACTATTGGTGCTGCCCAATCAGAAAAGTTCACTGATTCTATTATTCTACTTCTTTGCAGACGCTCTAGTTCTTGTTCAACAATAGGTAACGCTGCATAGGGTACAGGACGTTTTGGTCTGAAGACGGGGGTGACTCCCGGTTTAAAAATTAGTACTGCTTTTGCCTTTTTGCAGTCCCCCAATTCTTCTGTAAATACTTGACTATGTCTTTCTAACACAACATACTTCAGATCCTTCTCAACTGGTTTACTGGTTCTTACGGCGCTGCATATGTGGTTAATGGAGTTATTTGTTAATTGTAGTGTTTCTAATAGGTCTAGACCCAGCAAATCGAGTCCTGGGTTCTCTGTGAAATATAGTGTTTCCTTTGTCTTCGCGTTTCCTTTTGAAACTGTGCAACAAACCTCTCCAACAATGTTCAATTTTCCTCCAGAAGCACTATGAGCCAACTGGGTTGTCGGTAGCACCTGTGGTTTTCTGATAAGTTTCCAGGTTCTTCGACTGATAAATGTGATGTCGAAAGCAGTATCGAGCTGCAGGCGGGCACGCTTTTTATTTATGTCTACGTTCACATACTTTCGTCGGCGGCAAATTCGTGCTCGATTATGTGGTACCAATACTTTGTTAGTTAGTGAATTATGTCTGTATTTCTTGAGATAGGGCTCCAAAAAATGTCGTTTATGGGTTATTTTTCTGCATCTGTTTTCTTTATGCCCCTTCGATGACATTTACTGCAATAGCGATCTCTATATGGGCAGAACCTTTTATAGTGCCAACCTCCACACGACCAACATGGTGATGATTTTCTTGAGCCGGCATCTTTCTTTCCACTTACAGCATGAACGTATGGCAACTGGCCATTATTTTCGACGATGGAAGTGTCGTGTTCTAAGTTTACCAATCTCTGGCATTCTGTGGTTACTTCCTGTAGTGTTATGTTTGGACATTGTTCAAATTCTGGTTCTGAACCAAGATTCAAAAGTAATACCAGCTGAAGCATCGAACTTAAATTCATGGATAGAATCGATGATGAGGTCAATATGAGATTCGAAGGGATCATCTGCAACTTCTTTTTAATTCAGGTTCATTTTCTGGGTCAGTGTTTTTATCATGAGCATCTGGAGCTGTTCCAGTAAGGCTTCAAATTGTTCAAAGGCAAATGACATCTTGATATGATAACCCTGTCGCCAAGTGTTATATCTAGAAGGTTGATTACTTGATATAACGCGTATAACTGAACACAAGAACGCCAAAACCCTTCCAAGTCGCAAGGAGAAAACAGAAGACTAGTGAAAGGAATGTTATTCCAAACAGTGTCAATTATGGGTACAAATTGTCAGGTATTTATAGTTTTTAGTAAGAACAAAAATCATCATTATAGTCCTCCAATCCGCATACAGGGGGTTATTAGCCTTGTCCAATCGGGAAGCTACACGTAGAAATTCTAGAATATTCTTCCTAAGAGTGATTGGATGGAATATCTTCTGCTCCTTCTGAGCCTCTTATAGCTTCCTCGAGTTTACCCGTGGTCCGTCGTCACAGTATTTTGATGACTACTTGATAGCAAGCTCTGACAAAGAATCTCATCTCTAGCCATTCTGGATTACCCAGAACTGACCACAGTTTAACTATTACGCGCGTTTAACGGCCTTGTAAGTTTCTATAGACAGTTCATACCAAACTGAGCGTCACTTATGAAACATCTAACCGACCAACTTCGTGGAAATGCGAGATCCATCAATTTAGACGATACCTCGCCAAAATCGTTCTCCATAATTAAGAACCTATAAAAAAAAATCATACTTGCACATCAGAACACTCAAGCACCCATTAGTATAGCAATGGACGCATCCAACTGAGCATTCGGAGGAGTCTTACAACAATGGGTTAACTAAACCTGGAAAACTCCGGCACTCAACTCGAGACGGTCGCTAGGTAGCGAACCCAGGTGTAGGACTCTCGGTAGGGAACTCCTACCTATGTGTTGTGTTGTGCGGCACCTTCAACACTCCGTTGAAGACCGAAAATTCACTCTTTTCTCAGGTAAAAAACCTCTTAACTTCTCTTTAAGCCCATCTTCAGACAAGTACTCACCTCGTGAGTTATGACAACTGGACTACAATTTGCAGTTTACTTTAGGCATTCAACACATTTCTGGGGCAAACAATGTAGTTGCAGACGTCTTGTCTCGTATAAGTTTCTTGAACAATTTCCGAGGGGTCGACAAGCTACAAAAAGAAGACGCCGATCTTCAGCAAGATATATCTTCAACAACCCTTAAAATGCGCATTAAACAGATGGGAACAGGTAAGGAAACCTTACTATGTGACACATCTACAGGTAGGGATCGCCCAATCGTGCCGAAACATTATGGACGCAACGTCTTCAATACGTTGCACCAACTTTCTCATTCGGGTGTTTAGTGAATATGGATATAATCTCCTACACGAGCAGGCTTACAAACGCAATGCGTTCAGTTAAACCTGTTTCCACTCGACTGTAGTCAACTGATGTTTTCATTCAGCCTCACTTACGATGTAGTACTCACGTCTTTGTACGTCGAGACCCACATCGATGACCTCTCGAAACAACATACGAAGGACCTCTCAAAGTACTTCAGAGTGAACTTAAGTACTATTTAATCGATAATAATGGAACTAACAATGGCATCAATCGCATCAAAGCAGCGTATTTATAAGGAAACCCTGTTGGTGTCATTTTCCTTCGGCACAATCTAAAGATAAGAGTACTGCACTTACGATACGTCAACCGATAGCCATCACTTTGGAAGTATCTGAAAACAAACCCAAAACAACGCGTTCTGGAAGAAGACTAAGGTCTCCAGAACATTTAAGGGATTATTGCATGTGAAGCACTAATTAACATTTTGCTTCATCTCGATTATATGATACAAAAAACAACCAATTTTTATATGCTTATATGTATAGTGGACTCAGCCGAAGTTGCTCGGTCATGCCTCCGCACCAAATCACGAGTGGGAACGCTGTGCCAAACTTCCCTTGCAATCGCTAGCCAGTTTATATCAGTCGATTCTCGATATATTGATAGCCTACCACAACATATCTTCGAACCTCCTCGCTTCTGACTTTTGATTTCACTAGGTGGGCACGATTCGTAATAGGTATTACTAGTTATAGCGTTGTCAAGCTCGAAATACTTGCAGCATCTTCACTATCACCCTTACTTCTAACCGCTCTCCATATTTTGACATCGTGAGCATAGGAGACGAGGAAAGTTACTCACGTATAAGAGGAATAACATTAGCCCCTAGCTGTACCCTGTGGCACTCCACTAAGCACAGTTTCGCGACCGGACAACTTTGAGTTCACCCGTACTCTCTGTTGGAGCCCAACTAGAAAGACTTTTAACCATGTTAATAGATTGCCGACATTTCTTAACTTGCATAACAGCTGGTTCAAATGGTTCAAATGTTTGTGGACGGAATAGAGGTGATATGACACCCAGACGGTTGTGCGGAATTTTGTCAAAAGCTTTGCTGAAGTTCGTGTAAGCTACGTCTATAAGTAACTTTTGGTCTTTAAGAGCGCACTAGCTTTCACGAGCTACTAAAATGTTAGTGAGACAGGAATAACCTACTCTAAAGCCATTCTGCTCTTTCTAAAGGATCCGGTTTTCATCGAAATACTCAAACAGCTCCTTCAAAATAATCTTTTCTAAAGCTTTAAAAGCCACACAAGTTAGGCTAACGGGTCGGCAGTCTTCAGGTTTATGTTTATCCTATATATATATATATATAGGTTTGAAGTTTGAACTGATTTCGCGATTTCTTGATTGGTGTGCGCTCCACTTGGGTGGATAGCTGCGGGGTTTGAATGGTTTGGTTGAGTGCTGCATAAGATATACTTATTTTATGTATTTTCGCTATTGTGCTAGTGTTTTGCTTTTTAGTGACTAATTAACTAGCGATAATGCCAGGTATAATGAACTCATTGAAAAATAATAATAATTAGCCTACGTGTTCAGTTGCAATTTCCTAACGAACTTACTTATGTGATTTCTTGCCATGTGTCAAAGATATTCATTGTAATTTATTGTGATATTGTACAGCTTATATTTCATAAACCCATCTGAACCAGACTTTTAAACTTCGAAAATTCGATGATTACACCATTGGGTGATATGGATGAGGAATTTGATGAAGGGGTTGTTGCAGATCACCATCGCACACATGAAGGTTTTGGTGACCCAGGATGTCATCAGTACCAGAGTTTTGACAAATCTGGACCAAACTGGGTTAATATGCTCAGGCAACAAGGTGCTTCAGTTGACGCAACTAGTCCTCAAACTTCACACCTGAGTCCGGAGGTACACAGTATATCAGATTTAACTTCCGTAAGTAAATATATATGTTCTTGTTTCTACATTTATTAATAGATTCTTAGTTACCGTTTGACATATATGTTTATATTAATACTAGCTTTAGATTGGTTAATAATGTGGTGTTGAAGTACTACCATTATGATTTCTATTACGACTGAGTCACTATAGTTAAATGAAATACAATTAGTTTACTGTATCCCGCAAATGTTCTTGTTTTGTTGAAAAAGCAAAGGTCCCCAAAACTCGTAGTGTCTAGAATCAAGGAAAATCCCGGTCCGGCTGTAAAAACGTGGCCTCTGTAACACGATTGTTACCTAACTTTCACTTGTATTGGTCTCTCGCATTGACCACTTTATGCACTGTAGTCAGTTTATTGTACATGGTTGTATCAAATAAATTGATATTGAGTTGACCAATAACTACTGCTTATCTGACTCGACATGCTATGTTAAACTAAGGATTATCCAGAAAGATGGTTGTTTCACTTTTGTATTCACATCTAGACGTTACAATACTGCAATTAGATCAAAATTCAGACCTGATATAGAGCAGTTATATCTTTGTTAATCTACCGTTACTGTCGTAATACTGATACCTTTGTGATTGATCATATGCTGAATAACATGCGACCCAACACAATAGATCAGTTTAGTTTTTGCTCTTGTCTCGACAAGTCAGTGGTTAAAAGTAACCAAGTCGGTGAATTTGGTCCCCTCTCATAGCTGTGATTTGATGAGTCTTAACTACTGGAGCTTCATCGAAATTTCACGCAATCTGAATTGGTTAACCCGGTTAGGTAGATATTAAAAGCGAATAATTTAAACAGTCCGTCTGGTAATTTATCACTTTTATTTGGTTCCTCGCGTAGGACCAGGCACATATATGCATCGGTCCAAGTTGCTATACCGTATTAACACAACAAGATGAACACCGGATTCATAGAAGTAGTTAAGTCAATGGTGGTAATATATAAAAGAAAGATTACATATAAGGAGATAGTACAGGAAGAAAGAAAGATATGGAGCGATTCTAATCTCTTAGTTTAAAGGAAGACAGAGAGTGTATACACCGACGCCATTGTGATCGATTCTGAGCCATGTCACCAAGAGTCTCCAACAATTGGTTACGATAGTCACGCAGACCCCAACCAGGCAGTCTGAATCTCCCAACATGGCTCAGACCAGAAGTTAGCAACTTCAGACACTGATGCCACGTTTTGATTTGGCCGCCCCTAACGTTCTTCCAATTATCCCTAACACTAGTTAGCATTGCGCGTCGTGGTAATCGGTGTTCAGGCATGCGTAACACATGGCCCAACCATCTCAGTCGATCAAGATTCATAACCTCACCAACTGATTAACCATCATTCCCTAATACCCTGAGTCTAACCTCACTATTACTTACCTGGTGATCTCAGCAGATGCGAGCAATATTTCTAAGGCATCTGTGGTCAAATACTAGTAACTTACGAGTATCTTCAACTCATAATGGCCATGTTTCTCAGCCGTATAGTAGAACGGAACGAACTGCCGTGCAGTATACTCGTCCTTTTATTAATAGATGGATATCTCGCCTGCGCCATAGGTGACGTAAGTTGGCGAAAGCCAAACGAGCTTTTCGAATCGTGCTCAGATTTCGCCAGACACCAACCCATTAGGGCTGATCAGACTTCCAAGATAAGTGAAGTTGTCAACGCGTTCGACTACTTCACTCCCTATCCTTATTTCAGGTGTTGACGCAGATCAGTCCTGAAGCAGATTGGTTCATAGTTATTTTTGTGTAATAAACAGTTGCTGAGTATATTAGGCCCAGGACAGAGTGGGTTGGAGAATGCTGGTCGGCGGCCTATGCTCCATTGGGAGTAACAGGCGTAAGTAAGTAAGTAAGAGTATATTAGTATGGTCGTTAATCGTAAAGTTTTTCTCCATTTTGTTGTGAAAGTAGGTATCATTAGCGATTTTAACTGCTTTGTGTAAACGTGTTACTGTTCTTAGATTGTCATTCATAAAACAACGCTACATATATGCATCGGTTCAAGTTGCCACACCATAATACCACAGAGATATGGAACTACTAAAATGGCACTAAAAGTTGTAGCAGTATCAGTTGTAAGGATAAAATATGGGATTTCAAACAAATTTGCAGAATTAAAAGTATAAGCTAATTTTAGAAATCACGGGAGAAATTAGGAATAAATACATATTCACCAATGCGAACAATTCTAGGCCATATTATCTTATGTCTCCAATTCTTGTTTTTGGCAATTACACACACCCTAAACAAGTAGTCTGGATTCATCACTACTGCCCAATCCAATAGTCGCTGACTGATGCCACGTCTTTGTCTAGCTGCTCCTAACTTTCTTCCGACTGACTCCAGTAAACATCGTGCGTCAAGGTAAGAGATGATAGGGCATAAGTAGCACATGTCCTAACCACTTCAGCTGATGAAAACTAACTACCTCAAGTCGATTCGCCGTTTTTACGCAGTACTGTGCTTCTAACCTTATGACTGTTCACTTGTCAGTTCCGACGTACGCGAGGATTTCTTCAAAAGCGTCTGATTAAATAGTTTTCATTTTAAAAGCCATGGAACAAAACCAACCGCTACATAGTATATTCGACCATTGATTAGGTGGAGGATATCTTGCCCACGTCTTACGTGATAAAATTTTTCAAAATTTGAGCTGCCTTTCGAAATCCGTGGTGATATTTCGTCAGACACACCGATCATAGTTGATAGTATTTCCAAGATGAGGTAATCGGCTAGCTCAACCACCCCACACACAATCATTAGTTGGCGCAAACTAGTTTTGAAGCGATAATTGCGATTTATGGGGAGTGAAGCTCATCTTTAAGATCCTTCTATAGTTATTTAATGCTTTAGGTGACTGGGTTTCGTCAGTGTCTTCATCAAACGACACCATGTGTACCAAAACTTAATCTCAAACCAAACGGTGTTAAGTATGTGCTAATATAGATTGTAATCACTATGCGATTTGAATAAGAAGCCTTCGTATTAAATAGCTTTGTAGTACGTTGTAAGGGAATATCAACGTAATCCATTTAGAGTTGGTGATCGTATCAATTTTTCTTTACGACATTCAGGCATTTGTCTTGTAGGATATTGGTTCTCGAAATAAAACAAGTGAAACATATGCCATGGTGGTCAGTGTTTACGAATGTAGACTTGAAATATCTTTTCCTAAAGGGCTTTTAGATTTGTTAGTTTTAGCTCTAGAAATGATGGGTGAATTTGTAGAAAACTAAATATATAGCTGCAACCATTTTCCGGTAACTTCTCACCTCTGCATTTTGATAAGTCCTACTTTTTGAAGACTTGGAGGATTCATATTTTTAATTAGTCCAATCAGACCGAAGTTATATAGATGTAGCTCCTTAGTCACTCGTATCTGTTTGTGGAAAACAAACGAAATAGAACCTGGAGCAAGTGAATACCAGTCCAAGTTACCCTTACCCTCGTGAATACATCCAGATCGAATCAATGTTTAAAATAAGATTGGAATTAAATACACCGGCACCTATTGTGACTGATTTTGAGCTTTGAGTTCTTGACCAACTATTCTAGATTTTACCTGTACTGTTTGATTCAATGGTTGATGATTTACTTAACTGATCTTGGTTTCACCTTCAGATTTCTTTCGATGTGCTCTTATGTTATCCAACACAACACCCTGGTGGTTAGGTACGTATCAAACATTTCAGCCACTCCATTCGATAGTGCTTTATAGCTTCACTAACTATTTTCTCCTCTTTATCTTTCGTTCAGTATCAGCAATGAAACCCACACTACATTTTTATTTATTCAACAGGGCGAGAAGTTTAACAATAATATGGTTTAGGTAATGTTAGTATTTCTTCCTCCTAGTATTATTAACCAATTACTTTATGGTTGTAACTGGTGTTATTGACCATAATATCGGTTATAAAAAGCAAGATTCGACATAAATTGATGATCTATCCGTCACTATAGCACGAGTTGTCGTCAAGTTAATTTATATGAATGAAGTTACAAATTAAAGCATGAATGCAATTAGTTCTGACACTGCTCCTGTAAAATGCCAGCAGAATACAAACCAAAGGAATCACATATTAATTAGGTGGTTTGTCTCTAAGTTACTGACGGATTGTTTGATAAAGGATCAAGGAGAGAGGTGTGGGAACATGAAAGTACACAGAAACTAAGAATGTTGTTAAATACTTGGTTTCCTTAGTGTACGTTTGTTAATTCAATGTTCATGAGTAAATAATTAGTCGTTATACATCCATTATATCTATTCTATTTTATACACTTGGTCGCTTATTTGTGATTTTTGTTTTACAAGTGAGATTTTTAGTTTTGAATGTTTTTGTGTTGAGTACTTTTGCATAATGTTTAACAAAAATGTTAAGCAATGTCACTTTCTTGTTGTAAGTATAAACCTACATTGAGGGTTTCTTAGTCATTTTCTCCACTAAGTTCCACAATCTTATGTCTTTAACTCTCTGATGGGTTTTCTGATTGTCGAAAATATTTTCAACTGACATGTCAATTTAATCACGTGTATTATATAAAAGGTCAGGATGTAATTAATGGACCGAATTGCTTTTTGCAATTCATGCTAAAGTTTATGGGTCAGATAACATGTGATTGGGCTATCTTTACTAGCTGTGTATTCTAGTCAATATATTATGCTTTAAATATTTTAGTTAGACACCAGTAGGGTGAAGAAGCTAAATTATTCGTCTCATCTCTAAATTTTTTGAGGCCTAGTTGTTTGCTTAATACTATCACCCCTAAAAGTGTTTTTGTCATTATTTCTTGAACAAACAGTTAAATGCTTCTCTGTTTTAATATTTATCAAGTCTTTTTCATGCAGTTTGTTCATTTTTAAATATAAAAATATTCTAGGTCAATAGTAGATGTCTGTAGTTGTTTAAGTTCAATAAAGTAAACCACTTCGACCGCTTATATACAGGTATCGCATTGGAGTTTTAGTTACTGAAATACTTCTATGTTATATGGTTTACACATAATGTATCACAGCTACCTGCGCTATTTTAAATTTGTGCTGTCACGCACATAAGTTCTCATATGAACGTCCTGAGGTTATTTATTAAAGAAATATAATACTTATACCTGTGTCTTACAGTATAACTGTTAGCTTTACTGACATCTTCATGTTTCCCTTAAGTGATAAAATAGTTAATTAATGATGTGCATTAAAGTTGGAGGTTCTGGTTACTAATCAAGATGCCTCTCCGTTTTAGAAGGTGGTGAAAACTAGAAATATCAGCGGTTGACTTTATTTTCTACCTTTTACACATCTTCAAAGTGATGAAAGTTGTATGTTTTACAGAATCCCCCCCCCATTTACCGTATTTCGAGCAACTCTCAAAGTGGGCATGTAATTTCACCGATCTAAAATTTGTTATTTCCATTATCCATCTAAAACACAAGGTTTTGCAATTTTATTTGTTGGACTTGTTCCAGTTAACCTATACGGATCGCTATTTTTTATTTTCTGAAAGAGATCATGTTGCTACGATTGTTAGTTCTACCAAAATGCTATTAGTTTAGGACTAACTTCAGTCCTTAAATGTCTGCAGTTGATTTTCTTTCTCTCTGGTTACTACATAAATAACAGCTACAATTAGTTTCCATCACCACGTTATTATTGTTCGTCTGTCATTCACCAGTTTTATCCCTCATAAACATTCCAAATTGTTTTCCTATGAGGACCATTATTATACAACGTCTAGAATACTGCACTTAACAGTAATATTTGTTTATTAAATAATTATTGTTTCACTCGAAGACCTTGTTTACGGTTCAGTATCCGTCATAACATCGTTTATACGATAATGATCAAAAGTAGTATTCACTTATTCGGGATCAGTTACCTACAGTTTGAATAGTCGTTACGAAGTTAATTAGATTGTGACTGACCTATAAAACAAATTATTTCAGGGTAATTATTTACTGAATAGGAAAATGTGTCATTTTTTTGTCAACCTAACTTAAAATTTAGTGACTAGGCTGTCATGTGATACTACTGATCCTGGTGTTTAATATTAAGCACCCGAAGTACAGCTATTTTTAACAGAAAATTACGAAAGGCCGAGGTTAATTTGCTAGCTGTTAGGTGTACAAGGTTTCTATATTCCGTGACAATGTGATTTTTTTTTCAATAAAAACGTAGTGTTTTCAAGTTCTTTTAAATATTTGGCTAATCTCACAGTTATATTTTGAGTATTGACTTAGATTTAGTCTAATTTAGAATTAATTATCTGAATATATGTGCACCACAGTTCTTATGTCATCACTAATACCTGAAACCTTTACGTATCATTCAAATCCCAAAGTGCTATTAACCATATTACTAGGTCACTGCAGCCACCAATCTGTCCAAGAAGCTTAAAATTTATTGCTACTGTAACTCGGTATTTTCCAATTGTTGATATTCAGAACTCAATTGCTAGGACACGATGGCGGTTTAATGTATGAGATTTATTTATTATTTATTTGAACACATAAATATTGGTACAGGGGGGCACAAAATATATATGCGCCACACGAAACAATGATAATTTGAAGAGGAGAAAAAAAAGTAATGAACGTGGGGAATTATAAAAAAAAAGAGAGAACAATGATGGGGAAAACGGAAAGGTACAATCAGAAGAAATCTTTCAGTTAATGATGATACAACCACTTTTTATGAAGAAAGTAAAAGAAGGTTACAGCAGGATCTCCATAGGCTTCCATTATGATTCATATCTGATAACGTCTCTAGCCAACGTGTTGCATCATCTCTAGAACCCATGCCAGGAAGTCGTGAAGGACCAACAGAAGCCAGCCCTTTGCACCTTTCTTTCATACCACGACACCATGTCATATACTGACCACCTCTCCGCTTTTTCCAACCAGTCCCAGAGTCGGCAAATAATGCACAACGTGGAATTTTCTGGGACGACATTCGTAGAACATGTCCAAGCCACCGAAGCCGGTGTTTCAAGATGATGACACCAATTGGATTGTCGTATCTGTACCCGAACACACGATGCCGAACTTCTGCATTACTAACATGGCATTGCCACTGGATGTCAGCAATCCTTCGGAGACAACGATGATCGAACACAGAGAGTCGTCTAACATCTTCAACTCGGAGAGGCCAGGTTTCACAAGCATAGAGCAAAACTGCTCTTACTGATGCGTTGTAGATCCGACCTTTTACAGCCAGACTAACATCACGAAGGCGCCAAAGATGGCCCAGATTGGCATAAGCCGCTCTGGCTTTTACTATACGTGCATTGATCTCATCCGCATGTGACTCTTCAGAACGCATAATGAGAACTGTACAGTAGTGGTCTCATAGAAGTCATTTAGAATTACCGACTTAAGGTTTTTGTTTTCCGGATGATCTGGATTCCAGTTATGGGTAGTTAATTTTTTGTTCCTTGAAGAAGGAGTGGGTAGGCCAGCTGTTATGATTTTGTAATCGGATTATCAGTTTTTTAGACTCCAAGATTATATGATCTCGTGATCTAATCATTTTCAAAGTAGACATTAAATCATAGGACGCAAAATAATGTACAGTTTTGGTGCTACCTATTTTTTATATTGGATCTAAAGGTCACTATTTTCAGCGTCTCATTCATGAGATTTGCCACTTGAGTTAATCAAATAACTCATGGTCTCGTGTAAACTACTAGGTTTTCTCAATGTGCAATTACTGGACAGGGAAAATCCCTTTTTTGTGGTTTACACAACCTTTCCTACTGTTACCAGTGTTTACCTTCAGGACCCCTGTATAACCTGTGTAGTTTTGGCTTATTTATAATAGTTGAAATTGGATTAGCATTTATGTATATATTGTGCAAATGCACGTATGACCTTGCCAAGCTAAAGCGATATGTACTTAATCCAGGTTATTGTCCCACAATTGGTCCAACTTTTGTCAGAAATAGAACAACCGGCTTTGTGTGCATCTTTGTTGGTGTATATATCTACACTAATATTTCTACATATATGTAGTTTGATTTATGCTGAATGTTTGGTCACTATATAGGACATCCAAATAATACATAAAGTGCACATGTTTGACCTTGGGGTGATCGATGAATATATTTAAATGCCATGGATGGTAACTATTAAAATTGCACCAACAGGTTTTTCTATCTTCTTCCTTTTCACTGAGAGAACCAGTCAATATTTATATTAAAAAATGCAAATAAACTTGTCTAAAATTCCTTTTAACACTTTTGTCATGATAGATTTTGTTTGGGTTTGGCAAGGTTGACCATTGTTTTTGTACTTAGGCTTTCTATAAAATTATATAAACACTCAGATGCAGTTTTATTAAGATCATCATCGTGTAAACCCTTAATTTGAGACTGAAAAAATTTGATTGCTACTTTTATTCATATAGTTTGGAAAAGGCTTTTCATTTACTTTACCCATAATATGCCATCAATCCTCGTAAAAACTTGCTGTTAACGTGAACTATATGAGAAATGTTAGGCCCATTACCTGCTTTAAATAAGATACTAAAAATAACTGGTTTTTGTAGCTCATAACGGATATCCAGAAATATTATCGTTCATCCATCTTCTTTTGATGTAAACTCAGTTATTTTTGTTATGTAGCTTCTGTCTCGGTGTATCTCAACTTAATCATATGCACTATTACTCAAGGTTAAGCTCTGTCAGTCAATTAATACGTACCAATTTTGTACTTTATCCCTAACACAGTCTTGTCGTTTGTAGTTGATTATTAATTTTTATCAAAAAAATCATTCGTTTGCAATTTTTGTCTATCTCGTTTTTATAGTATAAACAAGCCAAATTATGTTGAGAGAGTAAATATATTTTATCATTTAATTAAACTAAAACTGATATCGTCATCGTAACACAATGAAGATTTATTGTTGTATAAAAGTTTTCTTTCTACAACTAAATATGCTTAAGAGTACAAGGTTCTGGAAATTTTTATTAAAGTACTCCCTAGTTTATAATAATAATAATTACTGTCAATAACAATAATAGTTATTATTACTATCACTTCAACAATTATCGCATGTTAGTTTCGTAGTTGTCCACATATTGATATCATTAACGCGAACAACAGTTGTATTGATGGTTGTCGCAGTAATAAACAAGTACCTTTTATTCTCTTTTCTAACCATATTAATTCTTCCATTTATTTGTGGACATTTGTTAATGAATGTGTCTGTGTATTTTCTTTTTGTTGTGTTCATCTGTTCACTTTCTTATATTATGACAACGATCATTACCATTGTTAGCGTTCAAATTCACCTATTTTTCTTTACTTTCTTCTTTATTAAAACAATCTGCATTAATTGTTGTACACAGTGCACATTTTGTCTATATTCAGATCACTTAAAGTTCAGATTTAAAAAAAGAAAAAAAATCAATGAAATGTCATAAAACTAGTAAAAGTGCTTTTTTTGTTCTTACCTTTTTTTTCAAATGTATTTTCTCATATCCATCTTTATTTCTTATAAACAAGCAAACTTAATGACTAGTAGTAATTACCTTTATATTGACTATAATTCAATGAAGTAGATAGATCTCGGATATAAGGTGATAACTTGAACTTTGCTTATACCTTATCTTGATGATAAAGCAGAAAACAATTGTTTGCATTTTGATATCGGAGCAGTTAATAAATGAGTTACTATTATTATGTTGCTTAAATGTTTGACTGTCCAATAAGTAATTGGTCTATGGGACCAACCACCCACTTCCTAAATTTTTTAACCTTAACTGTTTGATTTCAAGCATAGTTTTAATTTCATGTTTATAAATGTTTACGATAATATAGACAAAATAATAGAACTGTTGCACTGTACACACTGACTTCAGTTAATCCAACTAACCTCCAAGTCATGCATTTTATAAATATTTTAATTATGGAGGCTGTAGAATAAAGTTGAAGGACCAAAGTTTGGAAAGCAAAGTTGTTTGGGTACTAAAACAAGTATGTTAAACCTCTACGTCTTGAAAAGTACGTTTCTGTTCCATTGATAAATAAATTCGACATATTCACAAATACCATTTAGAATTCAAATTTTTCAGCTATGAGATAGTGTTTTTTTATAGCTATATGTCGTCATAACAGCCCCTATGATGGATGGAGGTACCACCGGTTGATGACCATTATCTTTTTTCTTTTCCGTTCATATTTCATATCTCCATGTAAAATACTTTACTTATGATCTGTAGAATGCTGAAAAAAAGACAACAGCTCAAGTGACACATAAAGCAAGCAAAATAGAAAGACAGTAGTTTTAGTGGTGAAAATAGCAGTATATTAGAAATCTATGTTCACTGTTCATAAATGTTTTATACTGACCTAGAACCCACCTTCTTCCTAATAATAATCATATCACAAGGGAGTACGAGGATATTTCCACTAATTTTAGTTAAGAGATGACTAGTGGAGTTCAACATTGTCAGCATCATTAATGATAATTGATGGCCATCACGTAATATTCCCGATCGACTGAAGTTAACAATCTAAATCGTTGGTTAGCAACGCAGTTAAAAAGTTAATGCATCCATCTTGAGGTCCGAAAGTCTATAGGTCCAATCCTTAGTGGGGTCTTGGATACATAAAAATCGTGGCTCATAGCTATGTACAACAGTCTACCCTTACCTTACTGTGTACTTTCACTATGATGCGTTCAGTTTAGTTATCTAGACTGTTGTGGTGGCTGGTTCTATGTCAAGCACACATAGATTATTCTAGCTTCCGAACAGACCAATTTATTCCTTCTTCTCAAGCAACATTTTGATCTTATTGATTATTCACTTATTAACCCTGGCTGTTTTTATATGGTCGTGTATGTGTTAATTGCTTACCCCATTCATCACGTATCTGTAACTTATTTTTGATCTGACTATAAATATTGAGTTACGCTTGGTCAAATGGAGTTGGCACACTCGCTTTCCCCACTGTCCATCATTTCGCTTCACTCTCCATTCGCTTCGTTTTTCCGATCGTCTGTCTGGATCAACGATTGTATGGAATGTACGTATTCAAATTCGATTCTCGTTTTTGGCTTATTTAGCTCTGATATTCACTAGCGCGATTTAAGGTGATAATTATATATTAGAATTTTTAGTATGTATATTTCGATTTATTTATTTGAACACATAAATATTGGTACAAGAGGGCACCAAATATATATGCGCCACACAAAACAATAAGAATTCGAAGAAAAAAAAGAAGGCATGGAGCATAAAAAAAACAATAACGAACGGATTATTGTAAGGTAGTGTAATAATAATAATAATAATAATAATAATAATGGGGAAACGGAAAGTTACAATCAGAAGAAATTCTTCAGTTAAGGAAGAAGCAACCACTCTTTACGAAGAAAGTAAAAGAAGGTTACAGCAGGATCTCCATAGGCTTCCATTATGATTCATATCTGATAACGTCTCTAGCCAACGTGTTGCATCATCTCTAGAACCCATGCCAGGAAGTCGTGAAGGACCAACAGAAGCCAGCCCTTTGCACCTTTCTTTCATACCACGACACCATGTCATATACTGACCACCTCTCCGCTTTTTCCAACCAGTCCCAGAGTCGGCAAATAATGCACAACGTGGAATTTTCTGGGACGACATTCGTAGAACATGTCCAAGCCACCGAAGCCGGTGTTTCAAGATGATGACACCAATTGGATTGTCGTATCTGTACCCGAACACACGATGCCGAACCTCTGCATTACTAACATGGCATTGCCACTGGATGTCAGCAATCCTTCGGAGACAACGATGATCGAACACAGAGAGTCGTCTAACATCTTCAACTCGGAGAGGCCAGGTTTCACAAGCATAGAGCAAAACTGCTCTTACCGATGCGTTGTAGATCCGACCTTTTACAGCCAGACTAACATCACGAAGGCGCCAAAGATGACCCAGATTGGCATAAGCCGCTCTGGCTTTCACTATACGTGCATTGATCTCATCACTCACACCACCACCAGCACTTATGCAGCTACCTAGATACACGAACTTCTCGACTACTTCTATCTGTTCACCATCCAGAGTGTGTACAGGATTAGAATCCTGCCAGTCTTGTAGGAGTACTTTGCACTTCGAAGGTGCGAAGCACATACCATACCTACGGACATTGATTGCCAACTGATTAAGTGCGGATTGCATGGCTTGGGCATTCTCGCACAGTAAGACAATATCATCCGTATACTCAAGGTCGAGAAGTCAGTTCCTTAGCCAGAAAGTTATCACCATCTTTAAAAAGAACCGGAGGTAAGTCATCTGGTCCCGGTGATTTGTAGCACTTCAAGAGTTGGAGTTCCTTGCGGACTTACGCCTCATTTTGTGGATCAGTCGTCACCGGCCATGAAAGGCAGGACAGTGTGACCGATGTTGCCGGAGCAACAGGCCTGTCGAACTGCCCTTCGAAGAATTCGGCCCATCGTCCAAGACGTCGATGGATGTTAGTGCTTGGCATCCCGTCATCCTCGCAGATTGTTTCGCTCACACCAGACTTCTTGATATTCTCGGGCCACTAAGGGGTAGTTATTCAGTAACACGTTTTATAGCCACCAACTTCAAATGTATGTTTGTCAGTTTGATTAAAGAATTTACAGCATGAGCAATCGTTAGTCTAGTAAATATTTGCCGTATGAATAATGTGACATCACTTCAACTGCTTGTAGAACAGTCAGCAATTAGTTTCAAGCTTAATTCATTACAATGGTTCGGATTTTAACAAGTAGTATTACTATGTAAGTTGAATTCTTGTGAGTTTTTATTTTGTGGGACAAAATCCAGCTAATACGTCAAACAACTAAACTTCAGGATATGTCATTTCACTTAAAAAAAAACTGAACAAGTGCTTCTTGTTAAACATTTGATTACTTTTTCGCCTTACCCTTTTCCTATATTGAATTATTTGAATCGAGTTCTATTAAAGTTTAAAAGGCTTCTGAAGTTCGTTAGTAATAAGCTTTAAGTTTCCGGACCTATTCGGAAAGTCGCTGTCATGACACCTGCTGACCGAGTTTCAAGTGAGACTAATGGTAATTTTTAACCTCTAGTTATTTTGTAGGTCAAATATAAAGATATAATCATATTGACAACTGACTTCGACGTTCAAGTAGTTAGGGTTGGTTGTTCAGAAATGAATCTTAAGAGTATACTTAACGTCGTTTTCTCTTACATAGACAATTATTTTCTTGATCAATATTAACTTCCAGTGTATGTAAAAACAAGGTCTTTATCATCGCTAATTATGTAATAATGATGAATACAGATAACTGACTTCATTAAAATGGAAAGTCCCTTTTTTCTTGAAAAGTCTCGGAGTCAACTTACGTGTTGGTTGGTTCTAGTGTTTATCTCAGATTAATTAGTTTCAGGAAACAGGTTTCCCATACGGAAATCAAAGGCACCAGTATTTAGCATTTTGTAGGTATTTTCAGCTTTGTACAGATTTGTATTTGCGATAGATTATGGCGTATTTTACACTGAATCTGTCATTAGGATTAAATGAAACTAATTGACATATATCTCACTTATATTGTTACGTAAAGGTATTAGAATAGAAACCTACGGCTTATAACACCGGAAGAAGGCGAACTCAGTAAAAGATGGAAAACTACAACGTTGTTCTTCCTATCTTTACACTAAGAGTCGAGAAATTGTAATTATTTCTATCTTGCTCTCAGCCCTGGGCACGCAAGAACCATCTAATATTTTGTCATAATTTATGGAGCTACGTAGGAAAGAACCAGAATCTTCCATTAGTTATCATTAATTAATAATAATAATAATAATAATGTCCATCATTATTTCACTCTACAATGATAAGACTAATTCATGCATACACATATGCGCAGTATGAGATGAAGCACTAGAGCGAATTACTACTAAATAAAACAGAAATTTTTTCTATCAATTTAATCAAGTCAATACTTCATATTGATTTAATTTGACTATTCCAATTCTCTCAAATTGTGTGAAAAATTTTATGACATGTACTGCTAATTTGATTTTTATATTTTAACAAATATTTTTAGATGCTTATGCGTGTTTGATGATGAGTGTAATAATTAAGTTGTATGTATTTAACCAACGTTAAACAGTAAGCTTTGACGTTGCGTATATATATATATATATATATATATATATATATATATATATATATATATACGATTGGTTACTTATTTGTATTAAATTAGTTTTTTTAGCAGCATACAAGTTTCCGTTTTCACTATGAGTCTGTTCGATAAAGCAGTATTTACTTATATTCGCCTTAAGATGTATCACATATGAACTTTGGTACTTAATTTTCCATGTTATTTTTTATCATCATCTATTTCGACTGCTGTAAGTATAGGTTCTAAAATAGCTATGAATGTCCAAATCAAACATGGTATCTGTCCGTAAATTCGTTGATTAGTAAGTCTAAACTATGTGGTTTGTAAACTTTGGCTAACGCACGTTTTGTAAGGATGTATATTGATTATAAATGTTAATTGACTTGTCACATTAAACCAAAAGTCTTCAGGACGTCCTGACCAGTATGTATCTTTCATTCTGTTCTTATTTTGTCCGGTATTTTATATTCAAATAAATGTCAAAGTTGAGTCATTTTATTCCGTGCTAAGAAACTGTGTACATAAGAAAGTTCGGTATACATTGTTCTCGGTACACTCAATCAACCTGTTAGTCGCTTATAGAAAATATTTTGGAACAGAATAACGTGAATTTATTTTGTTTTGTTACGTTCTCGTTATCGACTCACAACATGTAGTATTGTAGAATAAAAATTGTCAGAAAAGTTAAAATACATATACCAGTGAAATTAGTTAGATGAGAATATATATATATTAGCATTAACCTGTGTTCATCTACTTCATTGCTTAATCAAATGATATTTTAGCTCTAATGTTCTACAATTCTCTCTTTCAAATTGTACTTGTTTGCAAGATTTTCCATATTTTATTAGTCTGTTTACTTCTGTTCTAATCGCCACTCCACCATGATGATACATAGTAACATGTAATCCATTTCAATAGTATAAATACATTATCTTTTACGATAATTTTAATTTTAAATTATTCTAGGTTGTAAGTAGCTGATGGAAACTGAATGAATAAAATTCGTGTTCTGATTAAATCTTTGTTAATGCCCACTTCAAAGTATGGATTTACTTCTGAAAGACTGATATCCTTATGTAGTGAAGATCCAGTTTTTACCCTGTCCTTTCGTTCTCTTTAACTGTTTTGGAAAAATGAGCATTATAAAATCAAGTACCTATCGATTGTAGAATCTTGGAAGGTATATTCCTAAGAGCAATTTACTTGTATTTCGTACGGAATAGCTTATCCGTTCTGCATAAACCCATATGGGATAAACTATTTGTGTTAATCAACGGTTTTTTTAGTTCGCGTAACAATTGGTTTTAATTTATACACGTAACTGCCTCACTTAAAGTTCTAACTTACTAATAGGGAATAATTTCAATGCTTTTATCATTAGTTTCATTAAAGTTCGATGTCACCATAGAAGTCAATCCGATATGTTAAAATGTCTGTTAATTATTGTTAGTTCCTCCATTATCCTACTCTGCATACTTTTTACTGAAATCCATATTCGGGGGGTGTTCCTAATGTCTATGTTAATAGTAATCAGTTAAGAGAAACCGTCGAAGAGCTATAAAAATGGACCTGACGTATTTAATTCCTGTACGGTTAGTATATAAAATTAGATCTGTCCCGCAAATGTGATTTTAAAAAATTCGGCCGTTTTTTAGTCCATGTAGCTTTTATAGAGGTTGTAATATGTTTAAGCTAATGATATTTTCAATAAAGACAACACTTATGTAATCCACTCTAAATCGACTGTAATGTCTGGAGAATGTGTTATACATGTCAGTCTACAGAGTATATTGGATTTCTTTAAAATTTTAGAATTCAAATAAATAATACATCACGATAATTTTTCGTAAACTCTAATAACTTGTTTCAATTATATGCGTAAATTTATGTGGTGAACTTGTGTAAATCTATCTATATATACCATGATTAATTCCAAGATTTAATTTTTCTTCCTTATATTTATATAATTTTAATTTTATCACTTATGATTCAATATAAAAAAACTGGATTCATCAGATTTTTTCTCATTCAATATCTGTTCATCATTATACAGAAATAATTTATCATTACTACTTCCTCTTTTCTTCCTGACTTTCTTCTATTGTATCTTTTTCTACTCTTCTCTTTTTTTTTCTTTCATTGTCGTAATATACTCTATGATTTTTCTCTCTTTTTATTTCTCTGGTGATATTTAATTTTAAAACATAACTCATATGATTCATAAAATGATGATGGAAAAGATGATAACTGCCAATTTTTGAATTATATATATACTAGTAAGTACTAATTTACTAATTATGATAATTATCTTTTCTATCGTTTTTAGAAAAAAAGATATAAATTGTGTTTTTTCAAAGTATATGTTATAGTCTTTTTAAATGAGAAAAATCCTTTTTATTTTTCAGTAATAAATATATTTGCACTATTATTATTATTACTATTATTATTATTATTATTATTATTATTATTATTATTATTATTATTATTATTATTATTATTATTATTATTATTATTATTATTACAATTTACTACTGTTCAAATTAATCAATAGTCTTTTGCACATATATGCATATATACAAGCCAATTTATGCGCGTATGTACACACAATATTAAATGCAAACACACACTACGCGTATGCACTTAAATAGTGTACTTTAAGAAAAGAAAAACCCATCGAATTAGTTTAATCTAATTTTAATTACCAGCATGTAATTTTTTTTAATTGTTGTTTCTTCATTTCGTTTTCTTTTGGTTTTTTTTCATGGTTTTTGATGTGATTTCGTAGTCATCTATTGTTAATTATGAGCATGCATTTAAATTCGCTCATAAAATGTAGGTTTTATAGTCATTCGATGACTTAATATTACTTTTCATTAGAATCTCTTTTGAAATAATCCATTTTAAGTTTGAAACTATGCATGATATTCTTCGCTTTACTTCACTAATTTATATTAAGAAGCCAGATTGTAAAATATCTCGTCAAACGTTTACTCAATTATGATAGTTATATTAAAAAAGAGCACTTAGATCCCATATTGATTTGATTCCAAACCTCTAAAATATCAGTTATCATTTTGTGTTATCCATGATCTAACTAATAACTAAACATCCCTTAAGCTTATGCTTATCAACATACGATCACTATGCATTTAAAACTCACTTTGAATGTTGTATCAGTAGTTTTCTTGTTAGATAAATTTAACTTCATGGGTTCTACTGAATTATGGAAGTTTCTTTATAAATCCAAATTATTGAAATGATTTATACTTTTTATTCTCATTAATACTATCGAATTTTTCATATATTCATGCGATGAAAGCATCTTAATTATAATATGATTATTTCTAATAATGTAAATAGTATGTATTTACGTCTATCATTTCACAATGTATTCGACCTAATTATCAGCTACAATTTCATGACGTCTAGCTCTTTTCTATTAACTTATCAGGCATAGATTCACGTACTTAGCTCTAAGTTACACTCTAACTGTGAAGGATAGTGGTGCTACCTAGTTACCCAAATCAAAGTAGGTAAAACGGGTTTGGGCATGGAAAATAGTGGGTGAAAGTTAACCGCCGAACATTGGACCCACTTCTCTTGACACTATAAATCTTCAACAAGTCTATCACAGTTTTAATTTACGGTTTCTTAGTTTAAAACCAGTAAAGCTTGACTTAAGGGACCATAAAAGTACATTAAACATCTCGTTTATCTAATGATAATATGTTTATCTCAATTCACTTACTATGTATTTTTTGTTTAGTAAGCGCATTATCAGCTTACGTAGGAAGTTTTGACTTTTGAGATATCAACTTCGTAAAAATCAGTGGTATAGTGCGTATAAGTGGCTGATAATGTCACCGAGATAACAGAAGGAACTTCCCAAAAGAAGTATTCAGTTGAAGGGACTTAACATTATTAAAATCATCCACCGAAGATACAAGTATTTCCCATCATTTCACATAAGGTTGTGTTTAATTCTATATGTTTCCTGGTGGTAAAGGTGTTCGACTTCCAGCCACCAATTTATAGGTCCAAACTCCCTTCAGCCTACCTTTGTTTCGGCAACCGAGTAATATCATCAACCCTCATGCCCGAGTACCCGGTAAATGAGGTAGTTTATATATATATATATATATATATATATATATATATATATATATATATATATATATATATATATATAATTTTTCTGGTTTTGTAGTTCATTGATATTTTTCTTTCAGTTATTAAGTAGTGATTTCATATATCCATTTTACCTTTAGAGAGCAAGATTGTATTTTCATGCTTTACACATCAATTCTACTTCACTGTTTAATGTTCGGTTATTAGAAGGCAAGTCGATTTTTTGTTAGTCTTGAATTTATGATAACGCCATCTCATGTTTCGAGTTCCTCATTCATATAGGTATTTTTCACTATCCACTACCCGGATAAGGGAAATACCATCTAGTCTTCTGTAAAATAGTGACTTCTCAACAATGTATTTTCCATCATATGTTATATATACTGTCAGATGTTTCCAAATTACCTGTTTTCACTCAGTTCGAACTATTTGGTCTTTGAATGTGGAACAAATTACTCTAGATATATATTACCGTTGAGGATTTATATAGAGTGTTCGATATTTATCTGTTTTAGTTCAATTTTTTATCCTTTTTATTTCTATAACGTATCCCGTCCTTGGGTTTACGAATGTTTCTTGACTCTAGTAAGTCATAGCAAAAATATTAAATACTATGTATTAAAGGTAATTCAGTCTTTCTCGTAACTCTCAAACAATTTAAAGTTGTACCGGTTTCTGTATTGTTTTCGTCTATAGAATGTTTATTTAGGGTAGTGTATTTACTTTTCTAACTTCACTTGAGTGCTGCCCTTCTTCTGTTAGTTTACCTTTCTGCATTTCCCAGTATTTATCATTTCGTTTTTCTCTCGATTTTCTAGTTTGACTATGGACAACGTCTGCCATCTTTAGAAGGCAGTTCAAGTGCTCCAATCAGTAAAGGAACACCTAATATGGCTCCACATTCAGTATTCGCATGGCAGCCCTTTGGAAGCACATCAGTTCACAACCAACCACAGGCTTCTTCCTTTCACGGACAACCCGCACATTTAATTCCATTGATTCCAGGTTCAACTGCCACCTATAGCGGTATGGTTAGCTCTTCTCCTGCTAGTTCAATGCCTACAACTACTGATTTAATGGATTGTCATCAGAAAACTAATTCACACTATGCATATTCTACCAATTATTCCAGCTCCTCTACATCAAATAAATCTCGTTCTATCGTATTAAGTCCTGCCACTCAATCTGGATGCTGTCCTTCCGATGTACAGAATATGCGTTTAGGAATGCTTTTACCCAATTCTCATTCCCCAACTACTGCTCCAGTACCAATCTATGCACCTTCACTTTCATCCACTACCACTTCTAGTTCAGCACCCCATCAAGCCTTTTGTTCTCCGAATAGCTCTTCAAGTTCGAATCTATTTAATACACCTCCAGTATTGTCTAATCATCCAGTTCAAGATCCTGCTAAAGCTGTCAGTCAAAAGCAACGTTCAAAAAAGGAGAGTCACAACAGAAGTCAGTTTACTATTGTTTTGAAGTTGCTAATTTTTTCATTTTTTTCTCTTTCTGATTTCCTTACTAATGAGCTGAATCAGTTTAGAATTTACCAATTACATGCAATTAATATAAAAAAGTAAGGAAAAGGCAATCAAAAAAATGTAACTCTCTACTTAAAGTACTTCATACAAAACTTCAGAAAATCTTTGAGATGTTTGCTGTCATAAAGTCAACAACTTTGGTTAGTCGTAGGTTAATTTACTGATTTGGTTTTACGGCCCGCTAAAACAAAAATTCCTAGCTTATATTGTTTTCGTCTGTAAAAGGTTCTTTTAGAGATTAGTAGTGAGAAAAATTTGACTTTGTTATATATATATATATATATATATATATATATATATATATATATATATATATATATATATATATATATATATATAAGTTGATCATCTTGTTGCTTATTTAGATACCGACCATGTTTTGTTGTCAAGTAATTCTTAGATTAAACCTAATTTTTATGAATTTCAACTTTTCATCAAACTCCTCATCAATCGACTGTAAGCAAACTTTTAGAATATAATTTAATCTTTTTTTTGTGGAATTGGCAAGAAACTAATATTTTTGAAAGGTTGGTTGTATTTGTTATTTACATTTTCATTATCCGTCACAAAATACAAAATAAGAATTTTTATAAACGTGAAATTTCAGATCTCCAACCAGTGATTATTTTCATAATATTTGTGCACATACTAGGATGATCTCTATGGCTGATTGGTTTGTTATTTTTTCTGTTTACAAAATTGCATGTGAACGTTGGCATGTTATTTTTACAATATGCAAAATATAGTGCAGTAAATCGATTCCACTGGTACTCATAATGGTTTTCATCAACATATCAATAAATAAACCCCAATTTTTCGTATCAATACACCACATGTTGACGAAATAATGCTAAATGACTGAAATAAAAATTAATTTGTTGTAAAACGTTAGTAAACATGAATTGTTAGAAACCTATACATATTTGTATTGAGTTATGTGTGCTTAATACCAACAAACCCAGTTAAAACTCCTAAAAAATGATTTGGTTTGTTTGGTTGTTTAGTACTTCTGTCAAGTTTAATTTTCAACCTATCACTTAGAAATGTAAATTCTTATTAACATATAGCATCAGTCCATCAATCAATCATTTACTGTAATCAGTCGTTTTGTCATGTTTAGGGTCTTTGTTTCATGTTTACGAGATGATCATAATGTTTGGTGCCATAGCCACCCACCATAGTTCTGAAGCTTTACGATTCATCCCCCCGTTTCATTCGTTCTTTCCAAGCTACATTTTGTGTGCTTAGTATTCACTTTTAATAACATTATTTTGTCTTCTGTTCATTTCTTCTGGTTGTATTAATAGTCATTGTGGCGAATTGCAATGACCTGCAGAATCCTATATGAATTATGACTGAGTAAAAATGTGCGTCCACTTGATTATCTGACTTCTAATAATTCTGTTGAGTTGAAAGTAAAGTTAATTATTTCCATATTTTACAACAGTATGTTACATTTTTGTGATCCTCCATTCAATAATTTCATGAGTACATTGGTATTTGCGTCTTGTTATGCTTTGATCTTATTGAAGAGTTCACTTTAAAGTCTTTGAACAATCAGTTCTTACTTTCAACTTGGCTTATAAATCAATTGATGTTATGATCTGTAGAACAGTATTCATTAACTTATTTTGAATGTTTTGTTTGTAAATTATCAAAGTTCGTCTGATCATAAGTATATGTGGATTCGTTTTTCCAAGTTTCTTATTGACTAGATAAATCCATTTCGTTGCATAACTTTGCCTATTGAATCTGCTGTTTTTTGAAGTTAATCCAAATATTCTTTAGAAATCTAAGTTACCATGTCTTTTTTCATCATTTTTCAATGCCTAGTTGAACGGAAGCGAAGAGATTATATTAACTCACAAATCGTCTATCTCAGTAGCTTACTCCCACCGGAACTGTATCGGGATGTGTAAGTCAGTTATTTGTTATTTTAGGCTTTTTCTTGTAATCACTGTCATCTTTGATATTTTAGAATGCAGTTGTTCTTATGACTTTGTAACTTACATTCTTCAGTCTACTTACATTTCAAAAAGTTCTATCCCTAGTGCATTGATCAATTTTGACCTAATATAAGTGACAACATTCATCATTTCCAAGTTTTGCTTAACGTGGTTCTTCGTGGTGTATATAAGAATACTTCTTTCAGTAGAGAATGATTTAATTATGAAATCCAAAAATAGGATAATTTCGTCATCAGACAAACAAAATTCGATAAGTGATTGAAAACGTAGTGACTTGGTACCTCGTTATCATGTCTGGTGATGACGGAATCCTCTTCGTGAATGGATTTAGAAGTCTTTTTTGGAACGATTGGGTTACCGTTAATAGTATCCTTAAATTTAATAACATACTTATTACTAATTGACACTGCTTAAGGTGAAAATTTAAAACTTGCTTGATGGTAAAGGCAGTTTCCTCACATATCGTACTGCAACACAATCTGCCTACATTGAATTGGTTTCTACATTTAAAATATTAATTATTAGAATCTGATACATTGATTGTAGTGTAACTTTTGTTTCATCAAATCTGTTTCAATAGGATTTCGTATTATATGAGAATATTTTGAAATTAAATACGATTGATGTTTTACTCTTTCTGTTTCCAATCGAAATTTCGTCTAATCTCAGTTCATAACGGCAATCATCAGCCGACTAGAAATGACTAAATTTTCAGATATCTGTCTATTAGGGTTAAATTGCTACTCAGTGTAAATTTTTTAGTCGAATGGATACTTAAGCTGAAACAACTAACCAGTACTCTTTGGTTTTCCATTTGTTCTCCATTTAGTTTTGAGTTTATGATAGGAACTACCTTGTTTTTTCTCTCGTTTGACAAATCGCCTTTCAATAATAATCTTAAAACATTTTTTGAGTGATGTACTACGTTTTCAAAAACTATCCATTTCTTATAGAGATGGTCGACGAAATAAAGGTAGTGTGCTCCGACTTTCAGTTAGTTACATTATGGAGTTACGTGAAGCTGTTTCAAGAATGGAAAGTCTTAAACAAGAAAATACGATAGCACGCCAACTAATCCCCCTCCTTTTACAACGTATTGAGGTAAGATTTTGTCTTTTTTTCCTTCATTGTCTATTTAGTTTAGTTTTATTCAAGGAATTTGTATTCTTACAGGACGTTTTATTATGTTGTATTATATTCGTATCCTATTATAACATGCCTCTGTCAATCATCACGTGACGAAATCACCAATCAGAACACCGACTTATATGACCTTTTCTCTGTACTAAGCTAATGATTCGTTAACCGGTACGAGCAGCCTTGGGTAAACTTTGAGTCCTTGTTGGTCCCCTGTATAACAACCTCTCTCCTAACCCGGCCCGTTCAGTCCAGAACACAAATATTAGTCTCCTCTGTATGAATCGTATATTTCAGACATACCATAAAATAAAAGACAATCATCATACAAGTTGAAGCCAAATGTAGCTGTGAATGTGTATACTGTAACTAGTAAATTGAGAATAAGTTAAGAATGGTACAATCTATAACAGTAGCCAATAGGTCAAATGAAAGTTTATGATCAAAGGAATACGAATATATATATATATATATATATATATATATATATATATATATTAGCAGTTACCATTTATTTGTTCTTCGTTGAAATATTAACATATCCATTTTATTATTGTTAGTTTTTCGTGAATATAATATGCTTTGTGACTGACTACCTATGGAATTATTAAATCAAATACAGTAGTATTAAAATATCATCCAAGTTATTTCTCTTTTTAAAAAATATCACGAGAAAAATGTGATAGGATTGCAAGTAACTAAATTATCAACTATACAGGTTAATTGAATTGAATTTGTAAAACCAATAATGTAAGGTGAATGAATGTGAGTCAATATGGTCAGCTGTATTAGAAATCATTTGTGCATTCAAATCTTTGTTCTAGTTATAAGAAGTCTATAGCTTCTTATGTAACTCCTTAAACAAACAAAGTTTGCTTTACTTATATTTCGTGGCATGAGACAACCTTGATACTTGTTATCTTCCTAATTCTACTACTCATGTCTCGTGTTTTACACCATGTAACGGAACTTATTTTATTTTCACCTTCGTATATGTTTTTGCTGATATGTTACGTCAACCATAAGATTTAGTAGTCTTTTTTTTAAAAAAAGAGAAACAAGTTGGCCACTTTAAAGACATCGCTGACTATGTATCAATAAAATTTACGTAGAAATTAGGCAAAGTACTTCGTTCTTTTTTTCTTCATATTTCTTCAGAGCTAGTTGACAAAAAACCTTTCCTTGTGCAATTTCCCATGGTTCTTTGCTATAGAATATTATACGAATTAGATTTCTGTGTGTTTGCGTAGATGAACAGAGAATATCACCCATAATATCTTTTCGTTTCTGTTCATTTTCATACTTTTGATTTACTAGTATTATTACTGTTGATTGAATAGAATGTCCTCAATTCAGACATTGTCTGAGTTTTCTATCCCATTGTGGTCCAATAATTTGCTAGTGTTGTAATTTTTGGTCACGTTGTTACTATTTAAAGTTTGTTTCTCATTCCCTTTTATATAAAATTCACTTGTGTATACTTTTTCTGTTAACCTAGTTATCATGACACTCATATATGTTAGCTTAGCATCTAAAAGTCAGATACTTCATTTACCCAATGTTTGTCCGTTATTTCATGATCGCTTAGATTCACTTCCTATCTGTATATATATGTATATAGGCACAAATAATTGTATGCTTGCTAGTTATCCATTCTGCACGTTACTTATTGATTTTTAGTAACCCGGTTTTCGGAATTTCAAACTATGTCATCATTTTAGGCTCATTGTATTTTTATTTATTGCTCAAATAAAGGCTTATTTTAACGATTAAATTTCCAGATAAATAAACAAATAGATTGAGTAAAAAATGGGTGAGATTGTTTTTAATTTATCTGTACTTTTTGTTTTAATTAAATGAATGTAAAGAGCCTTGAGAAAATGACCTCGGAACCTAGTGGTGATCTAAAATCTAGCGAACAGTTGCATCATTCCTCATCTGCCAATTCATTGAGAAATTTACAGTCACTTGAAGCTGTTTATCAATCATGGCTTTTATTAAATGAAGCAAATCAGCGTGGTTCTAATAGTAGTGGAAATACGCCGAATTTGTCCACATCTGTTTCACGACACTCAATTCATCCTGCACATACAAATGCAAGTGATAGTCGATATTTACATGAGTTGATGATGCAAAATGAAACTCCAGCTGATCTTGATTTCAGCGGTTCCAAATTACACCCAGTCCAATCAAGACACAACGTCAACATAAAAAGAGAACATGGTGAAGAAGAAGAAAGAACAGATGATTGTGGTTCATTATGTAACAAATCAGATACTCGACGTCCAGGATGTTCATCTCGATCAAGCTTTACTGATCATCCAACATCAGAGAAGATTGAGGAAGAAGTAGCGTCACAAGATGGAAGCTTTGATAGTAGAGTACGTTAATTTGATATGAAAATATGTACAACTTGTGTTTATTTATCTTGCATTCTTCATATGTTTATTTATTTAGATGATATCTTCACTGCACAGTAAAATATGGAATAGTTTGCTGTCGTCTGCCAGTTTTTGAAAATCCTTCCAAGTTCTTATTTATGGTTCTACTGAATACCATAATGTTTTATTTCTGCTCTTTTGACTAGTTTATTCCCAAGTCATTGGTTTTTGTTTTGTCCACTAAAAGAATACTGTCTAGTTGAATTCTTTCATACTGATTTCTGAATTTTTCATTATGTAGTCCACGACTACACAAATATCGATTGTAATTCCAGTGACGACGGGGTCACTGTCGAATTCAAGCTATATGATTTTGAATAATAATCTTTATATTTTCTGGACAAGGTTTAAACAGATTGAAACTTTTAGAAAAAAGTTGTAAATACGTGGGTTTAGCACATTTCGTTTATTTTATGATTATAACTTATACATTCTGATATAACTGGGGTCAAAAACAATGATTCATACAAAGTCAAATAAACCTATTGAGAAGAAATATAAGAGGAAAAGGTTGTATAATCTATAATAAGAAAACAGTATTTAATGGAGAACTAAGTTCAGTTAAGCAAAATACACAACCAAGATTTCTTTAATCTAAGAAAGTTCGTTTTACTTTTATGAAGAATGTTACAAAAAATTACAACAGGGTTGAGATTAATTTCTATTCTGAGGTGTAGCATCTGTAATTATCTAATTAAGGGATTATTAGGACTCGTATCTAGTCCTAATCCAGGTGTATAGGAAATCATAACCAGTTGTGTCAGCAAAGTATAACGAGTAACAATACCAGTGTTTTATCAAGATAAGATGGAAGCCATTGGAATAAAATTCTTAAAGCATGGCCACAGCACCGAAGTTAGTTGTTCAAAATGGTGATTCTAGTTAACTTAGTGACTATTACTGAACACAATTTTCTGAACCTCAGGATTGATAATGAAATGATATCACGAAATATGAGGCATCCTTTAGAGATAACAGTGATGAAACTCAGGACGTTTTTGAACATTTTCAACCCGGACAGGCCATATTCACAAACCTTAACCATTGTCACTGATAGGCTTCCTGTCCAACCTTTTACATTCTTTCGAAGCTTTTTCCATTTACTCTCTGAGTGATATTTGCGAAAATCTACATAACGATTTCGGATAGGATTTTCTTATTAAAGTTGTTGGAAATTTCTGAAATTGCAAAATCACTTGGCAGGTCTAAGTTTGATTCAACTTAGTATTCATTAACAATTTTTTTTAACATCCACTAAAGCACATGAGAAATTTCCCATTTCACTCAATGTGCATTCACGTCTTTTTAAATCACTACCCATCTCATTAGTATATCAGTCGAATTTCTAGTGGTACACGAAGCCTTTTTGGTGATACTACTGATGCATCTAATTTTTACTAATTACATTAAATTATCTTAAAGGCATTTGTTTATCCGATACCTTTGTCTTGTCTGATTTTTAGTATCATATACGTACAAGATATATAAAAACCTTTTCCATCTCAAATCCAACCTTTTTTTCATTTACTTTCTAGCCTAATTCTGCATATGAGTGCTATCCACATAATCTGCCAAGAACTCCACAGTCAAGTGTTTTCCTGCAGAACCACTGATCATCATCCTACTTCTGTTTTGTTCATTTCTGTTCAACTTATTTTTATTTGGTAGAGGAAAATGTCACTGTTCTGAATGAATCTCGAGCTTTTGTTACTACCATTATTATTATTATCATTGCAAGTTAGCGATGATACCATTCAATATTGAGGATTTTCCCCATCTCCTTACACCTCCTCTCTTTATGTGTGTGTGTGTATATCCATCAATTGTTGCCTTATTTCACCTCTTAAATTATTTTCATTTCACATTTGGAGTTATTTTTTTGTTTTGTTACATTATTTTTGATGATTATTGCCGTTCCCCTCTTTTTTTATTTAAAAAAATCAAATCAGAGTAAATAAATAATGTTCAAATCAATTAACTGGAATATTCTGCATAGATACTTATTGAACGTAAATCTAGATTAACAAAGATTATAGTGTATACAGATTATTTACACTTCAGATGCTAGATTATTCCGTTTTATTTTTCGCTTTCTTTTCTCATTTATTACTACCTGTTACACTACATACGATTCATTATCTTTTGTTTCCTTTAAATGATTAGTTTGTCTGTGCTCTTTTTCTATCCACACTAGTGCGCACTATTTGACGATAATGAAAAAAAGGCATAATATTCATATTGTATTATCACGAATAAGATATTTTTTATTTTTAGTTAAATTTCCTTGCTTTGCCTGGCCTCTCCTCAACCTCCCATTTATTTATAAATTGCTGTAATTCATTTATTTATAAAATGAAATTTCAATAAAATAGTGCTTTTGACAACATTATACTTATATTATCAATGTTATTCAGAGAGTTTGCTTTTGGTTTGTTTTCCCCTTGATATATTTTGTTTTTGGTGTGATTATTATTATTATGTTGGGCTGTATTGGATTTTGTTTATTAAAATTTTCGTTGTTATTGCTGTTTTGTTCACTCTTTGATTTCTTTTCTTTTTATTTGCTCATAAGCGCCAAACTAACTTCTATTATTACTGTTCACTTTCAATCGAAAATTTCAGTTTATTATTCACTGTTTCTTTTTTTCTTTTATGAATGTATAAATAAATGCCTATTGACTGTACATGCACTTCTACGCATAGACAATATATTTCTCTTTCTCTCTCAATATATATATATATATATATATATATATATATATATATATATATATATATAAGATTTCTCATCATTCATAGATGCAGATTGTGACTATGACTATTATTATTATTATTATTTATTAATACTACTGTTATTGATTATTACTGTTAAGCTTTCTAATCTGTGGTGTACTTGTGTATGTTTATTCTCTTTTTAAAAATGCCGTATCCATATTTGTGCATATAATAATATGCAGAAAACAAACAAAAGTAAATAATCGGGGGAGTGAAAAATTATTTTTTTTTGTTGTGGAAAATATCAAGGTTTTACATGAGATACATAGAAATTTCATACTTGTCTTTTTTCTCCATGTAATTTCTCATGTTTTTGCTGTGTTCGCGATTACTATGATTAAAGTCAGTCTCCCTTTTTATTATTATTATTATTATTATTATTATTATTATTATGGATTACGTATAATAAAAAAGACTTTAGATGGTTATTGTCAATAATACTTAAAAGTATAGTCTTTTATTAGCTTGTGTACATTATTACTAACTAGATTATTATTGCTCTTAAAATTAATGATTATTAATATTGTCGGGATTTCTAAATACCTATACACTCATTGTTGAATGATAAAGATAACAGACTATATATATATATATATATATATATATGAGGAAAATAACTTATTCATTTACAGACTGTGTAATTGCACACATCTCAAATTACACAATGATGGTTGTTTTGTTGTTAGAACATTTCAGATTTAAACAAAACGCAAAAAAGAATCTTTATTTTTCCATGATTTTCTTGTGTTCCTTGAAATAGAGATTATTACTTTCTAGTATATTTTATTTGTATTATTTTGCTTTTATATTCTTGAGTGTATATGTGTTCAATCCATTAGTTAAATAATGAACCTATACTATCTCTTACTTAGTGTTAACTATTAGGAAATTTGATCATTGTGCAAATAGGTTAATCCTAACTGGGTTTTACTTTGTATGAAGACTTTTGAATAGATAATGGTCATTCCCGTGCGAATGATAACGTTCAACTATCAAGTGTGTTCTGTTGATTGAAATTAGATGTTTAACATCGTTTTTAACTATCATAAGGAGTTACTGCATGGCACACTTTCATTTAGGTGACTTTTAGAGCAAAAGCATATTTATATTTAAAAGAATATTTTTCCCAACAGTACACATCCATATACTATTAACATCAAGCTGTGATATGGAAAAATATAAATGAGCATTATTTAGGTCATTCATAGGATAGGGTTTTGTAGGATATTTTATGTGATATAATGTTTCGGAAAATCAAATTGCACATTATTGTATTTTTGCGCCTCTTACGAATATTTTGAAAATAGAAGTAATAACCTAGCTGTATAATCCTAAGTGGACTTTCTTCACTTTTGTCAAACGTAAATAATGTCCATCATCCTATTTTTCACCAAACATTGTTTGATCTATGCGTGCAACAGTAAAAGATATTTCAGTTTCCCATCCATATGATATTACCATCCTAGATACTTCATAATCCAACCCAAATCTCTTCGCATCTATTCACTCGATGCCCAGTTGGATTACATTGTTTTTTTGCTAGCGTACAATGTGCACATTTGCATCGTAACGAAAATAGTATCTATTCAATTTCATCAGTATTATTACAAATTACTGCATATTGTTGTATTCACTTTATGCGAATTTGATCGACCAATTTGTAAAGAGAAAAAAACATGAGATTTTACTCGCAATAAAAAACTGATAAAGTTCATCCCAAGGAATAACGTAAATAGCGTCATACTTTCCATAACTATATATAATTGCGATTTCATCTTTTTATGGTATGACATAGTTTCTTGTGACCATTGAAATAGAAAAGAAACTAATTAAATTACAATTTTATTTTAGATAGAATATTTTCAAATTTTAATCCAGAAAAATTGTTTTTCTTTATTACATACTACAGTGTTCAAATATCTTGCAAGCATACGTTAAAAAAAATGTACCGATTAGTACATTGCTGATTTTCTCACTTGCTATTCTTATCACCAAACTTACCGAATAATGTTTTTCACTTTATCCGTCGTTCTGTCAAGTTGTTTTGTCTAGGCTGATCAAAACTTTAAACTCGTTTTTACGTAAATGATGCGTAAATTTTGAAGAAATTTCTCAACTGCAAAATTAATTGGTTTTTACATCTTGACAGTAACACTTACACATGGTGCTGTATTTTATACAAAATTGATCCATTCTACATGAAAGTATTCCTTCGAACATCGCGCTTTTGTCACTAAGTATAATTTAATCAAGACATGTAGAATAAATTAAACTTGGAAATTATTCATTTTACGTATCATTAATGGTGAAGTAAATCAGTAATTTAGTGTCTTGAGTTCAAGCTGTCTGTACAAGTCAACTGATGATCTTTCGAATTGTGATGTTTATTGAACTCGACCATCCAGTAATCTAATTCCTCTTTATATTTTAACATGTCATCAAATGAAACTTTTCGTCATAAGATGAAGTCTGTTAAGGTCGTTGCCTTTTCGTCGTTTCTGCCTACGCTCCCACTGACTGCAGCTCGGATGAAATGAAAGATGAATTTTACAGAAAGCTGTCTGAACTTCTTCAGAAAGCTAAACTTTCAGACATAGTACTCATAGCAGGTGACTTTAATGCCCAGGTAGGCAGCTTAAGCGAAACAGAAAGACATTTAGGTGGGTATTTTAGTATTCCGGCACAGAGAACAGATAATGGTGATCGTCTGCTGCAACTGTGCTCAGACAACCGTTTATTTTTAGCAAACACAAATTTTAAGCATAAGGAGAGACATCGTCTAACATGGCGACCCCCTGCACCAAACCAACGATGGACTCAAATAGACCATATTGCCATCAGTTATCGTTGGAGAGGGTCAATAGAAGATTGTCGCTCATTCTGGAGTACCTGTTTGGACTCCGACCATGCCCTAATACGAGCACGCATCTGCTTGCGCCTCACTGGACGCAAAAAAGCCACACACAAAAGACTCATTTGAACTGAATTGAGTAATGAGAAAACCAAAAGTAGGTTCCAGGAACAACTGAGGTCACACTTAGGTAGTTCTGAAAACGAGGATGACCCAGATGTTGCTTGGAAAGTTATACAAGCAGCTGTGGAAACAGCAGTGACATCTACTAGTGACTTAAACCACAGGGTTACAAAGAACCAATGGATTTCTTCAAGGTCTATTGCACTGATAGATTCTCGTAAACTCATCCCATCAAGTTCTGAACACGATGAAGAGCGTAAACAAATCAGATCTAGGTTAAGCAAAAGTCTAAGGAATGATCGTGAGCAGTGGTGGGCAACGAAAGCAAAAGAGATGGAAAAGGCGGCAGCTATAGGGAACACAAGACAACTCTACAGACTAATAAAAGAAACTGGAATCAATAAGTCAAGTGTAAGTCAGACTATTTCGGAAAAAGACGACACTCTCATCTGCTCCCAGTCCAGACGTTTAGAACGATGGGCGGAACATTTTAAGAAGCAGTTCAGTTGGCCTTCAACTACTATACAACTACCCTCTATTCCCAGACAGTGTGAATGGAACATTGAAGTAGGTCCACCAACTCTAGCTGTACTTCAAAAGGCTATAGTTAATCTGAAACGAGGAAGGGCAGCTGGTCCAGATGGATTGGCCCCAGAGGTCTTTAAGGATGGTGGTCCAGTTTTAGCGATTAGGTTGACTAATATTTTAGCTAAAATCTGGGAGTTGGACGTTATCCCATCTAACTGGTCACAATCACTTATCGTCCCAATATATAAGAAAGGGTCAAAATCATCCTGTGACAACCACAGAGGGATTAGTTTAACTAATATAGCATCTAAAATACTAGCTTCGATAATTATCGGACGCCTAACTAAGACTCGTGAACTGCAAACACGAGAGAATCAAGCTGGCTTCAGACCTGGTCGTGGCTGCATCGACCACATATTCACCATTCGTCAGGTTCTAGAACACAGGCATACTTATCGGCATCCGACAATGGTGGTCTTCCTTGACTTAAAAGCAGCGTTTGACTCTGTTGACCGAGAGGTTCTGTGGCAGTGTCTGTCATTGAAAGGCGTACCTCAGAATACATAAACCTTGTGAAGGCTCTTTACTCGAACACTACTAGTCGAGTGAGAGCTTATGGCGAACTGTCATCTGATCTCGCAACCTCAAGTGGTGTCCGTCAAGGCTGTCCACTTTCTACATTTTTGTTTAACTTCATCATAGATCTGCTGATGGAAATAACGCTCTCATCGACCGAAATTCTGGGTATTGATTTCCTACCAGGAGGTCCACTTATTGACTTAGAATACGCAGATGACATAGTCCTGTTTGGTGAAGACGCTGACAAAATGCAGTGTCTTCTGGTAGCACTGAGCAACAATGCCAGAATGTTTGGGATGCGCTTCTCTCCCTCTAAATGCAAGTTGTTGCTTCCGGACTGGTCTGAGTCAACACCTGAAATAAGAATAGGGAGTGAAGTAGTCGAACGCGTTGACAACTTCACTTATCTTGGAAGTCTGATCAGCCCTAATGGGTTGGTGTCTGGCGAAATCTGAGCACGATTCGAAAAGCTCGTTTGGCTTTCGCCAACTTACGTCACCTATGGCGCAGGCGAGATATCCATCTATTAATAAAAGGACGAGTATACTGCACGGCAGTTCGTTCCGTTCTACTATACGGCTGAGAAACATGGCCATTATGAGTTGAAGATACTCGTAAGTTACTAGTATTTGACCACAGGTGCCTTAGAAATATTGCTCGCATCTGCTGAGATCACCAGGTAAGTAATAGTGAGGTTAGACTCAGGGTATTAGGGAATGATGGTTAATCAGTTGGTGAGGTTATGAATCTTGATCGACTGAGATGGTTGGGCCATGTGTTACGTATGCCTGAACAGCGATTACCACGACGCTCACTGCTGACTGGTGTTAGGGATAATAGGAAGAAAGTTATCCTTGGAGCAATATCATGATAAGTTTAGTTCAGTTCCCTTCTTTGTCAAGAATAAATCAAACTAGAATACTTTTTAGTATACTTTGAGTTGTTTGTATAGTTTAGAGCTAATTAGATTTGTTTGCCTAAGTAATCTTTATATTTCGAGATTCGTTTTCTCGCTGCTCTAATTAACAGACATCAGTTAATTTAGTTTCTGTAATTTCTTTCATTAATTTTTTTTTGAAATAGTGACCAACTTTTATTCATAGAAATCCATACAACATATTGGATTAAAACAATCTCCTTATTTATCTGTTTAACGATTTTATTTTTACACTATTCATGTACTCTACCTACACTTCTATAATAGCAATCTGTAGCAGTCGATTGTGACATTTTCTTTTTAGTAAACTGAATATATTAATAAAGACTTGTTCTAATTACCGAATATAAGATCGTTTTTTGAATGTTCAATATTTTTCAGTGGTTGAGATCATGAGTCAATTGAAGCTAAACCACAATGGAAAATCTGGAAGCACTGGATGGCCGTTTCGTCCTATTGTGGGACTCCTCAGAAGTGCGCATCCACAGTCCCGATTCGAACTCAGGACCTATCGGTCTCGCGTGAGAACGCTTAACCACTAGACCACTTAGCCGACATCCAATGGTGTAAATATCTAACTTTAACTAACCCACGAAATTGAGCGACACATCCACCATTTTCTTCAGTGAGTTACAATTTCACAACAGACCCGGTTGAACTCTGCTGGTCACTCATGATCTCAGTCATTGGAATTACTATAATATCTACAAAAATACCCTTCTGAAATGTTCAATATATTTAGTTTATTATTATTTTTTAAATCAACCTTTTAATTTTCCATTTTGGTCATTTATTAATGTGAAAAATTTCAATATTTATCAAAAAAAATTATTTTATTTAATTTTTACTTGATTGTGTGAACTAGGTTATTTCAATTCAATAATTCCCTAGAAATAACACATATATTACAAGTGCTGTGTAGGTTTTCTAAATGTGATTTATTTTCTGGACTTATTGATTAAATTGAAAGTTCAAATGAAACTCATTCAGAATTAATAGTTTATATATATATATATATATATATATATATATATATATATATATATATATATATATATATATATATATATATATATATATATAATTCTACTATAAGGCCCAGTAGAAACTACAACTATGACTGACATTATGAACAATTAATAAAAATGAAATTTCATTAATATTCGGTTGAAATCCTCTGAATTGTATTGGAATAAGATAAAATTTTAAAAAAAAACATTTTCAAAAAAAGATTTTTTTTGTTAACTAATTGATCATAAATTACATTTTACATATCTGAAATCATCTGAGCTGGTTGACAGTTGTAATTATTTTTCATTTTGTTAGGAATATATCACCTGATCTTTCACATGACTTAATAATAAAGAAGGTAGAAGTACTTATGTACTGTGTAAAGTTCCCTTAATCAAATAAGATATGAGATATATTCTTTTTTGGAAAAAAAAATTGCCACTTATGCTTAATAAACTAAATTTTAATATTATTTTAAAATTCGTTGTTGTTACACATGTGAAAGAAGTATTCATTAATTCTTTTTTTAATACTTTCATCTTACCTGTTCTCTCCCTCACCACCGTCTCTTTCACCCCCAAGCTAATGCAAAGAATACACATACTGAATACTCTTATATTAATAATACTATACGTTTAAATCGATTATTTAATTATACAATTCAAGTAGTGTAAGTATTGTATAGAAGAAAACATCAGTAAACTTTTATAGTATTTATACATTTTATTTATTTGTTGTTTAACTCAAAGGATTTTACGAAACTCTGTATTCCCCCTTCACAACCCCATACAAGAATGCAAGAATTTATAATATTGTTTAATGAATGATTTAAAAACAAAAGTATAATACTTGATTAAATTTAGTTTTTACCAGGCTAAATTATGTAAATAATTAAAGTGTTGGTTAGATTGTTTTACATCAGAAACCATTTGATGGGTATTCTAAAATAACAATTTAGATTTCTTAATTTAAGTTTTCATTTCAAAATCAGAACATTGAAAAACACATAGTTTTATCGCTTAAATTCTTCAGTCAGGCTCTGATATATATATATATATATATATATATATATATATATATATATATATATATATATATATATATATATATATATAGCTGTGTGATTTGTTTTATTTAATGTTAGAACTATCAAAAGTCGAAAAATCGGAAAGCATGGAAGTTGAAATGATTATTTGTCTATGGTAATTAAAATGGAACATAAAGAATATTGTTTAAAAGGAACGCTGAATTCAAGAAGTAAACTGTATGAAATAAGTAAGTTTAGATCATTGGGAACTCATCAAGTTTCATAAGAAATTTAACTGGATATTTTGATAAATTCATAGATCAATGTAGTTTGTTAATCTCTGAAGAAATCAACGTTTTGTAATAGTTTCATGAATAAACTTAGAAGATGAAGTGATTAAGTAGGATGGGTCCATACTCATTACAAACTCTTTCGAACCTTGTATTCAAATTAAAAACAAGGAAGATGTCAATTTTTAGGAAAAAAAATTTGATCTTTAACAGTAACACTCAAATGACGAGACGTTAGTTTGGGTATACAGAGAATTGAAGGGTCTTCTGACGTGTAGTAATTATGGAAAAAGTAAAGATGCTTGGTCGTGTGCCTTCCGTTTTTTTAGTTGGTTAATACTAACAAAACAAGTATTACTATCAAATATCTGCTGAACTATTTGTTTTGGGAATTTATTCACTACTACACACATAATGCTTTTTTTAGAATTTAATTAGCACCACATTGATAAAAGTAGATAACATTAAGCTATTACTGTCTATTATAAGACAAGTCAGTCCATTTTAATTACTGTTTATTATCGATTTATTGGTCTTCCTCTTGTTGTCAAGAATACTTATGCACCTGATGTAACTGTTCAACTCAAATCTTCTTTCCGACAATATTTTATGTTAAACAATAATAGAATTTCTTTGAGTAATTTCACCCCTCTTCTGTATATATGTTTATTTATATTTTTTTATGTAATACACATTCAAAAATCGGTGTAAAAATTCAAAGTAAATAGAATCTCTTTTAAATTTCGGTTCTCAATTTGATTTAGATTGATATCTAATAGATTATTTTAATTACCCTACTGAAAATTATAAGTGTCGTTTTTTTGGATAGATTTTTCATTCGATGGTTACCAATGTAATAAATGTATAGTCAATGAAGCAGTTTTATTGACTGGTTTGCTTAACACTATATAAATAGCTATGAGAAAGTTTCAAAATATTCCATTGACAACTAGGTCAGTAAAGCAGTTGAATGAATCAAGTTTCATACACAAGCTTATAATATCCCTTTACATATATCTGTTTGACAGATGAAAAAAAACATAATTATTCCTATCAAATATAAAGCATTATCAGAAACTGAATATATAAATCCATATTTAATCACTAACCAGTAATTTGAAATAAAACTACCAGTGAGAAATTATTATTTATGATTAGGAAAGTTCACATTAAAATCTTTTTGACATGGGAATCGAAAACGGAGTCGTAGCAATGTGCAGTTGAAGTTGTATAGTCACTACACATTACATTCTGTTTATGTTTAAAAAGTAAGATTATAGAATAAAAAGGTATGGCATTTCAATAACCTTACCATAATATATACATGTGGTTTACAATAATTAAAGAATTCTTATCGAATAATTGCGTTACGTAATAATCAGATAATATCATAGTGATTAATAAATAATATTCAGTAATTGAAAGAAAGAGGATTATTATAATCAAGTCCATTATTCGAAAAAATTAAACAATTGCCACATGCTATGTTGTATAAATCTAACTAACGAAATGATTACTTTGAGTGTGATAATCCTCTTTCGAAGTTCAAGTCTTATTCATCTGGAAGCTATTCAGGAGTATGTTTGGTATGAATGACATTTAAATAATTACAAAATTTCATCAGGTTAACTAACCTGAGCTTTTTCAATGAAATTGTTTGAATTACATCAATTGGAGATAAATAAAATTCGAAAGAAATATCTATATATTCCTGATTATGAGAAGTCATTTAACAGAGTGGATAGGAAAACTTCATGGAATCTTCTTCAACTTTATGGTGTGCCTGGGAAAAATGTTCATCATCCGGAATTCATAAAATGGTCTACAGTGCGAAGTAGTGCATAAAAGACAGCTGACAGGTGCATTCCAAATGAAGATCGGAGTCAAACAAGGCTGTTCACTCTCCTCCTTTATCTTTCTTCAAGTGGCTGACTAGATTATGAAGACGTCCACATCTGAGGGGAAGCACGGAATACAATGAACAGCTCGGAACCAATTAGAAGATTTGGACTTCACAGATGACCTGACCTTTTTATCCCTTACACATCAACAAATACAGATGAAGACAACTAGTGTATCAGAAGCCTTTGCATCAGTAGGCTTCAACATACACAAGGAAGAAAGCAAGATCCTCAAATACAACACAGAGAAAATCAACCCAATCACACTTGTTGGAGAAGCTCTGGAAAATATAGAATCTTTAACGTACCTGGACAGCATTATCAATGAACAAGCAATATCTGATGCAGATGTAAAGGCGAGGACTGGCAAATTAAGGGCAGCATCCCTACATTTGAAGAACATATGGAACTCAAAACAACTGAGAAAACCAATATTAAAGTAAGAATCTTCAATACGAACATCAAGACAGTGTAGTGTCGGTTGACATGTTAAGTCCATATATCTTATTCTATCTTTTGGACAGCCCAATCTATTCATTCTACTTGAGTCACATTCTGACTTTGTGAATTGTTCGCTTATCAATCTTGACTGTTTTTATATGAGCGCGTAGGTGTGTGTACACTTCTTATCCCATTACTCATAACATGTCTGTAACTTATTTTTGTGTGCCTATAAATATTTATTAACGTTTGGTTAAATGGGAGTTGGCTTACCAGCCATCTCCACTGCGCGTCGTTTTGCTTCGTTCTATTCCATTCGCTTCATGTACAAAATATATGTATTCAAAAGTCTATTCTCGTTATCTGACTTATTTAATTCGGTTATTGACTAACGCAATTTAAGTCGATGATTATATACAAGGGTAGGAGATAACAAACATTCATACGATCTACTTGGAGTCAGAACACGGGCCGCTAAAGTGGAGAGCCCGTCAACAAATATCGTTCGATCTAAATGACAACAAAAAAGGGCCCCACAACAGTTCTACTGTACGGAGCTGAAACATGGAGAACTACTGCAACCATCATCAAAAATGTACAAGTATTTATAAACAGTTGTCTACAAAGGATACTGAATGTCCATTGACCGGATGCCATCAACAACAGACTACTGTGAGAGAGGACAAACCAGCTTTCAGCTGAAGAAAGAAGAAATCAAACTGCATCACGGGGCAAGCACTAACGTGGAATCCTGAAGAGAAACGGAAAGGAGGAAGACCAAAGAACACACATCGTCGGGAATTTGGAAGCAGACATGAAAAGAATGAATAGAAACTGGAAACAACTGGAAAGGATTGCTCAGGACAGGGTTGGAGGGAGAATGATGATTGGTGGCATAATCAAATATGTAAATAAGGTTAAAAATATCTTTACAGATACCAAATAACTACACCACAGTTACGACAATGATTATTGCAGGCCTAAGTAATGTTATTCCCACTACTTTTCAATTAAACCGTAGTTAATTTTAGAAAATATATGTTGACAAATTCATGAAACACAAATCAAATGTTGTTGAATAACACAGAATCTCCAGTTAATTTTCAATATGAATGGTGGTTATGTATTCAACTGTTGTGTGACAAGATTATTGAACAACTTATTTGTTAAATATATATTTCGTTTTTTTGAAATTCGGAAATATACAAGTATTTTTGTAAGATAGTGTCAATAATAGAAATAATAGTTCTTATCAAAGTTTATTACTTGCCAAAGTATTTTGAAATTAATTTAAGAATGATATAAAATAGTATGCTTCATTGTTAGTCAATTGACAGGCAATCTACTGGAAACCCTGAATTCAAGATTCCTAATTGTTGTTGGTTTTCTTCCCTCTACAGATTTATGTAGATGATAATTATTTTAAGTTCATAGATAAACGAAAAGAGAGACGATTGAGAAAGTTTTGTGATCAGCTATGTAGGTGAATTAATAATGCACTCCCTTTTTAGATTGGCTTGGTAAATTAGTCAGAAAAGGGAAACAGTGACTAAAAAACTCTGTTGCCAAATTCAGGATAAAAATTGAACCAGTGTGCATTTACTTATAGACAGACTGACCACGCATATATATATATATATATATATATATATATATATATATATATATATATATGCGAGCGAAGGTTGTGAGCATGTGGACACTATGTACTCATTGTAGCCCACCCACGTTAACGTCTGATTTTCATGATGCCTTAAAATATCATATGACTTGTCTGGTTCGGTGTGTATGCAACGTTAATTAAGTAGTAGTCACAGTAAAAAGTTAGAGTTTGTTCAACAGGAAAAAACTGTGTACGAAATTTTACTCAATGAATACAGAGAAAAGCATTCAAAAGAATTAAAAATCTGTTTAGCAATTCAGGCACTAAAGATGTCCATCATATTGTCACGGGGATATATTATATGATTTAGTTGAACTAGAATTTGGACAATGCTATTTCAGTTATATTTTAGTGCCTTAGTAACGAACAGTTTGATATAACACGTGAATTACAAACGTGTAATGAAATATATTGATCTTGTCAACAAAATTCTATGTAATGGTGTTCGTTCGAAAGTTTGTGATTATCGTTTTGCAGCGATAATATGAATTCAGCAATGGTTAAGAAAGACCTGTGTTGATTTGTGGTGGAAGAAATAACTAAACAATTAAAACCATGTAATGTAGGTCTTTATACTAAAATTAGCAGTATACAGGTTTGTGGAGGTTAAGCTATGCGACCACTGTAAGCCAGTTAGGACTGGATAGATATTTTTCTTAGTATTCGACTCCTCACCCGTACAATGAGAGATCGAACCCAAGATCATCAGGTCACTTGAGGTATGCTTAATCTTTAAACCAGTTAGTTGTAAATGTCTAGTCTCAATCAATTCATGTTTTTGCACAACCAACTTCCAATGTCTTCGATATTTGAACTCCATTGGTTACCGCTTCCAATTAGAACTCCAAGAATTGCCTTACGAAATTAGTTACTAGTAAAAACATGATAATTATTAGTATAGAAGTTTGAATGCTGGCTCATTAATACTATGTCTAAGCATCTGGAGCGAAACCTGAAGGTTCCGAGTTTTATCCTCGAGGCGCACAGATGAAGAATCTCATACAGGAACAGAACAAATGTCCATGCTTACTGGTTTTCAGTGTGCTATGTTTGAAGCGATTACGAGCTCACCTAGTTTGAGAACGGAATAAAGACTCTGTGACCAAAGATCAATAAGTTAGCTATTCTGACGCATCCCAGCCCAGCTAACTAGAGAGAGAAGTCCAAGTTCAAAATGGGGAAATATATTCTGCAAGCAGCCAGAAGCATGAGCAAAAACAACAGGCACAAATCAAACGTATATTTACAGCATAAAATTGCCCTTGGAAAGCGTTACAAAATAACATACTAAAAGATACAACGAACCAATAGCGTTTAAGATTATCTCAAGTGGGAAATACGACATAAAGGTAAAAATGGGTGCTTTTAGCGCGAAAACAAAAAATTCAAATCTTTAAAATAAAATTACAAAAATAAGGTATTCACCAAGTGACTTCTGGGGATCTAACATCCCCAACACAGTGGATGTCTAACTTAGGTTGGTTTGTGATCATAATATTATGACAAGATGTCAACTACAAACTGGATAATAAAAATATTCATACAAATACCTTTGTTTCGTGACTGAAGCTTTTAGTATTAGTAGGAAATAAGAATGTTTATTGATAAGTCTTGCGACTTTGAACGCTATGCTATTCTTGAAAACCCCCCAAGCTAGAACTATACAGCGAACTGAACACGAGAGAGAAGGCGCAAGTATGCGAAAAAGTACTTTACTCCAAGGTTCTTTTTCATACAGAAAACAGAGGGTTTTTATAATATTCTAAATGTCCTTGGGTTGCTCGAAGATTCTGGAATGCTACTAAACATAGTAGCGGTATCACAATCAACCAATCAGAATCCCTACATGTGACATTTCACATCCTTGATGTTTCTGGCCAAACTCCAAGTGAACGCTGATTGGATGAAATGCTTCTTAATGTTTCCTAATCCTTGAGTATCTTTTGCGAGAACTTTTCTGGGTCATCTCAACATTTATCATCATCGGTAAACGTTAAAATGTGGTCGCTGAAACATATGAAACACTTATTCTTTACGAAATAAATCTTTTTCGAAAAGTAAATCACAAAAAATTTCTTCTTTGTTGATTCATAGTAAACTCTTGAGTTCACCTTATTATAAGTGATCAGGTAGTTAATAGACAAACTTCTGACCAAAAGATGTTTATAGTCCACAGACAGTTGTTTCATAAAACTATTTTCTCGGTAGTGTAACATCGTTTTATCCTGGAAGGGTTGCAATACGATTAGACCTATGACGCTTCTGGCACCCAAAAAGCGAGTTTATATTACGTTGCCATTCAGAGGCGACACAAATAGTCTCATGTTGAAACGGAGACTTAAATTAGCCATCAACCGGACATTTTATGCAGTCCAACTTGTCATTATTGAAAAGACAAGGTCTATGTTTCACCAAAAGCCCAAACAACACGTAAGCGATTGTGTCACATCCCATTGCGTCTATCAATTTACATGTATGTGTGGAAACACGTATATAGGGAGGAGCAATCGTGATTTGCAATTAAGGGTGGGTGAACACATACCAAAATGGTTGCAAAAACAAATGGATTCCAATGGTCAAATAAGATCACAGGATAGACAGACATCATCCTCCATTGCGAAACATTTGATTGACTCGGGTCATAAGGTCGACATCAAATCAGCATTTGTAGTGTTATACAAAAGCCTTCAAGGACGTATACTAAGGTTTATTGAAGCCTTGGCTATACGGAAACTAAAACCCCCTTTATGTGTTCAAAAACAATTTGTCCTTACACTTAACCTACCCTGGTAATACTGATTTATTATCCAGAGTGGTAATCACATTTGTTTTGTGTACTTTAATATTTTTTCCTTTGTTATGACTTACCCTTAACCTGTCTAGTTGACCTTTTATTTTTATATATAAATGCTCTTAACAAGTATATGTGTGATCAGATTGTTCGAAATGTATTGCGCTAATATATCACATAATTCTGATAAACTTCGTCTTCTCATTGCATTATCAAAATATATGAATACTTTTAACTACTAGATAATGTATAAGCTTATTGAATTTGTTTACTTCAATATTACTAGTAACACTTTACCATAGTCATCAATGGATAAGTTTCTGTTTCAAATTTATTTCATCTAAACATTTATACAAACTCATATGTATATAATAAATCATGTAATTATCAATAACATACAGGCAAATTTTCACACATTATTGTCTTAAACTAGACTTTATTTCATTAGAGCCGTACTAAATATCATTCAAATAATCGATCAACGAGTGTATTGCTATAAAATATAAACTTAATGGATCAGTCGTTAACGCCTGATTGATTTTAACTAATTTTTTTGTATTCAGAGAATAAGTGAAAACAATAAAGCATAAGGTTTATGTCAATAAATGACATGTTTCTTTGTTTTTCTTTTTCCACTAATCTCATCATTTTGATCTAACTTGGATGGTAGAGTTTGCTAGAATTTTCACTAAAAAATTGTGTCAGGTGATTGATGAATTGACCTGTCGATTACCGAGCGAAACATAATGATTTACTTATCATCATTCTTATTCAACTGTTTATCATTTACATCATATAAACCATTGAATATATTCACTGTAGTACAAAGTTGTTATTTTTTAAAAATCTGTTACGTAAAATACTCAATATGTGTAAACTTAACTGATCAAAATTTTTTCTATCTCAATTTTGTTTAACTACTATTGTGGTGTGACCTACTTATATCCCCATAAGTAGTATATAACGGTGGTCAAGCATAGAATGTATTTCAGTAGAAGATAGATAGGGAAAGAACGGGAACGAAACGCAATTGGTATGAAAATGCATGAACAATGAAATCTGAGATGATAGATTGATATTATGCAAATTAACTATTTACTATATGGTTCTCAGATTTTTAGTGAGATGCTCTGTAATTTCGTATCAAATACATTCGGTTGTCTCCACTCGTGTTTATCTTCACTACATTATCAATGAATTACAAACAGATGAAAAACATTAAATTTTCTAAGAAAATTTTCAAAAAATCTAATGTTTACATGAAAAAGAAAAACGAACAAACAAAACAAACATCATTTCTATTGTTGTAAAATAGATTTAAGAAACTGTTATTACATTAAATTGACTTAATTATCTTCAATATAGATCAACTAAGAAATGATCAATCAATAAGTGTTTAAAGCTGATGCAAAAAAGTGATGATAGATATAAATAGAAAAACAAAATATTGAACTTTTAATCCATCTCATTTCAATTTCAAGTTCTCTGTGTTTAAATGTGGTAATTAGTAGTAGTGATGGATGGTTTATTTGTAAGAAAGAAAGAAGGAAAGAAGTTTGGAATATTATGATATTTATATGAACAAAGTTATAAAGTATGTTGAATAAGCTTTAAATATACCGGGTTTCGAACTGTTTTTATAATTTAAAAAGTTGCGGAATGATAGAAGACAACTATGGATGATTAGTTTATTAGTGTGGAATTATTAACAAATAGATTGAAAGTATAAGATCAGTTTAGAAAATGTATATAATATTGGTGTAAATTATGTAATAGATAATTTCACAAAAAGAAATCTATTTTTAAAATAGTCCATTTATGTGTAGGATATTTCAAATACACATTAATTCATAGCAATAAAAGATAATAAACTGATAAGAATTTATTATAATAGAAGTTTTATTGAGATCGTTGATCTAATAATACGATTATAGTTGAATAGTCCCATACTAGATATTTAATGCTTTCTGGTTTTCAGCGGTTGTCTATGTGTAATGTAAACTGTTGTATACCGATGAGAATAATGAATCGTAACTGTTGAAATCTATTTCTGGACTAATACTATTCGTATATTTTTATCGTGTAATTGTTAATTAACTAAACTATTCATATTTGTGTTCCTCTTATCATAAGCTTTATTTTGGCTTATGAACTATTATTATACGATTCACTATTCTTGAATTATACTCAGTCTATCAATTACTATCTCCCACATTCACAGACACTTTTGGCTATATCTTGTACAAATGTTATTTTCTATTTTATGTTACGATGTGGTCTGTCTGGTTGGTATATAAACCCAGTGTGTTTGAAATAAATGATTCATATCACAGAGCCTGTGATTTGTATTCTGGACTTAACAGGCAGGGCTTAGCAGGAAGCAGAACCGATAAAGACTATAGATTGCTCATAGTTTTTTTATGTATCATTGGTTCGGTCGATAAATCTTTATTCTCTAATTAAAAGTGTCATTACGTTATACAATGATAGGGGCACAAACTTAAAAGTTATCATATAAACTATGATAAGAATTTAACTAAAAATTATTCCCATAATCATTTGTTGTCATCTTGATAATTATTTATTTATTTTATATAAAATATTTCCTGATTTTAATAAATAATAATATGTTAAAACAAAGAACAATTGTAATTATCTGAAAAATTTTCAAAAAAATTAATGAATTTATAATATGTTTTCTGGTTTGATAGAAATTCATTTATTACTATTATACAATACAGTACATGGTAATTATATTGTATATCACTAAACAAGCCATATTAATAAAAATTACTATTCATCATAGAATTATATATAAATGAAATACACCAGCTGATTAGTTATATCAGAATAATAAAATGAGATTGGTACTTAATTGAAATATTGCTGATGGTTATTATTTCTCTTCTTCTTTTTCTTCTTTCAACTAACTAATTCAATTTAATGCTTGAATAATTTCTTTTTTATTGTTAAAGTTTATTATTTTGTTGTTTTTTTCATTTATTCAAAAACATTTAATTAATGATATTTCAGACAAATTTAACTATTTTCTATTCAAAACATTTATCACGATTATCACATGAGTAAAGAGAATGATTGATCATTTTATAAGAAAGATAAAGCAATTGTTACCATGTTGAAAATTTACTAAGAAACTAATAGTATCAATTACTTTATATTAGATTATTTAAACTATTATTATTATTGTAATATGTTTGTGCATTATGTCAATAATTCCATGTCTTCGACTTCAATACCATGAATAAAACTATATCTATCCTCTTCTCTTCCCTGAACTGAGGAGTAGAGTAAAAATACCAGTTTTATAACTGGAACTATTTGATATAGTCCCAGTATAATTAATTAAAATAGATTAAAAATAAATGATTAGAATATTTAAATTGAATAATAAAAGCTTACATAACTGATTCTGGCTTCTGAACAGACCAATTTATTCATTCTTCTTGAGTCACATTTTGACCTTGTTAATTATTCGCTTATCAATCTTCGCTGTTTTTATATGAGCGTATGTTTGTGCACTTCTTATCCTATTCATCACATGTCTGTAGCTTATTTTTGTCTGATTATAAATATCAATTAACGCTGGATTAAATGGAGTTGGCTCACACATCTCCACTGAGCGTCATTTCTCCGCTCGTTTGTTTGGATCAACGGTTGTATGACATATACGTATTCGAAATCCATTCTTGTATTCGGCTTATTTTAATTCCGTTATATTCTAATGCGAATTATGTTGATAATTATATATGAGGATAGCCGACAAGAATATTTCAGTAACAATCATTTACACGATCAATCTTGAGTCAGATTAAGGACCACTAAAAAAATAATACAAATTCTTAATCCATTCATTCTTTTATTGTCAAAATAGGTTTGATTATTTTTTATGAAATACAGTTCACTTAAATTATTTCATTAGTCAATACTAATCTATTTATTTATTAAATGTCGTAAGCGAATGTAAAGTTATGAATACTTCTTTCTGTCAATGACAACTACTGACAGAACACAGATTCTGAAAGTAATCTCATTTTTATCTTGTATTATACACATGTGATGAAATGTATACAAAATTAAGAGTAAATTTTCACTACAAATAAAATTATTAGTTATTTTTATCTTCTACTATTGATATCATGTTACTATTTAAAAAAACACAATTTTCATCTCTAATATGCGTTATTTAAAGAACATTTGAACAAGTATACATTAGATATCGATATCATTTACATTAGTAAAGCTTCTAAATGATGTTTATCCAATAGACAATACTAAATCCTAAAGATCTCTTACTACTGATGAGTCTTGAGTTATAACGAAACAGTTGTCAAATATATTCCATGAGTTTCATTACTTTTTAAATATTTTCACAAAAAAACCATCTATCAAAGAATAAATTTATTTTTAAATGTTAAACAATATCCATAAAAGAGGAAGAATGTATTTGTAAAATCTCAGGGAATGAATTCAAACTCCATTCTTCCTCTTTAATGTCTCACATCAACTCGGCGCCCAAATATTGTGAAACTATTCAATCAAATTTAGACGAAAGTTCTTATTTAATATCCATAAAATACTGAAATAATAAATTTAACTGTTTCTGTTATTATTTTCTCTGACTATTTAAATATATTCAAGATACTACTTCATTGAATGAATTGAGAGAAGAGAATTCATTTGGAAATTTGATGAGGCATTATTTTTCTCTCTTGTTTTTCTTCTTTTTTTGTTATGTAAATTTGCATTTTCATTATTATTACTTTTTTCGAACCCAATCATTCATCTCTAGTTTTCATTGTCTTATTGCGAAGTGAAATTTGGAAATGAATTGATAATTGATCATTTGAAAATTTTGGGAATTTTTGTTTCCCATCAGTTTTTTATCATAAAATAATGCATATTTAAATTAATAATAATACTCTGTTGATAATTAAGTTATATATATTTCGGTTAAACATCTTATATTTTATAAATTGACTTGAATTTTATATAAAATTATTTTGATGTATCATAGACTAGAAGAAATTGTAATTTAATTTAATCTAATCTCAAACATAGAATTGAAATCAAAACATTTTTAGTTTTGTACTGATCGATAAGTTCACTTTCAGCAATAATTCTCATTTACTAATTTAATCGTTGAATTTATGAGTTAATTGAAGTTAGACTACTATAGAAAACCTGGAAGATGTGACTAATGGAGTTCAACTGGGTCTGTTGTGAGATAGTAACTTATTGAAAACAATGGTGAACGGTGGAGCAATTTTGTGGATTGTTTGAAGTCAGTCATTAACACTGTTGAATACTGGCTCAGTGGTCAAGAGTGACCAACATCCTTTGTACTGAGGTAGACATCTGTTTCTACCCGACAGTGGTCCAGTAGGTTGAGCGTTCGCGCACGAGACTGAAGACCCTGGATTCGAATCCCGCCAGCGGGACCGTGGGTGCGCACTGCTGAGGAGCCCTACAATAGGACGAAACGGCCGTCCAGTGCTTCCTGGTTTTCAATAGTGGTCTAACATCAATTGGTTCATGATCTCAATCAAAAACAAAATTATGATGATACTTTAAGATAGGATAGCAGTTCAGATGAATGAAATACGAAGAACCACAGTGTATTATTAACTTTGAAATTAAGACCAATTTTACATGTGAAAACACTAAACATAAAACATAAAGGTGATTAGTTAACATTTAATAATATCAATAATAAAAACGAGTGATTACGTCGCTCATATTACACTACTTAAGGTCAGGTTATTAATTTTTTTGATTAAATAATCCTTACTATCAATAAAATATATCCACTTACATAAAGTACAATAGAGTTTGTAAAGCAAATTACCAAGCACTAAGTTCAATATTATACTTTGTTTTAATTGCAAGATTAATAGAATTTTCAGAAAGGGGTTTTTTGGATATTGTAGTCATTTAATAGTTGAATTCATGAGTCAATTAAAGCTAAACCACCATGGAAAACCTCTAAGTAGTGAACGGCCGTTTCGTTTTAGTATGAAATTCCTCAGCAGTGCGCATCCACGGTCCCGCACGCAGGTTTTATACCAGGGCTTTCGAACCTTTAACCTCTAGACCACTGAGCCCGCATCCTGCTGTTTTAATGTCTAACTTCAACTTTAGTGTTGTAAAGGTTAAGCGCTTACGTGGGAGTCTGAAGGTCCTGGGTTCAAGTCCCACTTATGGGATCGTGGATGAGCACTGCTGAGGAGTGCTATACCAGGACGAAACGTCCGTTCAGTATTTCCGAGTTTTCCATGGTGGTCTAGCTTTAATTGACTCATGAATTCAATTAAATTTATGCAATTTATTTACTTTTAATGATTCAGTACTATTTACTTACGACAAAATACGTAGTCATTACATTTCATAAATGTCTTGACTATAGTTAAAGAATAACTGTATCAGAGAATCTGTTAAATAAGGAATTACAACTAAACATAAATTATAGTCTCATTCGAAAGCCTACTATTCATAGACTCAAATTATTTTACAGATTACAGTTAATAAAGCTTTTATGGATATGTTTAAGGCCTTCATCAACAGTTAGGAACTTAAAAAACTTGTGTCACATCCAGACTTTGTAAACATTTGACACATAATTTCTGTTGGAGATTAGATAGTAACTGTTTGAAGTAAATGAGAATAGTGGTCTAAGTATTCGAAAACAAAACAGCACCATTTGATCAGCTGATTAGTTTCACTAAATCTTACCCAAGAAATATATGTTACAAAACTGAGTATATAAATCTTTAGTAAGTCATTGAGTTAGGGTTCTGTTTATTAATTTATTAATATAAAGACCAGTCACTGAAGTTTTAGTTCGTCCCTATAATAATCGACCCTGTTAGCAAACCGTAAGTCAATTATTTTTATAACAGATTCACCAACTAATACATATATCATTTCACACCTGGGTAATATCTAGTTATATATGCACTTTAAGTGACCATTAAGGATAAATAAAATCAAGTAAAACCTAGAGCTTTATTTTATTGATAAAATAAAGTGTTTTATGTTTAATTCTGTGAATTTTTAATTATTACACAAGTACATTTACTACAATAAATTTGAAAAAAAACCAAAAATCACTTTGAAAACGGGTGCTGAATATTGAATAGTTAAAGTACTCTAGCACCATCTCATATTCTGTTAGGAAACTTATTAAAGGACTAATATTTGAACGAAGAATATTCTTTTCGATAAATTCTCTTGAGGTCCTACAATTCATATATCCAAATTAATAATCCGAAAAACGAACAGGTTAAGGGCAAAGTAATCGTTTAGAGTATATGAATTTAGGATTGTTAAACAAAATACAGTAAAATTGTTGATGTTGATATGACTCAGATAGAATGTTAACTTGAATCTGCCTGTATGTTAAGTGAAATTTAAGATCCATGATCAGAATAAATACGGGTCAGATAGGAGGAGAGAAATAATAGTGCAAAAGTTTAGTGGAAGGCTTTATTGTGTGAAAAATTATTAGTAAGATGTAATAGGGAGGGATGAATGAGAAGTGAATGAATCATGTATAGGGGAGATTCATAATGATGTTTAACCAATAATAATACTAATAATAGTACAAAGATTTGTGAATAATGAAAACAGAGACAATAGGACGAAACGGCCGTCCAGTGCTTCCAGGTTTTCCATGGTGGTCTAGCTTCAACTGATTCATGATCTTAACCATTGAAATTACAATTACAATTGTCTACGAAAGGTCGTAGTCAAATTTGGTCATTCAATAGTTAAGATTACGATTGATTAATTGGCCTTGATGTCGGCCAGGGGAGGAGGAATGGTTGAAGATATTTCTTCTGTACGCATAGCTCCGGTCGCTTCAGCCGTTTGAAGGGCTTTAAGTCTGACAAGCTTAGGCAAAATTTACTGACTTTATAAATAATTGAAAAAGATTGGTTTATACCAGTTTGTATTAAATGGGCTAATACCGAGCTGTTCACTTTCTTCATCAAAACTTTATTTAACTACGCTGGGAGGTGTTAACGAGCACAAAAATGTAAATTCCTAGAACTTCGACCAATATAACTCGCTCCACAGGAGCAGTCGAACTGATAAATACAAAATGAGGTGGTCATTCTAGGTAATTCATCTTTTAGCATCAGTGTCACTATTGGGCGCGTAGAAAACACTAATCGCAGTTCTCCGGCGTTGAAAGATTTTTGCATTGTCCTGCGTAATCACTGAGTTAATATTTCACTAGCCGCATCCCCTCTGAATTGTAGACACATGAACAGGGATTTCTTCTTCACCGTTTGCATTCCGCCTATTTTCACTTTCGTGGTCATATAGGGTAACCGTTCTCCCTGAGAGTAATATGCAAGGCGTTAAGCTCATCTTCAACTATATCAGCAGAACATGTACTGCGTATACGGTAACGAAGGGTTTTGATCAAGTTTCGTTGGAACTGTTGAGGTACAAAGCTAAGAAAATGCGTATACTGCCCAGTTCATGTACTTTTTTGTTTAGGTTCCTCTTTAACGATCCATCCGCTCTCTTAGTTAAGAGAACGTCCAAAAAGGCTATTCGACCATCACACTCTTCTTCGGATGTATTATCCATTATCAATATATGTATATTGAAGCAATGGACTGGATAATTGTTCTTACTTCGATTTCTATATTAAAAAAAAGAATATATCATTATAATGTAGTATTTTTTCGAATATCATGTATAGATATTTAGGATAGCTCTGTTTACTCATGTTTTGTGATGAAATAACCTTGACATCATTTCTACAGAAACGAAAATTGACTCATCTATCAATTAAATTATGAATAACAGAATATCAGTTGAGTCATTATGAAATAAATTTTGAAAAATCAAAGTATCTTTCTTAAACAAAAAACTAATAAACCTTGGTTCATAGAATAATTCAAAGGAATTATTTCCTGAACATGGGAACATATTTTTGAAGTAAAACAACTACTCAATAGTATCTTTCAATCATTTTCAAGGATACAATATCTTGATCCTATCCTCCTAGTAAATTTTTCTCTTCTTTAAATTTAGATTTTCATAATTATGTAAACATTCTTTCGTATAATCAACGATATTAAGATAAACAGTAATTATTTATCAGTACTCATCGTGCGGTGTGAAGGGAGAGGGTGCTGTTCTGCGGACGCCGTAGCGGGTCTGGAGGTAGAGTGCTGGTTGGACAGTCTAGTACGAAGAGGTGGCGTCTAGTGGAGTGTTCTGGCGGGGCGGCGATTGCTGTAGTGAGTGCTGTCGACGGAGGAGCGGTGGGACGTGCAGCTGCTGGGCGGAAATCGGATGTAGATGGCTCAGCAGGACGGTGGCGCACGGGTGTTAGACGTGCCAGGTGCCGAGTGGATGTAGGATGTATGTGCTCCGGCAGGTCGACGGAGCTATGGAGGTCATCGCGACGCAGACTCGACACTTTGACAGAGGGCGTGGCACAGACCGCAGAAAAGAAGAATGTTGCATGGCGAGCATGAACCACCGCAAGTACGACTGCTTTAAAGTGAGGACGAGTGTGGTGTGTGCTACTTATATAGGTATAAGTAGTATATGATGTTAGTCATGAACAGAATGTCTGGCAGGAGATAGACAGGAGGATCGAACAGTAAAGAATGGAAACAGAATGCAATTTGTATGAGATTGCAAAAACAATGAAGTCTGAGTCATTTTGAGACAATTGATGGACATTTTGCAAACTAAGCATTTACTTTATGATTGTTAGATTTTATTAACAAGTCTTGTGCATCCCATTGTTTCCCACTTATGTTCCGTTCAATACAATTGGACAACTTAGGAATAAGTTGAATGTTCATTTCAACAATGAAAACTATGTAGTATTATCCTATCCGCAATATATGGTGAAAGAATTTTAAATTAATGTGAAGATTCATTGATTCACAATCTTACCTGGCTTTCATAATCATGTTTCACATTTTATTGAATTTTCAGTTAGCTGTCGTCAGTGGATGATACCTGATTGAAACTAATATACCCTCCCTTTCACTATTTATGTATTTATCTATTCATCTATCTGTTTGTGTTTCTGTGTAGTTTTCATTATCTCTTTTTCTGAATAATCACATAAATGCATTGTAAATTAGATAATGCTATATTGTCAAAGTTATTTTCTTTACGAAAAAAGGCGATTTGTTAAAACATGGAAGATGTTATTAAGGTGTGGATGTGTAAAGTACGAAGTCAAATACTTTGAGAATGAGACCATAACTACCTGAGGATATTGGATGAGGACAGGGTTACTTGAATAACTAACTGAAATTAACCAGTGGAACAGTGAAGATACCACACTTGCGAAAACTAAGGATTTCGGGTTCAGACATAGACAGATTCCAACTCTTTCTAGAGCTTCTCCATCAAGCGCGGTCTGATTTCTGCTCTCTGTGTTATATTTCAGGAACTTGCTTTTTCCCTTGTGGATGTTGAAACTTCGTGCAAAAGTCTTCTATACACTGGGAAACTTTACCTGTGTTTATTGCAATGGATAGTATGGAAGAGTTAAGCCATTTGCAAAGTTCGAATCTCCAGCTTCCTCCAAGGTGTCACTAGTATTCCGTGTTTTTCTTGATTTGTGGAGGTCGTTATAGTTCAGTTTACAACTAGAAGATAGAGAATAGGATGGAATGACCAGTTTTATCTAAAACTAGTCCTCATTCCAGCCTACGACCATGCCGTGGAAAACACGCAGGTCAACCAGATTCCCTTCACTTTTGCTTCTTTCTTTCAATCCACGTTGCCTTGTGATGCATTAATACCCAGTGTCTATCTATTTCGAGGTAGGAAATTAAGTTTTCTATCAATATTGTTAGATCTTTTCCTCTGCACATCTCTAAAGTCGACTGCAAGCTTGATCTTTATCATTTTCGATACTTTAATTGATGGCTGAATGGCACTGGATGAGATCCTTCGTAATCCTTTCCTTCTTTGTTTTAAGGGATGTTTTGGTGAATCTGGGGTCATGAGTTTCCCACCCCATAAGCGTTTTCTGTGCTTTTTTGATCACTATCACTACAAGTCCTTTTCGTAAGACATTTTATTCCTCGTGATCTGAATATTGCAACGTATCTTCTGGTGGTATATGTAATCAGGAGAGTGAAATCCAACATCCATATTCTTTGATCAATACAATAGGTCATTCTATAATCTTCAGGATTTAGTTTCAAAAAATCTTTTTATTTTCAAAGAGAAAACAATAATAAACTAATTTGAAGTGGCACATGATTTTAATATGTAAAATATTTACTAAATTACTTTTTCGTTTAATGTTTGTAAATTTATTGTTGACCTTTTATTGCCAGGTTACAATTTACTAGAAACATTTCATCCTTATCTCATTGTCTAACTCATTGGATATGGTTGTTTTAATATCTCACTGATTGTCGTTGTCTTGTATTTGAGCTATCACTTTCCCTATATATTTTAATAGTTGAATTCATGGGTCGATCTAAGCTAGACCACCATGGAAAACCTGGAAGCACTGGACGGCCGTTTCGTTCTAGCGTGGAACTCCTCAGCAATGCACATCTACGATCCCGCACGTGGGACTCGAATCCAGTACCTCAGGTCTTGCACATGAATACTTAACCTTCAGACTAGTGAGACAGCATCTCACGGTGTTAATGTGTAACTCCAATCGATCCATGATGTTGTGCAACCATTTATCCACTGTCAGAGGTAGATGCTTGTTAAAATTACTACAATCTCCACAAACCACCATTCTAATAATTTCCCATATATGTTACTTTTTAGTTTTTTGTTGTCAGAAAACTAATAAAGAAAACGAACATGTTTATATCTTGGAAGAAACGGTTTCAGGTTCTAATGTTTTCCCGAAAGAAATTTTAACAGTATATAAGAAAGTTATGGTTTATAATTAGATATTGAATGGTCAGTCAATTATCTAACTATCCAACACATAAACAACTTTGAGAGATTTTCTTCTTCGACATGTTATATCAAAAATATTTGAACTGTTTACTTTTTCATTGGATGATTTTGAAACAAAGCTAGACTATATGTGAATAAAGGAATCTATTTTATTTAGTTCCTTGGTATTGTAGCAAAGAAAAAGTATTTAACTAATTCAACCGACTAAGCTATCAATTCATTATGGTTAAAGTATGAACTTTATAGATTTCTAATAGGCTTTTCTGATAATGTTATTAGATATAGGAGCCATTTAAAGTATACTTAGGATAATTATCACACTTTGGTTAATTTTGAGATGATTTAAAACAGTTCCTTACACCTTTCAGATATAATTCACTTGGCACTGATGAATCCATCATAACATTCAGTAAATGAGTAAATATACTACACCATATGGATATTAAAAAAAATCATTGTATGCTTATCTTTGAATATGATGAAACGACATATCCTAAAAATTGGTAACAATAAGTATTATTGAATGAAATGAAGAAATATTAGTATTAGTAATGATAAAATAATCAACACATGTGAGATGATTAAAAAGGAAGTAAAGTAAAGTGACACATATTTTTCAGTTGTCATGTGAACTTCTTTAACATGTCAGACAAATATATGATGAACTATTAATATCACGTGTCTAATACTTCTTATGAGTATGTTAAAGGAAATGAAATCAGAATATCAACCTCATTTTTTTACTAAATTTATTATATAAATATACTGATTATCAAACAAATCTATGCAACTAGTATATATACCAACCTCTTAGACATTTATAAATTATATTTACAAATTTTACTAGATCACTTGAACACTAAAGTCTAAAACAATATGAAAAATATGCAATATTCCATAACGAAAATTACTTGATAGTACATATGTCATTTAATGTTTCTGTTAACATTCGTGTTCTCTTCATATCTTTCTTTCTAGGAACTAAATCTTTCTTCCTGTACTATGTCTTTATACGTAATCTTTCTTTTATACATTACTACTGTTGAAATGACTACTTATGTGAATTTGGTGTTCATCTTGTTGTGATAATGGGGTGTGGAAAGTTGGACCGATGTATATATGTGCTTGTTCCTACGTTGTAACTGACTGACTGACTCTCTTCATAGTGATCGTTAGATTAAGTAACCTAAAAAGCTTCCATATAATTTAATATTGTTTATGAATTTAAAAATCTTTATTATACAGTATTAAGTGTAATATGTTCTTTGTCTGAGAAATACAAAAGAAACTTTTCACATTGTTCCATCATAACCCGTTAAAATAAGGATAAAATTGTCTTAAATTAGTTCAAGGCCATATATATAACTAAGCACCTTATTAGTACATAAACTTTTAACGCTTTATTGCAAATTTTCCTTATTTACTAAGCAGAATATCAATGGTTCCTGTGGCGAGAACAGTGTTACTGTTGTAATACAAAGCACCAAACCAATCCAGATGAATTTAGACTCAGTAATCTTTAGATAAAATAAAAAATTATTGTAACATTCTAAGTTTCACATCACTTTCAGAAATAGATGGTGAATGAATGAGTTTAATGGATAAATATATCATAAATATGGTAGTTGCTAACTGATAAAACAAATAAAGATTTAAGTTATAAAATTACTGTTTTATATTCATCAAACATCTTTCTCACATTATCGAAAATATTCTAATTAAATGGAGAGTCCTAGCATTAATTAAACTTTAATCGAATATCAAAATATTAGTTTGATAATAATCATTAATGCATAAGAAATGCCGAACAAACTAATCAGAAATTCGATAAGACAAAAGAAATCCGTTGATAATCAGTTGATTTAACGGTTAATTGATGAATCTGTATATCAGGTTGAATCTCTGTGCGCTTTCATGGTGAATAAACAAATATTGAGCTTTGAATATCTCTTACTTCTTTCTGCAGCTTATAATATGTACAGTTTAAGTTCATTTCAGTTAAGAAAGTAAATATAATTTCAGAAATAATCTTTCACGTTCTATTCTCTTAGATCCGCATGAATTCACTACATACAATCACCATATCTAAACAGAAAATTTTCTGAAATTTTCAAGTCACTGTAATAATAGAAAAAAACTGTGATTAAGATCATTTATTGAACAGACTTAAATTTTTGATTGAGATGATAAACCGACTGATGTTAGACCACTATTGAAAACCTGGAAGCATTGGAAGACCGTTTCGTTCTATCGTCGGACTCCTCAGAAGTGCGTATCCACGATCCCGCTCGCGGGATTCGAACCCAGGGCCTTCAGTCTCGAGCGCGAACGCTTAACCTACTGAACCTCAGTACAAAGGAAGATGGTCACGCAATTTCGTGGATTAGTTGAGGTTAGACATTAAAACCATTGAATGGTGGTCCAGAATACATTAAAGGTGGGTATATGCGGAATTATTATTTATTGTGGTTGTTTGACAGTAGGAGATTATAATTGATAGTTGAAAAAAACATGAACCAAATGAATCATGTAATTTAATAAACTATCGTTAACTAGTTAGTTTAATAAACTTGCTGAAGTTATTAAGTATTTAAGTAAACATAAATATATATATATATATATATATATATATATATATATATATATATATCATGTGTATTAAAAATTAGTTTATGTGCGTAGTGTACAGTTCATTCACTTCTCATGATGTCCTACTCAAAATGTGAGATTATTCGGTAACTACCAATGAGTAGAAATTGTATTTGTGATGATTTATGACTTCATGTAAATCACTTCTTTAGAGTAAACAAATGAAAGAAATAAAATTAACACAAGTTTATGCAGTACAAATGAAACAATGAAGAATAGTTTTAAAATAATCAAAATCATAATGGGTCTGAACATGTCAATGACATGTTATTCTGATCAAGGTGATTCTATATGACACATCATTACATTAATTTGTGCATCAGAAGGTGATTATGAAAAATGTATACATATATAATAGGAAGTAATGAGGTTGAAATTTAGTGCGTGTGTGTGTGTAGACTATGTGGAAAATGAATAGAATCAAATGTAGTTGCCTGAATAAACAACCCAATTGGGTGAATAGTCATGTCTCTTTTCCTATTTAGTACAGGGGGATTTCGTATTATATGAAACGACTACTCACCTACCTTTATAGTTGGAAATACCTTTCCGAATTATTTTGATATTTTTATGTCAATTTGGTGATTAGTGAAAATAACATGTATTGCTATTGCTGATTTAACTTGTAGGTTTTCCGTTTATACTGTATTGTTAGGTCTTTCCTTGTAACTTACATGCTCTTTGGCACGAGTCGAGATAGTGCGAGAAGACACTCTAATGTAGAACGTATCACAGTCAACACAACCCTAGTCTGAATATAGATATTTTATAACAACTAAAGCATTTCTTAGACTATTGGTGATCCAAACAATTAAATACTGACTCTGTTCATTTTCCACATAGTCTACACACACACACGCACTAAATTTCAACCTCATTACTTCCTATTATATATGTATACATTTTTCATAATCACCTTCTGATGCACAAATTAATGTAATGATGTGTCATATAGAATCACCTTGATCAGAATAACATGTCATTGACATGTTCAGACCCATTATGATTTTGATTATTTTAAAACTATTCTTCATTGTTTCATTTGTACTGCATAAACTTGTGTTAATTTTATTTCTTTCATTTGTTTACTCTAAAGAAGTGATTTACATGAAGTCATAAATCATCACAAATACAATTTCTACTCATTGGTATATTACAACAAAAAATACTTTTTTATTGATTTCTACCCAATGTTCAATTTATTTGGAAGTATCACGTCCAACCTTGGCATTGATTATATGGATTTATAAAAAAATGGTGTTTTTTGTGAATTATGTAATTCACTAACGATAGGTAACATTTGTTTCATCTGTGACGATTGGCACATTAATGTGGACGATTTTAGTCAATTGACTTAACCCACGTAAATGAAAATGATGATTGTAGTTTAATTAAAGTATATACAATGATCAAATAATTAGTGAACATTATTAGTATGTAGTATTTTTAATAAGACATAAATACTTGTTGATAAAATATTACAATAAAGAGTAGTAATAATTGGAAATGTTTTTTCGTGAAAGTTATAGTTAGATTTAAATATCAGTATACTGGTTAAAGCTTTCTGTGATGAAATTAAATTGTCTAATTTTCTTAGCTATTTACAAAAGCTAGCGATATTCTGAAAGATAGGTTAATGAAAGTAATTAGCTGGACATTCTACGCAGCCAATCTTGCGTTGATAAATAATATATTTGTAATATCCCAATGAGTAGAAAAATTAGATTTTCTGACGTTTCGTGACTCAGTGTAAGTCACTTCTTCAGAGAATAAATAACCAAATTAAAACTAATCCAAATTTAAATAGTGAAAAGGAACAATAAGAATATTATTCTTATTGGATTAGTTTTAATTTGGTTATTTATTCTCTGAAGAAGTGACTTACACTGAGTCACGAAACGTCAGAAAATCTAATTTTTCTACTCATTGGGATATTACAAATATATTATTTATTTATAACAGTCTACCTAATGCTCAATTTATTCGAAATTATTAAATCGAATCTTGGTAATGATACCTACAATCTTGCGTTGAATTTCTCGAGTCGACCAGTGATGTCTAATCAAACGAAGGATAAGTTAACTGAGTTGACCTCCTCAATGTTCATTTACAAATTCAGCTGCTCCTGGAGAGATAGCTAAATCGGGCGTACTACCAGGCAACTTAACGAATGAGTGAACATTTACCAGCATGGTTTATGAAGAGCCATATAAAAACAATACGCAGTTCTATCTTGGCACATCTAACTGATAGCGGTCATAATGTAGATAAATCGGAATCATTTCGAGTGATCTATCCTATACCTTCATCTTTTCCCGACGTATTTCGTTCCAATTTCCTATATAAAAAGCTTATTTTGTTCAATGTAATGACAGACTGTTGGTGAAGGTGTTTAGAACTAAGAAATGACTACTATAATTCAAATTTAAAATAAGAATGTTTCAGTCAAAAATGCTTCACATTCTCATTTATTAAATTTGGTAACCAGTTGAATGACTTAAATAATAGTTAAGTACATGATATTAGAAATAACATTATTTAAAAGTTGTATGTATTTGGATTTATGTTAGGGAAAGATTTCGGAAAGAATGTTGACTGTCAACTGCGCAAGCATGAAGAGATTTGTTTGTAACTTGGAATTCGTTCTTTAGAGAAATAAACCATTGATTAAAATGGAAAATAACAAGGGATATTTATATTGATTGAAAATATGTAATATAATTTTTTTGTATCATTGATTCATATCACTTGGACGAGTGGGGATGAAAAAGAACTGGATGGACATTTTATGCTGATTTAGGGCTCCTATTCAGTGAACGTTTTAACTATACATCGGATTGATTTTATGACCTCTGAAGATCACAGTGGGTACAATATTTTGAAATCAATGGATGATTCAATCAATCGGTGACATTGTGGTGTGTGCTAATTATACGAACAGATATCAGCAGTATGCATCAAGATTTAGAAGTTGGATTTTTCTGACAGAAGAACTTGAAGAGAAGAGAAGGTAAAACAGAAGCAGCCTAATAGCAACAGGAAAAGAACGATGAAACATGTAAGAGACAATTCAATAAAGATAGGAAAATAATGTACTCAATGTATTGTTTTCATATTTTGAAAATTCAGTGTGTGATTTCACATGATTCAGTAAATGGGTTCACCCTACCAAAGTCTTCCGTTATCCCACTGTTACATGATGATCATTTAATGCTACTAATGATTTCAGATCTGTTTGGATTTCATAGGTCGTCGTCGAAAATGTCTCACATAATTAGGTATTTTTAGCTCTATCAATAGTATATAACAAATAATGTCAGTAATACCTAATTCTTTCTACAGAAATCAATGTATTATGAATTGCATTATAATAAAAAGAACATTTATGAACTGACTCGTTTTACACTTGTGCTGGTATATGAATTAGGCGTTAGGGACAGAATCAACAAAAAACAATTTTTAGATGTGTTAGTCACCACAACTAATACGGAGAAACTTTAGACTGAAGTTTATCGGAAGCCAACTGATACGGATCAAATCCATAGTAACACGGGAAACAACATAATGACTCATAAATCAAGCTATATACAAACCCTTTTCAAAGAACGAAGACAAATTACAGAATCAACACACAAAATGAGGAAAAGTATCTAATGGGTATATCTCGAAATACGAATTGACGTCGCTAACTAATATAAAGTCAGCATCAAAAATCAACCACAGAATAATGCTTCTCTATATGATGAACATTTGTAAGATTAGAAACAGATTAGTAAAGCCGTTAGGAGTAGGTCACATACCAAATCATAAGAAGAGATAATCAAAACTAACATGTTAATAACAACAGCACAATTACAAAGAACTACGTAAAATCCATGTCAACAGAACAAACCAACAGGCAGTTATGAAAAAACTTTCATATCTGATTTCTTTCGTCTAGAAAGGCAGTAAACGTTTCACAAGTTAGTCATTTTGCTCAAAGAATACAAGACTACTAAAATTCTTGTTTTGGGTTCACAAATATTCTCAATCATCAGAATTATATTCATTCGTGATAAGCTTTTGTTCCTGTTCGTTGAAAGCCATAAAAAGTAACGTGAGAATACATGTTTGTAGTTAACTTTGTGATATCTCATAACTATACCTCACATCTATGTCCAATTTACTTTGTTTATTTTTCTTGCCTTATCTATTCATTATACTCTTCTTAATGATCTATTTATTTCACTTTTATTGTCAAGAAAAAACGATCCATTTATGACAACGTTTTAACCGATAATTCATGTGATGTCATTTTTTTGTACAAATGAAAAAGGTTTTGATTTACTTTCATTTCTTTTACAAAAAAATAATAAATTCTTGTTTATATAAGTATATTTATTTTCAATACTACTATTATGGTATTTATTTTTCTAATGTATATGTATGTATGATAAGGGACATTTTCATTATAGTTATGATTACCTTCATATCTGCCGTTATCAAAAGTATCTTTATTTAGATTATTCAGTAAAGTGATTTGTCTCTGAGTTATATTTTTTAGCTTCTGAGTCATGTTTTTTTTTTTCATTAAAATTTTCTATGCAAAAATCATTAAAATTTAGTAAATTTGCAATACGTAATTAAATGAAATACATAAAATGTCATTTCAATGATTATGAAGTCGAAATATAAAACATTGAACCGCGTAAATACGTAATAGGGACCATAAAGTTAAAAAAATTGTTTCCTTTACAATTCAATCATTTTCTTAAGTTTCATAATCATTCTTATAACTATTATCTTTATGACATAGACTATTAAATGAAAGATTACATCATTGCCATTATAAATTTTAACTAATAAAAGGAGTTACTTGATAAATTTAGTATGGTTTTAAAAATTTGACTTTAAGATTAGTTCGAAAATATCATTATGTAATTACCATTCAATTTGGGTATATATTAGAGATATACTGCTGATATAAATGTTTGGCAAATAAATTCTAGTTTTCTTTGTAAGCTGATTATTAAAATACTTCATCTGTCTAGTAAGAGGATTATCAATCAAGTCGTTATATTATAGAAAAACTCAAGTCAAAGGGAACTACCAATAATGCCCTGGTACGGCCGAGATTTTGGAGTCCGCTCTCTCACTCTCCAAATGCTCTCACATGGCCACGCGTATATAGCCTCTGCCAGGGAAGTCCTACTCACTGCCTTCTCGTGGCGGGGGTGTTGTTTACGGAATTGAGAGCACGAAAAGCGAATGTGGGGCGCTTTAACCGGGTTGGTGGACATGGAGAGCCCACCTAAGGGAGTTGGAAAACCCTGATTCCAAACCAATGGTACACATGGGCTCCAGTAACCTGGGGGAACAAATGGCGTATGAACCAATCGTTGGTCACCGGCTACCATGGGACTGCATCTCCTTAAGATGGTCCACTTCCTTGTGGATCAGATCTTTAGGTCGAAAGCTCGGGGTGTGGTCACCTAAGAGAACCACCTGCTTCGGTTTGGGCACCCAGGCAGTATCACAGACCTTACACAAATCAAATGAGATTTGTCTGGTTCCCTCTTGTGCCAGTATTTATGTGTTCAAATAAATAAATAAACAATAATACCAAAGTCAATTAATTGGGGAGAAGAGTTGTGATCGATTCTGACGATAGTAATTTTCCAGCGATAAAGTACGATTTTTACACATTTGGTAAGCTTGATGGTTTGATACGAGGGAAGAATAATGCGATTTCGAGAACAAAGTAACTTGAATTTATTTCAATTCCATTTTAAATGACACACTATGAATGAATACTAACGTCTTCTTTGAAAGCATATACCAAGACACATTAACCTGAAAGAGCGATGAGACTAGGCTGCCTACAGAAAGGGAGAGTATGTTCTAGAATCCATAGGATATAGATACTTTATCGAGTGTCTTCAGATAGGTTAGTCTATTTACATATGCTATTGATGTAAGGATCAAATGTTTGTAGTTATTCTAAATGAAAATATATAGCGTAAGTAAACGATGTTATTAGGAGGAAAACTTTCTTGGCTGAAATGTTATTACTTTTTTAAAATAAAGCGATAGATTTCTTTGATAATCTACCGATAAATGAACTGAAAATAAGTTTGGAAGTTACTAATATTAGTTATAATATTTTGGTGTTATTTAAGCTGTGTGTAAACTTATTTAGCGAGATAAGTTATATTAATGTTTTCTGAATAAACCAATGAGTAATACATTGGATTTTACACACGGAAAATAGTCTCTTTTATTTGTCGATTTACGAAAATTGTTTAGATCACACTCAAATGTGTTAATACAGTAGGGGTAGTGTATATCTAATAAGCTACTTGATAAGTGTGATTTGCAGATACTTCAGTATAAAACATAAAACAAATGTACATTTCAATGACAAGGTTGGACTTAATAGTTTCAAATAAATTGGGCATTGGGCAAATTGTATTTCTGATGTTTCGTGACTTAATGTAACTTCCTTAGAGTAAACAAATAAAATAAATAAAATTGAGTTTAAATAGTACGAAGACACATGGACAACTATGGACATTAGTGCAGCTGAGAAAACGTCGAAATATAAGGTAGAGAAAACATTAACTCAACCACAATTTTTAAAAATATGATACACTGTTCACCCATGTTAGGTTTTGAAAGAGAGAGAGAGATCACGGGTTCTCGTAGTTTGCGAACGAGAACGAGATTCAGTGACCAACGAACAGTAAGCTATCTATTGACGCGTCCCAGCCCACTATCTAGAGAGAGAAGACCAAGCTTGGAATGAGAAGTATATTCTGCAACAACCCGAAACCAGCAAACGTTTTACAAAGACAATTTTAAAACGTATATATACAAATATATATACATCGATATTGTCATGGAGCTTTTAAACATATAATCGATAGTTCGTCAATTGACTGCCATCGAAATATTTAAACATTTAATCGATAAATTCGCCAATCAACTATGTGCGTGGGTGGTAAGAAATGCCTACGTATACATGTGCATACAAGCTCCACAAGACAAATTACAAACTATGAGTTTTCGGGGATCTATCGTCCCCAACAACCCACCAATCAACTGACACACAAATACGATTTTTTTACTTACGCCTGTTACTATCAATGTAGCATAGGCCGCCGACCAGCACTCTCCAACCCACTCTATCCTGCGCCTTCTTTTCTAGCTCCATCCAATTATTGTTCATTCTTCTGATGTCTGTCTCCATTTCTCAGCGTAATGTGTTATTCTGTCTTTCTCTTCTCCTCTGGTATTGAGGATTCCATGTGAGGGTTTGCCTTGTGACACAGTTCGGTGCTTTCCTCAATGTGTGTCCTATCCACTTCCAGCGATTGTTCCTCCGCAGGAATCCGGTTTGTTTTCTTCCATATTAGGTTGTTCCTGATAGTGTCTGGCCAACGGATCCGAGGTATTTTGCGTAGACAACTATTATTAAATACTATTCTGGATGAGGGCTTTCGTAGTTCTCCAAGTTTCCGCCCCATGCAGTAGAACTGTTTTGACATTATTGAAAATTCTGACCTTGGTGTTGGTTGACAAATGTTTTGAGTTCCAGATGTTCTTCAGTTGTTGATATGCTGCTCTTGCTTTGCTGATCCGCGCATTCATATCTATATCAGATCCACCGTGTTCATCGATGAAGCTGCCCAGATATGTAAAGGATTTCACATTCTCCAAAGCTTCTCTGACAAGTGTGATTCGATTTTTGCATGCTGTGTTGCATCGGAGAATCTTACTTTTCCCTTTGCGTATGTTGAGACCTATTGCTGTTGGTGCGCACTCATGACATATCTAGATAGAATAGCAGAGCCTTAAATCTCAATCCACACAGCGTCTAATGACATACGTTTTTTCTCAGAACAGATTGTTGTGTGCTAATCATTTTGTTTCTCTCTTATTTTACAATACTATTTGATAGTGTAATTCATACGTATACATGTGAAATGTTGAAGGATGCTCACTTCAAACTTCTGAAAAGTACTACAACAGTTTAGTAACATTTTGGTTACTTTTATCACAATTAACCCACTACAAGTATACAAACGAAGAAAACACAAATTATGGTGCAGAATAATTCTAAATTACAGCAGCTCATGTGATGATAATCTACTTATTATGTAATTTAGAGAAGTCTAATTACAAAGCTAAAATAAAAAAGTGATAGAAGCATGTACCAAGTAATTCAAAGAGAGTAATATTTATCACCAGAAATCCAGTTAAGTTAGAAGAGTGAGTTCCAAGACTGTATTAATTCAAAGATTTGAGAATTTAAGTAAGATGATGATTTGTCTAAATGTTTAAATGTATTTACAAACCATCTAGCTCAGAGAACAAAACTCCATCAAAATCATACACCTGAGCTAAAATCTTCTCCACCATCTCAAAAACATACTTATTCTTTAACTGCGAAGACTTTACTCATCAATAGTTGGTTGTCGTATTATTTTCAGCATGATGGGATTCACCCCATCACTTACAGATCTTTTGCATCAAAACAAACAAAAAAGTGAAATTAAAGTACTTAAACTACTTAAGCATCTTGAAGTAATGTATTTAGTGTGTAGAAACCCTAAAAACTAGACTTTGTACAAGCAAAAAGTTGTTAACGGGGATTACTTGTAAACGATATCTTCATTTGAGTCAGTATAGATTGAACGGAATACCGATCACAGAGCTTTACTTTAATCGAATGAATACGAGTCAATCAGTCAGTAAAACCACGACACGAATTTGATCATTCAGAGGATCACAGGTAAAAGTTTGACACAAAACAAAGGGCATCAGTAAGACCAACTAACTTCTATGAACAATTATACTTAAACAGGACAAATTCTCATAGAATCCATTTAATTTACAAGATTTAACAAATTTATATAAATCAATAGCCAAAAATAGTAAGATCATCTAGAATTCTATTTTAAGCCTTTACAACTGTATTCGTTATTATTTCAGGCATTACGGATACCATGTGATCACTATGGATCAATAAACACAGGATAAATGCACTAAAACCTTCAGTGTGAATTATGTTAACAGCAGCACACCTGATTAGTAAACACATGATGGGAGTAAATATGTACTGGTCGTGTTTTAAATAAATATCTTTGGGAAGTGTATTTTAAAATGTTAAAGAGATACCTATGTTTGTAGTTCATGTACATTTCGTAATGTTTTTTCGACATTTAATCACTAAGTAAATCCTTTGGTGGACAATATAAGATATACTCATGAATTCCAACAATTGAAAAATATGTGGAACCTTAATGCCTGTCTAGATTTAAGAATACTAACCAGGTGGTTACAACGTTTCAAACGCGGTATTTATTACAAGAAGTAATTATACAAGGGGAAATAGAAAAGAATGTATTTTAATTATTGATTCGCTCTAAATCACAGATTTAAACCAATGATCATTTTTTATCATAAGAAGCTTAGTGGGATATGTATTAATTTCATGATCGAAGTTTTACTTGTTCGATTAGTCTGCAACTAATCATTATGAAATATTTAGTTTTATGGTATCTTGAGAATGTCTTCTAACCCTGTCAATTATTATGTGACAAAATCGCCAATTGGAATATTGACTTTTATGACCTAGCACTCTGAATCCTTATTGATCCTTAATATAGTAGCTTCTTGCCTAGCCCTGTCGTTGAGTTCAGAACACAATATCAGATTCCACTGTATGAATCATATATTTCAGACATAAGTAGTTCATATACAAGCAGACCAAATCGCATCACACCACAAAATAGAAAATAATAGGTATGCAAACGCAAGCCAAAAGTGTCTATGTGTGGTAGACTGTAACCAGTAGGTTGGGGATGAATTAAGAATAGTAAATCGTATAATAGTAGCTAATAGGTTAAATGATAGCTTATGAAAAGAGAAAAATAAATATATAATCACAGTCTATAAATATTTTCCGGAAGTTACCAATAATTCAATCGTCTTCGGATACAAATAGATCAGTTCAAATCGAAGGTATATTTCATCAAATCAGGGAGTAACATGCACCTGTATCATCCTCGTGTAGTAGTTGTTGTTCACTTATGATAACCAGCGAGTACGATACAATAGAGTTCGATTTCAACTTCATTCAAGTGATACGATGAGACCATTATTTAACCCACCGTTAAAAGAGCGAGTTAGCAACTGAGTGGCACCCTAAGTCTCGACAACACTTAGGATTACAAGTGACAACTTAATTGAGATGGAAACTAGATTTTCTTATCCAACATTTCCTAATTAATAGATGAGTAAAGCTATGAAATAATTGAAATGAAGCTGTACCATCAAAAAATGAAAGCAAAGATTACAAAATCACAAAGCTTTAATCGTAGTGAGTAATAATTTAAGATGATTACACCATATCAAGAGGTTTAATACTCGCTCATGTTATTTTGGAGAATTTGAGTGGACGCCTTTCCATTCCAATCTTACCTCCTTAAAAAGAAATTATTTCTCCTCGTTAATGAAATTCATCGTCTAATTATCACACACAAGATCATATTTAAATACTTTGACTCACAACCGAAGACCGGTATGATGGTAACGGTTCAGGGATATATAACGTACTAACCACACAAAAATTATTCATTTCATCAATTAAAGTGACCGGGGAAGTAAACTATACAAATAGAGAGTGAAACCTACAAATACACCAGTTACATATTATAGATGTGATAGCTTGAGAAAACTACTTGTTGAATTCTTGAGGTCAAGTTTTACATGAAAAATAAATAATTTATACAACGAGATATAAGTGAGCAATATCTATCCGTTAAACACAATCACATACCTCCACTTGTACAAATGCACGTGGATAACTATGGACATTAGTGCAACGGAGAAAATGTCGAAATATCGGATAGAAAAAACACTAATTTAACCACGATTTTTATAAATATGGTACTTTGTTCACTCATCGATCAATAGACACATTAAAATAGACCCGGTCAATCAGACGAGAGCATGAACGTTTAATTACTAGGTCACATATTAAATCTTAAGAACAGATAATCAAAATTAGCGTGCTAATAACAACAACACAATTGCAAAGAAGAACTAAGTGAAATCCATGACAACAGAAAAAGCCGATAGACATTTGTGAAGACATTTTAATATCTGATTACACAACTTAATCATTTTGCTCAAAGAATAAAAGATCTCTAGAATTCTAAGACGTCAACAATTGAAACTATCGATCAGTTTTAATATTTTATCAATCGTAGATCACTACTAAAGCACTGTGTTGAATAAAATGTTGCTTTCCATGTGAATTTTCAATATATACCTATGAAAAGTTGGATAATAGCGGATGAAATCTCAAATAACCCACTAATGAAATCTAAAAAAAGTAAAAGAACGTTGAAAAACAATGTAAATTGATTTATTTGGAAATAAAGAAATTATGATACAAAAAACATTCCAAAAATGATGCATTGCAAAGAATAAAAAAAAGAGATGGAACGAAATTTTCGGAGAATTCATTATTGAAAGTAAAAATTAAGGTATTTATGGTTTGTAATAATAATAAGCAAAAAAAAGTCAAGGGATAAGAAGTTACTTAGAACAGACAAATGAAAAAAGCTCATATTTAAGTTTTTTCAAAAAGGCAACTAAAACTTATAAAACAACAGTGTGACAGAATATTTTCAGATATATATATATATATATATATATATATATATATATATATATATATATATCGTATTACACATTTTTAATTTCTTCTTGATTGAATATTGAATTTTTCTCAGATGATTCAAACAATCCATCCGTTGATGGCTTTATAAAGTAGATAAACAAGAATAATAGAATATGATATTAGGAAATATAAAGAAATCAACAAAATATGTGTTAGTAGTATTTGTGAATAAATATAACATATATACGTACAACGATATGTAACAGGTTTAGATATTCCATACACGTGGTTAAACTACAAACGGACAAACATCTAGGATAGTCGGATGCATAAAAAAGAAAAAAATGATGATCGAGTGGCAATAAAAGTCATTAACAATGGGTTTGATTATCTAACACGATTGACATCAAAATATGAATTATTATTGACAAATTCATAACACAAAACACTATATATGATGCAAAGTAATATTATAGATGAGAAAAAAAACGAGTTGTTATTCTAATACGAACTAGGAGTAATAGAACAAAGCAGAATGGAAGACAAACAATACATGGTGTCAACTTTTAACATCTAACTAGAATAATAATAATACCACCACTAACGTATAAGGATGTATTATGTAAAGTTTATATTTATTCAAGTGTAAAACAATTTGGTTAGTAATAAATTTTGCATTACGAAGTAGTTTTTATACACTAAAATGTTAAATTGATCTAAATTTCACAAAATATAAAATTATTAAATAGTCCGACTTATCTAAATATTAATGTTTTAATCAAACGGTATTATAAATTTCTCAAGTGAAAAACGTTTATGCTTTTTCAGTGTTCTGTGAGTTTAATGTACATGATGAGACAAATATAATTCACAGATGAATAAAGCTAGATCTGATTTAACTTGGATGAATACATTCCGTAAAAACAATCAACAAGGAGAAAAGACTTTAAGTTACTGATAACTGCCATATAAAAGATAGTATGAGGACGTGTCGAAAGAGAGTTATTATTCTTAAATTTGCAATTAAATGTCTACGATCAGATTTACACATAAAAAAGGAAGTAACCGTTAACTTCAGGTTGCCGCAGTAGTCCACAACTAAATTATTTTCGTTTTTGAATATACGAAATTATAGTTTGGACACTCATTTGACGGTAAATATTCGAAATCTACAGGTTAAATTTGCCATGATTTATGCTTGCAATTATTATCAAATCATCCAAACATTTTGCACCATACTTGTTGTTATGAAAAATTCAAACTGACGGATGAATATAATTATGATGACTTATTCGTGGAATTTATGAGTCTATTATGTTAGTTTGTTAGCCTTACTTCCTATTTGAGCGAACAATTGTTTTAAACAACTTCATCACCAGACTACAGAATGATTTGTAGTAAAGTGTCAAGTCATAATCAGTACAACGGTCATATAATAATAGAGGTAATAATGGTAATGATAATAATAACGTTGTGTGACTATACTAAGTAATAAGAGAGGTGTTATCAAGATAAGTACTTGAAAAATGAGTTCATGTGAATTGGGAAAGACGGAGTGTAAATTAAGAAAGGTATAAATGCTAAAGGAATTGGCAGAGGGAATAAGAGGTATATAATATCTAGTTTATGTATCTGGTGATCCAGTCGTAGACCAAGCTAGACATAGAGGCTGGATATACTTCTGGATACATGTACCAAAATGGTTGGGAAAAGCAGTCACTAAATCGATTATTAAGGTCATTCTTCCTCACTTGGTAGATAATGAACATCATAATACGATTTTTCTTCTATTATTATATGAATGTTGTTATGATTATGACTTGACACTTTACTACAAATCATTCTGACCTTTATTAAATGACACTTATAACTAACACCATTTTTAATTAGTTAGTTCGTAACAGATGCAATCATTCACCATTTTCAACATATGATATTGTAAAATTCATTAATGCATGCCTTATTTTGGCAATGATTGTGAACTTATAACTGTAGAGTCTGATGAAGTGGTTGAAAACAATTGTTCGCTCAAATATTCTTTGTTTTTGAATTTATATATAATTATACTGTTGGATACTACTGTGTGAGCTGCAAATAACAGGTATTTATAGATACCCTGTAGAGAGATGGCTTGATGGTTAGGGAGTTTGACTTTTAGCCACTAAGTTTCTAGTTCGAACAAACAGGGTAGTAACATAAGCACTCAAACTTAGAGTGAGGCTGATATCCAAGTATCTGGAGAATGAGTTAATTAAAAATTTTTTAAATGGTTGTACAAGTCAAATTCATTAAGGTAAGCATTTATTTAAGAATTAGTTTAAGGTAGAAATGATTAAAACAATTCACAAAAAATAATTTGGATCTGTGATCTAATTAAACAAGCTTTTTACAATAAATTATCACGTTTTTGTGAATTCCTCATCTTACAAAATAATATAGCCCTGGAACACAGAGAAAATTCAGCTATGAAAAACTCATGGAAATACATTGGAAAATTTTTATTATGAAAATAATAAATTAATAAATAAAAATGTATATAATAAAGACAACAATTTTAACAACCTACAATTACTATCAGATGTGTTGGAACTTGTCGTAGGAGATTTTCTTCTAATTGTATGTGTATATCGGGTTGATCACTTTGCGTGTTTGATGTTAACGTAGCATAACGTTCTAATATAACATGTAAACTTTAAAAAATTCAATAAGAAACATCATTTAGTCAAATACGAACGCACAAGCTATTATATATAGAAAAGATTTAAGAGGTAATTTTGTGAGAAACCAAGGTGAAAAAACTGGCATCGATAGAAAATTCATTTAAAAAGAAGGAATACGTAAATTTTTTTGTACTAGTTAGGGAATACTAAACGGGTGTATATAACTTAAAAATGTTGTGCAAGTTGTAATACCTGTAACTTATTTATCAGATACGGCTTTAGGCACTGGGCTTCAAATAAACGAATGAGTGAAGTATAGGCTTATTTTTGAAAGGCATTATTACTATGAAAATTTACTACACTAGTATTGTAACCGAAAAAAACTATTATTTAAGACTCATAATCTTAGTGTATAACCGCATTCTGATAGACACTGAACACAACGAAATGACGGTATGGTTATGGTAATTTAGTGAGACAATAAATAACAATTTACCGTTTACTGAACTAACACTATACGATTCCAATCATATTGAAAGAACATGAAAAATGAAGTGAAGCATGAAGTTTTTTCAAGACAAATAACTAAATTAGCAGATAATTTCGACCATAAAATCATATGGATAGACAGACGTCTTGCTTGATTAAGATTGATTGGGAAATAAATGGAAAATCAGATTAGAACCAAGGACTAAACAAACTGATATTGTTTACTATCAATCAGGTGGTCAAGTAGAGTAAATTTTCTTAATTCTACAAGAGGTTAGTAATAGCCCGAATGAGTTAACGGAAATACATATAAGACCAGTTTGAATCCTGATGAGGAACTTTAACTGCATCAAGACTGCAACTATGCCTTCTTGATGGTTGACACCTAGTTTAAAACTCAGGTTCATGGTTTTTAGGTACGTCTCAACAACTACATGATATCAGGTAAAGATTGTGGTATATAGAAACTTTGACTACTAACCTACAAGATATTTCGAACACTTAAGTTAACAGAATCTATACAACGCGACGTCCCAATAACTATAAGTCATTAAATGAACTTATTTTTAACCAATGGGTCGTTGGTTTAGCTGCGACGAAACGTAACAATATTTAAGCAACCGGGAAGCAACGTAAGACAAGATATGAATTATGGTTTACAGTTAATGATGGGAATCTGCACACAATAGTAGGGATTCGATTTCGAAAGTATTTATCAGATAGATTACATATTAACGGAGTAAATGAAGTATTAGGATCAATAGGAAATTTTAAAACAGTGCATTCTCATTCTAGGGACTGATAAATATGTTTTAGATAAAATGAACTATAATACATTGTACAGGGAAAATGTCATATTTCGCCTCTTTAATAATGAACAATAAAGGGAAAAATCGTCTTACCAAAATGTTTACTATGTACAACCATTACAAAAAAGCAACATACAAAGTTTCATCGAATAATTTGGTACACTTTAGCAATGATAAAGAACATACTTCGAAAATAATCTATTATTATTTTCAATCAATTTGGAAAGTAGTAATTAAAATTACCGAGGCAACTTCAAATTTCCAGACATCAATGGAAGTAGTGTATAATTCAAGTAGTGCGGTGAGTCAGGCAGTAATCTTAACTTCAGCTTTTGTTGACCAGAAAACATAAAACCATGAATCGATTCCAATTGAAAAACAGCCTCCTAGTTTAGTGAATAAAAAAATGAGGAACCCAAGAATGAAAAAGGAACGAACAGAAATTACAGTGAAAATCCCCATTTCAAGAAATCGAGCGAATAAATTTATTTTCAATTATTACGTAACGCAACTACTCCATGAGTATTATTTCATTGTTGTAAATCATAAAAAATGTATATTAATGAAGAGGCACGATGAAAAACTAATTGAAAGAAAATTTATTCGCTCTTTTCACAAAAAAGAAATTAGCTGTGAATTGTACGTTCATGTATTAAACTGTAGAATTGCACAATTTCGCCCGATATCTTTAAAATCCATCGATTAGATTGACGAATATCTATAGCCGATTTGGTTGTCCGAATCACCGACACGGCTACATTTACGAAATTACCTTGATGATTATTAAGTGGAGTGAATTAATACTCTGCTAATTCCTTCTATGAAGCGAACGTCACAAATAACAGTACTTCAAGATTATCTTGATGAAGTTTCATTGTTTGAGCTGGATGGAATAATCCTGTAGTTTTCATTTTTTTACTGAACATCATCAGCATAAAATTCAGGTAGAAGTGAACTTTTCGAAGTCGACAGGACGAGCTATTAATTTCACAAAAAACTATCAACCTCAGTTATAAATCTTCTCCATCATCAAGAAAAGAATAAATCCAGTCTTCATATATATGTAAGGCGAAATTTCAGTTTTTTGAGTGTTGGGACAAAACTAAACAGAATTAAAACTGAGCGATTTACTGTTGTTTCGTATACAGGGGAAATATAGTTGTTTAATACATACGTTGACAAGAACATTGCATTATATACCTCAACATATATGAAATCGGATAACACTTTTACATTTATATTTAACTGGTAACAAAATTCATATTGAAACTCCGAATCAAGGGAGTTTTATAAAATTAATCATGATGATTGACAAAAGGTATACATATTTTACATACATAATTTAAAATCTTAAAAAATCGTTTTATGACTTTCACTACTTATTTAATATAAGTAGCCTGTGTTCTAAACAGGGCATGTTTCTGGAGATTATCCTATATCATTTCTTTATTTACACAATAGAATCGCCAGTATTAACTACGAAACTATTTTAGTTGGATCAATTTACTCACTTGTCATGCCAGATTCTATCGAAAAGGCAGTTGTTCTCAGTTTTATAAAATAAACAACAGATACAAATGACATACTTTGATCGTGAATTTTTTTCATATCCGGTATTTGTTTGTTTCAAAGTATTCATTGAATACTTCACACAAGAAATTAGACCACACTAGTAAACACTGAAATCCAAATCTAACTTCCAGAAGAGGAACACGTTTGTGTATAACTGGTTTTTAAGATAGGAGAGTTAGTATAAAACTGTGGACTAGATGGTTTGGAATAGAGTGAAGTAAATACCACACTGAAACACCATTCAGCAATCACGCCTGAGTTAAAACAGTCATACGTAATAGAGTAGTACAGAAATAATTCAACGCTAGAATTACAAACGATAACATGTTATGTCCAGAATCATGTTGATAAAACACTGTTTATCGAAGTCCCTTTAAACAATTTTATATTGAAATATGTGTAGATTAAATTACTGCCTTGACTGTATACGTATGCCATCCGACAAAGTAGATTAACTGGTAAATTTATTCTCTTTAGATGAATAACTATTATAAATTATATTTAAATGAATATTATGTGCATGATAAAAAATTAATTTGATTTTCGAAATACCTGTGGATAAATAGTTTTGTTAGATAAAATAAATGTGATTGGAAATGGGGTGAGCATGACACCATAAGCTGGAAGTTCTGCACTAATTTGAATAGGTAAAGATAAAACCGGAATAGTCGGTAAAGCGAATTTTGTCGTTGCAATATACGGTTTCATATTATCATCATTACGTGATAACACACTATAAAAAGAGAGGGAGAGAGAGGATAAACGAATTATCTAGAAACATTAATTCTACTTCAATTAATTAAACATACCAGTATGTACTGAGGTTGTCCGAGTTTGCTACTGATATAAAAGATTCCTATATGAATTTCTAAAACGAGTACTTGAGTGAGAAAACTAAAAGTAAGAAGCTTTTAAAGGATAACTAAATCAAGAGTACCTTTGCAACTCAAACATAAATATATATCTTTTTCTCTCGAAAAATGAAGCAACATTTTCAACCAGTAGCGTAAGTCCGTAAATATTTTTCACTTATCATTTAGTCTAAGTCTGGATGATTCAACATAAAATGCATAAAACTGATCATAAGTTGGTTGAATATACATGAAAATGAATTTTTTATTCTAAACTCGGTTACATTAAGTATATTTTGAAAACAAGGGGTGTATATATTTTTCACCACATTGACAGCAAAAGCATTGATTGAGGTATTCAACAAGATACAGAGAACGATAATTTATTAACGAAACATGAAACATGCATAGTTTCTAGAGTTATATGGAGCTTTAATTTATGGGGGCTGAATATTTAATCCCTAAAGTGACACTGACAGTACTAATTTTTAATTCAACTAGGTAAAAGGAGGTACGAAAACAACCTGATATAACCAAGCTGTACAGGGCGAAAAAGAAGCGTGTTGTTAAGGAGGACAAGTATAGTAGTGAACATTATGTTCACTATTTAGTTGTCACACTAAGAAAACTGTAATGCACAAAATTAAAAAAAGGTATAATGATTATTTGTCTTTTAGTACGCTGCACAACAGTATTCAAAATTTTGATTTAGCAACATTATATAAATGTATGTGGGAACAATCTGAAAGAATTTCGAAAAATTATTTAGAAGAACAACAATCTACTTCGGTAATGTTATCGAGACATCGGAGGTTAACAAATCAGGCGGTTTATGAAAGAACAATTTATGTATTTCACTGAAAATATTACTCGAAACTTCATATAATATTTAAGTTTGCTTTTATTCAATTTTACAATGTTTAAGTTCATAATGAATATTAATACATTCACTGAATATAAATTACTCATCTCTTTACTAATGTCAGTCAGTCAGTAACAACGTAGAACTTCTTACGTACGTACATCAGTTCAAGTTACTATACCACATTAGCACAGAGATGCAGTTGTCGATTCAAATCCCGTAGTGGTAGAGGTAGTAAGAGTATGAGCAGTAATCGGAAACATTAAGGTTTGAAGATGTTATTTAAGGAGTATAACCCAATGAAATAAATTTGGAAAGAGAAAAAAAGGGACATGAAGAATTCAGAAGATTAGCATTTGGGAGAACACACAGAGTGGATGCACCTGCGCCATTGCAAACGATTTTGAGCCATGTCATTCAAGGTCTCTAACCATCGGTTGCTATCATCTCGCAGATCCCAACCAGGTTGTCTACACCTACCAATATGGTTCAGTCCACTTGTCAGTGACTTCATGGATTCGTTTCATGTTCTGTTCTGGTCACCCCTAGCTTTCTTTCAACCTACTCCTACACCATAAAACATCACACGTCCGGGCACTCGGTGGTCGGGCTTGCGTAACACATGTCCCAGCCATCTCAACTGATTAAGTATCACTACATCATCAATTGATTTGCCATACTTACTTAGTACCCGTTTCCTAACAACTACAATAGTTACTCGGTGGTCCCAGGATATATGAGCAATGTTCCGATGACATCTATGGTCGAATACTAGTAATCTACAAATATCCTCTACTCTTACTGGCCATGTTTCACTGCCATAAAGTTGGACGGGACGAACAGCTGCGCAGTAAACACGTCCTTTGGTTGATAGACGGATATATCGCCTACGCCATAAATGACGAAAGTTGGCAAAAGATTGTCAAGCCTTCTGTATCCGTGCTGAGATTTCGTCACACACTAGACCACAAGGGCTGATGAGACTTCCCATATAAGCGAAGCGGTCGACACGCTCAACTACTTCAATCCCTATCATTAGTTCGGGTGTCGATGCAACCCAATCGTGAAGCAACAACTTGCATTTCAAGGGAGAGAATCGCATCCCGAACATACCTGCATTGTTGCTTAGAGTGGTCAGCATACTATGCATTTTGTCAGCGTCCTCACCAAATAGAACTATGTCATCGGCATACTCTAAGTCAATAAGTGAATTTCCCGGTAGAAGTTCAACCCCTGGAAAGTCAAATGTGGAAAGTGTTATCTCTAAAAGAATGTCTACGATAATGTTAAACAAGAATGGAGAGAGTGGACAGCCCTGACGAACACCACTTGAGGTAATCAGTTCTGATGACAGTTCGCCATAAGCTCTCACTCGGCCAGTTGTGTTCGAGTAGAGAGCCTTTATAAGGTTAATGTACTTCTTTCGGTGACAAACACTGCCATAGAACCTCACGATCAACAGAGTCAAATGACGCCTTAAGGTCGAGAAATACTACCATTGTGGGGCGTCTGAATATGTGTCTATGTTCTAGAACCTGATGTAGTGTGAATATTTGGTCTATACAATCACGTCCAGGTCGAAACCAGCCTGGTTTTCTCTAGTCTGCTCTTCACGAGCTTTGGTTAGGCGTCCAAGTAATATTGAAGCTAATATTTTAGACACTATTAGTCAAACTGATTCCTCTGTGATTGTCACAGGAGGACTTTTGTCCTTTCTTATAGACTGGAACAATCAGTGATTGAGACTAGTCAGATGGGATTACGTCCAGTTCCCAAATTCTACCTAAGACCTCAGTCAATCCCGCTGCTAATACTGGACCACCATCCTTAAAAATCTCAGGAGTAAACCTGTCAGGGCCTGCTGATCTCCCACGCCTCAGATTTCCTATAGCTTTTTCAACTTCGTAAAGAGTCGGAGGACTTACATTAACTTGCCATTCAGGTCGACTGGAGATCATGGGAAACCGAAGTGTGGTTGAAAGCCAGTTGAGCTGATTCCTAAAGTGTTCTGCCCATAGATCCGGATTGAGAATGTATAATATGTCCATCTTTTTCTGAGATAGTTTCGCTAACAGTTGGGTTCCTAATACTGGTTTCCTTAACAAGTTTAAACAGTTGTTTGCTGTTACCTATTTCCACAACTTTTTCCATCTCTCTTACTTTCGCTAACCACCACTGTTCGCCATCGCTGCGTAGGCCTCTTGTCAGCTTGCGTTTAAGCTGACTCCGCTCTTCGTTATATTCAGAACCAGATGGAATGAGTTTTCGAGCATCTATCAGTGCGGTAGATGCTGCTGAGATCCAGTGTTTCTCCTTAACCTTGTGATTTGCCGTACTAGCAGATATTACTGCTAAATAAGAACTTTCGTCTGAATTTGAACGAATAATTCCACAATATTTGGGCGCCAAGTTAGTGTGAGACATTAAAGAATGTATTTATAAAATCTCAGCGGAAGAATTTGAAGTAAATCCAACGATTCGCTTGACAAATACAATCCTCTTTGAATTCAGTCTTTTATCTTGTTTATTTATCTTCATTTAATGCATGCTGTGACATTTTTGATTCATAGCATATATAAAATGATATGTTTTCTTAATAGACACAGACCGAAGACAATATATAGTTGAATGAAATTTCCTCTCACTTACGTATACACACACTTTTCGTTTCACACCACATGTCACTTACACACTAATGCAAAAACCTACTACAAACAGTGTTCACGTTGGATTTACTTCAAATTCCTTCGCTGAGATTTTAAAAATACATTCTTCCTCTTTAAAATATCACTGTTGTTTCCACAGCATTTCGGAAGTCATTTCACGCTGCCTCGGGGTGGGCACCACATACATGGCTGCCCAACTGTTTTTCTAGTTGTTCCTGAAATATACTCTTAGCTTGACTACCATTAAGTAGGGTCCTAAGAGTTTTCCTTGCAGTGTCTTTCCTACGTCCAGTAAGACGCAGACAAATACGCACTCGCACTAGAGCATGATATGAATCTAAGCACGTGTTCCAGAACGAGCGACAGTCTTCTATCGAGCCCCTCCATCGGTGGCTGATAGCGATGTGATCTACTAATGATAAGTGTGTTACATTTTTTAGGAATAAGTAAAGCATCTCAATGCTGTTTGGTAAGTGGTGATTTCACGGTATATTTTCTACTTTTGTCTTGCTGGGAGATGTCAACAGTAACAGAATATATATAAATATTATACACTGACCGTGACCAATGAACAGTAATAGAGCCTAAATTTATTGCTTCGAGTGAGTTCATTGTTTCTGTTAATAATAACATGTGACATTCAGTACAACTTTCTGAGGATTGCATAATTACTGAAATTAGAAAAAAAAGAATAATTGTAATGAATTGTTGTTATATCAAGAGAAAATTTAGCTCATTACAAATAAAATGACTGAAGGAATAAATAAATGTCATTACTACGTATATTGAGTGGTATTCAGTCAACAGATAAGCAGAAAACCAATTAGAACACTGGGTGATTGTTTTATTCATTTGAGTTTATCAATGAATTCCTTAAATATCTTTATTGTATTCATAATTAAAAAAAGGTTTTAAAGATTTAAACAATAGGGAGACGACTAACTGGTGTTTAAATCCTAAGAAACGTAGTTTCTTCAGTTTCCGTACTACAGCTTCACTGATACTCATTATTCCTAATGAGATCATAATTCCTTTGCTAAAACCTGGGATAAAATTACTAAAAATATATTGTTACAAAAGAAATGTCGACTTTTAGCTGCTTTAATAGATATCTCATAGTCTTACACAATTCTGATAATGCTGCGATAACTATACATCGCTAAAAATACACATAAGGGATTTGAAAGAAACTTATAAACCGTCCTTTTTATCTTTCTAAACAATATACAAGTCTTTGTGGTTTGTTTTACGCAAGGTAGTTTCGTGGTCATCGGTTACATAACATTAGGTTGGAGTATATTTTCGATCAGGACATATCAGATAATTAATAGTTATTGTTTAACTGTCTGTTAGATAAATAATTTCAAAATCTTTTGTTTTTCGAACACTACAAACAGATTCACTTTGTTTCCCTTGTGAGTACAAATGAGAGGTACGTACTATTTATTTATTTCAACACATAAGTATAGGTACAGGGAGGCACCAAGTACATATGCGCCACACGAATCTCAATTGATTTGTGTGAGGGCTGTGATACTGCCCGGGTGCCCAAACCGAAGCAGGTGGTTTTCTTAGGAGGCCACACCCCGAGCTTTCGACCTGAACGTCTGACTCACAAGGCAGTAGAGAATCGTGAGGAGATGCAGTCCCATGGTAGCCGGTGACCAACGATTGGTTCATACGCCATTTGTTCCCCCAGGTTACTGGAGCCCATGTGTACCATTGGTTTGGAATCAGGGTTTTCCAACTCCCTTAGGTGGGCTCTCCATGTCCACCAACCCGGTTAAAGCGCCCCACATTCGCTTTTCGTGCTCTCAATTCCGTAAACAACACCCCCGCCACGAGAAGGCAGTGAGTAGGACTTCCCTGGCAGAGGCTATATACGCATGGCCATGTGAGAGCATTTCGAGAGGGAGAGTGGACTCTCCCCACTCTCGGCCGTACCAGGGCATTTGGGGGCAAATGAGAGGTACGTACAGGAAAAATGAATGTCAGTGAAAGGTGCTGAAAATATTTACTGAATCACTGAACAAGCATTGAAACGAGAAGTATCAAATCTATCTGCTGCACTAATGGAAGAAATAAACTTAGTGGTATATAATCATCATAAATTGTATAAAGAAACTCAAGTTTAGTTATTAATGAAAATAAAAATTTACAAAGACAGTTACTTAAACTTACAATTTTTGATGCATGTATTATGGGAGTCATTTGCACACGATATCTCATTAGCCTAAAATAGTTTATGTAAATGAAAGTATTAAGAAGACCTCTGAAAATAATTACTAAGATATTGAATATGTATATAGATCTATTCATATGCAACACAGTGCTTAGACATTCACTTCTGAAGAATACACATTACATATGATGAAGAGACATTCATTACGAAACAAGTGTTATATCAGACAGTCAGCTACAACGGAGGCTTCAACCTAAAGGTCTGATCCATAAGGCAGTGTAGTATCTCAAGTAGATGCAATCCAATAGTGGTCGGTGACCGACAATAGGTTCATACTCCATTTGTTCCCTCAGAATCCTGGAGCTCATGTGTACCATTGGTTTGGAATCGAAGTTTTCCAACTTCGTGTCCACCAACTCGGTTAGAACGCCGGACATTCAGTTTTCATCCTGTCAATTTCGTGAACACATCTCCACAGCAAGAAGGCAGTGAGTAAGACGCCCCTGGCAGTGATTGTATGCACGTGGCCATGTGAAAGCATTTCCAGAGGGAGAGCTGACTCTCCCCAACCTTGAGTGCTGTATTAGGGCGGTTATCACTTTCCGGTAGCCCGCAACGTGAAGGGTTCTTCTAGAGGCACCCGAAAAGGAAATTGGATTATAGGTGGTTCTAGTGACCTGAGAGCATGACCGCAGTGTTCAAGGGACAACTGCGTGAAGTCGGTCACGCACGACCTTTTTGTGAGTTTTCGTGTTAGCTCCATACTTGTTGAGACCTTACCGCCGGAGACGGATATCCGTGGGTAAGGCGAGGTGTGCATTTTTAGGGTCGACCTTTTCTAACCCCGCCCCTACTTACGAGAAGGCAGCATCACGGTTATGCTATATATATATATATATATATATATATATATATATATATATATATATATATATATATATATATATAGGTATAAAAAACATCGACTTACTACTTCCAATTGTATATCGTGTATTTCCAGTTCACAATCGGATGTATTGGTTAACTTGAACAATAACAAAAACTCGTCGTTAACTATAAGACTTTTAATACGATGTTGCTAAAAAATGAAATAGGAAAACAAACACCGGAGATAGTTATACCATTTACGTTTTTAATATTTGTTACTTAAATTATTAGAGTATAAATGACCGAATGAGGCATCATCAGGTTGACCCCTACTCCAGTTATCAGAACAAATTTAATGATGTCACTGGACGCAAGCGAGATATAAATTTTAAAAATGGAGATGAAGGAAGCATCAATCGATTCCGCATTAAGTCCATGTCAATCATCCATGGATAAAAATAAATAATGAAGTGAATCCGTTAAACAACTTATTTTTTCTTTTGTCAAATAAAGCATCCATGTTGATTGCTTCTAAAACAACTTTCTGGATTTTGGCGCTCAGAAACGAATTCCAAGCGTGTTCATGGATTTAAAGATGCTTAGAAAAATAAGGTGAAACACTTTATCCAAAAGTAATGTGTGATTTATATTTAATTGACATAATAATGATAATAGTAATAGTAATAATAATAATATTGACAAGTGGAAATCCTCCGACTATGCATATTATTCACACAATTTCTTTGCATTTTCATTCATGCTATATTACTATTATACTGATCGTGACTTGACACTACGCCAAATGACTATAATCTTTATTAAATGACGTTTCTAATTTACAAATAACACAATTTTGAAGTATTTATGTCATAACAGACACAAACGTTCATCATTTTCAACATATAGGATTGTCAAACTCGTTAATACATGCCGTATTTTGGCCTTTGTAAAATATCAATATTATGGACTTATAACTGTAGAGCCTGATGATGACGTTATTGAAAACAATTGTTCGGTCAAATATTCTTCATTTTTTAATATTCTATAGGGAATTTAAAACTGTTGATTTATATTTGTTCACATCAAATAAATAGGTTAGACAATAAAAACGGAATGACAATCGGAAGTATCGATATTCTGAATCAATACTACTTTAAATACCCTGTTATCAGGCATGTAACAATTGAGAATCACTGGATTAAGAGTATAATATTTATCAGATAAGTTGTTCACTGTCAAATAGTGTTACAAGAACTCACATATCACACTCAGATCAATGAGAGTGGCTATGACTGAATGCCAATAGGGACTTGTGTGTTTTATTATTTATTCCCAAATCGAATCAAGTTCTAATCTGATCGTTTTTATAGATACAAAAGATTTACCTCGTTTCTAAATCAAACAGATACATATACAGTAAAATCAGTAGAAGCGTACAGCATAATCATTTCTAGTGTGGTGTAAATAGCGAACCAATTTAAAATAACTATGATAATACTAATCATAACAACAAAACAAAACTTACTGTTAAGGAAAGCAGTTTATAGTCTAACTCAAATGGTGACAAGATAGTTATATTAGTTTCAATATTTTGATTACATTGAATTACCATTGCATTTTGGTCGATTATATTTTGAACTAAATGATTATTTATATTCGACGACTCCATGTTATTAGATAACTTCATAGATTCATGTATAACAGTATATACTAATGATGTTTCTGTTGTTAATGAATCCGATAATGATAATAAATAATCGGGATATTCACAAGGTAAAATTTTAGTAGAGAAAGTCAAATAACATGAAAGTGTTTGATTATTACTAGAAACTAACGAAGCAGATGAACAACATAATGAAATTGTCACAGATATAGACCGATTCGACGGAATGTCGTCTAACTTCTTTATAAAATACGCACTACTTGATTTTTGAGATGAATTAATATTGTTAGCTGACATATGAGATATTAATTCAGATGAACTGCCAACTATTATATAATTGTCTATTACAGATGGATTTGTAATCATTGTTGTGTTTGATACAGTGGTAGAAGTATTACTAGCATTGTCAGGAAATTCAGTTGAATCTTTTTCTCTCGGAATTAAACGGACAGTTAAACTACGAATATAAAAACAAACAACTTAAGTTACAGATATTCTGTGAAAAAAAGTCATGTTAAGATTGAGAAATTTTACATCGAATATAACTAAACTTAATCATATTTACAAAAACGTTCTAATAAGGGATACTGTTTCCGGAATATTTTAAAGGTTGCAATAGTAGAGACATAAATTTTATTAAACAAAACAACAAACTAATGATGTTTTTATTTCAATAAAAATTGATACGTTTATAAGAACAGCTTAAGTGATGGAAGTAAAAAACTAAGTCAATGAAGAACAAAAGTGACAAGACTTATGTACCTACCATACTTTGGTACAATCAAATAGAAGACATTTAACATCACTGAAAACATCCTTGACGATATTGAACCAGAACGAAATTTAGAAAAGATAATCATGAAAAGGAAACGTAATACAAAATAATTGATTAAAAATCAAAATAAGTTAACGTAGTGTGTCAAGCCCTAATAATGTGAATGAAACCATTATTACGTTCAGAATGATGGCGTAAGAAAGTTTCTTTTAATCGGTGATCAAACGGTTGGTCACCAGTTAGAAATTACTGAGTTATAACTGCCAAAACAATAAATGTCCAATAAAAAATATAATTGAACGTGATTACCAAGACTTATAAAACTACGTGTTAGTGAGGACATACGTTACTTACTTACTTACTTACTTACGCCTGTTACTCCTCGAGAAGGAGCATAGGCCGCTCACCAGCATTCTCCATCCAACCCTGTCCTGGGCAATCCTTTCAAGCTCTTCCCAGTTCTTATTCATCCTTTTCATATCTGCTTCTATTTCCCGACGTAATGTGTTCTTTGGCCCTCCTCTTTTCCGCTTCCCTTCAGGATTCCAAGTTAGCGCTTGTCTCGTAATGCAGTTTGATGATTTCCTCAATGTATGTCCTATCCATTTCCATCGTCTTTTCCTAATTTCCTCTTCAGCTGGAAGCTGGTTGGTTCTCTCCCACAAAAGGCTGTTGCTGATGGTATCCGGCCAATGGATGTTGAGTATCATGCGTAGACAGCTATTAATAAATACCTGTACCTTCTTGATGGTGGTTGTTGTAGTTCTCCAAGTTTCAGCTCCGTACAGTAGAACTGCCTTGACGTTCGTATTGAAGATTCTGACATTGATATTGGTTGAAAGTTGTTTTGAGTTCCATATGTTCCTTAGTTGAAGGAATGTGGCCCTTGCTTTGTCAATCCTCGCCTTGACGTCTGCATCTGAACCTCCTTGTTTATCGACGATGCTTCCCAGGTATGTAAAGAGGACATACGTGGGTTTAGAAAAAAACTTAGTATACAACACAAAAAACGTTTCTCATTTGAAAAGAAATGTTGGCCTTTCAAGAACTAAACGTTTGTGTATTAGGACTACGAATATATTAAAAGGTCTAAGAAACCTATGTATTGTAAAGGTTATTCAATTTCGGTTAGATATAAAAGTTAAGTATTTGTACATATTTTCGCTTTCGATAGAGCACAAAGAAACAGATGATGATAAATGATCATTGAGGATATCGGCAACTGTAAGATTAAGTATACAATAATTGGAATCGCAATCTAAGAAATCACTAAATAACAAGTATGTAATTCTATATACTCATTATTTTGAACTAATTCATCACACAAAATTTATTTGACAATCTAAAAAATAATCGACAAGCGATTTGCTGTTCAGGTATATTAGTTTTATGTTTTAAACAAATTACATAATAAGCCAACACAAATGAGTTTGAATCTCATAAATAAGGAAAAGATATCAACCACGGCAATACGATAGGTTTATGACAAATAAAAATAATCTAAAATTGTGCTTATCGATAGTAGTTGAATAAAATATTAGTAAAGAGATAATAAGTAGTTATTTAAATATACTTAAAAATAAAACTCACTTAAGTTTAGTACAGTCACATAGTGTTGGATTGCGAATAGTTAAATTTATTTGAGAAATTTCATTCGCCAGTATACAAACATTCTCTGGCATAGTAATTTCTAAACCGGAAGATGGATGATGCATTCTATATAATACGTAATTAAATATTGTAAAATTGTAAACAACTTGAACAGGTGAAAAGTGCAATGAATGTTAATCACTGAATAATGCAATAAATCTATAATCATTCGAAGGAAAACATAACAAAGAATATTGTATGTACCTGTAGTGAACAAACACTCAGATAGGGAAGACCAGTTTATTATTTAATGCAATATCACAGAGTTCTGTCATAAATTGTGAAAAACGATATATTGAGTAATTTATTTGCAAACCTTACATCAATTATTTCAAACTTCATCGTTCCTTCATTGCTGGATTGGCCCCAGAGGTCTTTAAGGATGGTGGTCCAGTTTTAGCGATTAGGTTGACTAATATTTTAGCTAAAATCTGGGAGTTGGACGTTATCCCATCTAACTAGTCACAATCACTTATCATCCCAATATTTAAGAAAGGGTCAAAATCATCCTGTGACAACCATAGAGGGATTAGTTTAACTAATATAGTATCTAAAATACTAGCTTCGATAATTATCGGACGCCTAACTAAGACTCGTGAACTGCAAACACGAGAGAATCAAGCTGGCTTCAGACCTGGTCGTGGCTGCATCGACCACATATTCACCATTCGTCAGGTTCTAGAACACAGGCATACTTATCGGCATCCGACAATGGTGGTCTTCCTTGACTTAAAAGCAGCGTTTGACTCTGTTGACCGAGAGGTTCTGTGGCAGTGTCTGTCATTGAAAGGCGTACCTCAGAATACATAAACCTTGTGAAGGCTCTTTACTCGAACACTACTAGTCGAGTGAGAGCTTATGGCGAACTGTCATCTGATCTCGCAACCTCAAGTGGTGTCCGTCAAGGCTGTCCACTTTCTACATTTTTGTTTAACTTCATCATAGATCTGCTGATGGAAATAACGCTCTCATCGACCGAAATTCTGGGTATTGATTTCCTACCAGGAGGTCCACTTATCGACTTAGAATACGCAGATGACATAGTCCTGTTTGGTGAAGACGCTGATGAAATGCAGTGTCTTCTGGTAGCACTGAGCAACAATGCTAGAATGTTTGGGATGCGCTTTTCTTCCTCTAAATGCAAGTTGTTGCTTCCGGACTGGTCTGAGTCAACACCTGAACTAAGGATAGGGGGTGAAGTAGTCGAACGCGTTGACAACTTCACTTATCTTGGAAGTCTGATCATCCCTAATGGGTTGGTGTCTGACAAAATCTCAGCACGGATTCGAAAAGCTCACTTGGCCTTTGCCAACTTACGTCATCTATGGCGCAGGCGAGATATCCGTCTATCAATTAAGGGATGAGTATACTGTGCGGCAGTTCGTTCCGTTCTACTATACGGCTGCGAAACATGGCCTTTAAGAGTAGAAGATACTCGTAAGTTACTAGTATTTGGTGACAGATGTCGTAGGAATATTGCTCGCATCTGCTGGGATCACCGGGTAAGTAATAGTGAGGTTAGACTCAGGGTATTAGGGAATGATGGTAAATCAGTTGATGAGGTTATAAATCTTGATCGACTGAGATGGTTGGGTCATGTGTTACGTATGCCTGAACACCGATTACCACGACGCGCAATGCTCACTGGTGTTAGGGATAATTGGAAGAACGTTACGGGCGGCCAAATCAAAACGTAGCATCAGTGCCTGAAGTCACCAACTTCTGGTCTGAGCCATGTTGGTAGATGCAGACTGTCTGGTTGTGGTCCGCGTGACTATCGTAACCAATTGTTGGAGACTCTTGGTGATATGGCTCAGAATCGATCACAATGGCGTCGGTGTATACACTCTCTGTCTTCCTTTAAACTATGAGATTAAAATCGCTCCATATCTTTCTTTCTACGAACTAATTCTTTCTTCCTGTACTATCTCCTTATATGCAATCTTTCTTTTATATATTACCACCATTGACTTAACTACTTCTATGAATCCGGTGTTCATCTTGTTGTGTTAATACGGTATAGCAACTTGGACCGATGCATATATGTGCTTGGTCCTACGTTGTAGCTGACTGACCGCATTAATCAAATGAATGAAAGTTGGAGACGTTGAGTAAAATGCCCCATAATCGTTCACAGATTTGGAACTGCATTAATCCCCATTTCTCTTAACATCTTGAGTTTAATGTCATCCTGTGATTATAGTTCTACGATCTTATTTGTTCCATTATTTCTCATATTTGGGTTGATAGGAATTCCGATCCCTCAATTATCGTTAGGGCTTCTTTTTTTATTGTGCTAATGAGAGATGTACAGACTTAGACTGATATACTTTGATGTTGACGATGACTGACACAATCAAATAGAAATAAAAGAAATGTTTTAAAGCCAAGAAATGTGAGTTAATGTGTAACCGCTCAAAATCTAGAATTCGAAAAATCCAATTAATTCTAAAGCATAAATTACACATATGAAGTTCAATTAAACGAAATAATTAAATGATAAAGGCAAGTGTTATTAGTAGATCATATCAGTATAAACTGAATGCTTTACAACCAACTTCTCATCAAAACTGGATATTTCTTGAATGATAAAACTCACAGGCTTTATCGTTACATATTAGTGCCAGTTGCGAATGAATCATAAGCAAGCTACATTTAAACACCGACTAGAAGAAAACAAAACTTTATTTGAAGGTGCATTTCAAAGCAACTACTAGAATAAAAAAATGGCTTTGCAGATAATAAATGAAATTGCTAGTATTTTGTGATAAGGTTGATTTCTCATAATATAACTTAACTATTCCATGATGCGATTTCATCAATTATGCGTTAAGCAATTAATTAGGAACACGTAAAACTTACTCTGTTCGAATTCGATTGTCAATAATATCCCAGTCTGGTGGAAGGTTAGGAAATTTATGATTAATTATGAATCCATTGGATTTAATTTTAATAGGGTTTTTCTGCATTCGACGTTCTGGCACTGAAAGAACAACCTCTTTGCACCATAAACCACAATTATTATTACTAATGGTATTTACATTATCATGTAACACATCATGCTGTTTCTTTGGATTATGATGTTTATGACCAATAGTTTTACGACCACTTACGTAAGGATGATAATCTGATTTTGTATTCCATTGCCATGAAACTGTACACAATATTAATTCATCAATAATATCTTTATGACAATTAACCATAGGAGGTGATAAACATAAATGAATTGAATCAACCTGGTGAAAAAGAGAGATCTTATCAAAAGTCACATTTTACGGAGTAAACAATCGATATACATAGAAATCAAGAAGAGATATATTTGTTCCTTTATTGTAACGTGGCTCTATTTTTTTTAACGTAATCACTATAAAAGTCATATAGATATTCAAAATTTTTGTTTAAGATCTCATATACGTTCTCTTTAAAATCACATGGTAACATGCAATTTGTTGCATCAATTTAATCGTTTAATCTAATTGGAAATTATATCTCGGTAAAAAAGGATTACTTAAAAGTAGTCAATTACTTACAACATTAGTATAGTTAGTAAAGCGAACAATTAAAACTCAAGTAAACAGTTGTAGTTTTTCTACAGAGCAGCGCTATCAAAAATAAAGAACAGAACTGGTTGTCAAACAAAAATGTTTCTTAATTTACAGAACCATAAACTGGGAATCCGTTAAAAGGAAAGGTTGAAATACTTTACACAGCTTCCTTTCCTTGAGACGTAGGAACAGCAGTCTGTTGACGGAAATAAAAAGTGGCAATTAATCAAGGAAATCATAAAAATGTTAGTAACAATCCATATATAGTAACTTCTGATGTACTTTCCAAGTATTACATTTTGGACAGAGCTGCTAATAATTAAGAAAATGTAATCAATTTCTTTATTTTTTTATATACCGTTTCGATTAAGTTGTTTAAACTGTCGTAGTTGTACTCGGTACTCTAGCAATTAATAAAGTACAGTTCAAAGCGTATTGAGAGTAATTTATAACTAATAAACTGCTGTAGTATTCGGTGTATAGTCGATATTCGTGGACACAAAGATAGGAAAGTCAAAAGTTTCTTCAGATGTCGCTAAGTGACCAGTTTCAACATACTAATTGCACATATGTCTGATTGTAGCTTGCGAATACATTATATTGAGTTCAGTAAGTATCAAAAGCACAAAAAATTCGAAATATGAGATACAATTTTTTAATGTTTCTAACAAAAAATTCCTAACAAAATAAGTGGTATATACATAATAGCTTACTTTAATTTGGTTACCAAGTACGTCTGGATTAAGGCATAATAGAATCAATTTGAATTTTTCTGTTGAATCCAGAATAAACTTAGATGACCATGTTTGCGATGTCTGATGAGTTGAAAAATTTCCTAATAAAGGTTTGTTTATTGTACTAGGTGGTATATTAAGTGAAGACGTTGAACACTCGACCTAATAGTATTAATTGTAATAGATAACAAAAGTTTCAGTATCACTAGAATGAAGATAAAAGTTAATTAATTTGTTAACGGGATTAACACAAAAAAAGATAATTCGAACTCAACGAATGATTATCGCTAATATGCAGTTTACTGTATAATATTAGAGTGTTAGAACTGATTACCTCTAAAAAACTAGAGTATTCAGAAAAAAACACAGAAGAACTGCATCTCATCAAGTTATCGTAAAATTATGTAAAACATTCCAAATTTAACTAGTTATAGGACTTTAAGTAAATGATATGAAGAGACAATTTTACTGAGTAAGTATGGAAATAAACTAGCACATACAATTAAAAGTACAACAACAAATGAAAATTATTCAGATCCTCACAAATATATTTATTTGAATAATTGCAGATTTACACACAGTAAACAACGAGTTAAATGTAAAATTATGACATGAGGTACAAAATACAACTCAAAGCAGAATATAGTGATGAAAAACTGTTTAAATGAACAATATTTTCCCTGGTACCGTCAAGTGTGGAGAGTGTTCGATCTCTCTCTCTCCCTTATACAGCCATTGACAGGGAAGTCCTCGTGGCAGGGGTAATGATTACGAAGTTTGTAATGATGGTAAGGATCTGTTGCCTAGAGAAAGACTTTTCGACCTTGAGTATGTGGATGATATTGTGTTACTGTGCGATGACACCCAAACCATGCAACCCGCACTTAATCGGTTGACAGTCAATGTCCGTAGGTATGGCTTGCGCTTTGCACCTTCCAAGTGCAAAGTACTTTTATAAAACTAGTAGGACCCTGAGCATGCACTCACCCTAGGTAGTGAGCAGATAGAAGTGGTTAAGAAGTCCGTGTATCTGGGTAGCTGAGTAAGTTCTGGTGGTGGTGTGAGTGATGAGATCAATCCACTTATTGTGGAGGCCAGAGCGGCTTATGACAATCTGGGTCTTCTTCGACGCCTTTGTGATATTAGTCTGGTTGTAAAAGGTCGGATCTACAACACTTCTATGAGAGCAGTTTTGCTGCATGCTTGTGAAACCTGACCTCTCCGAATTGGCTCAGAATAGAAGCCAGTAGCGATTCTGCTTTCGCTTCACAAAAGTGAATGTAACTTCTTTAACTTGAAGAATTCCTTCTGGATGTATTTTTGCTAACCGAACTGTTTCTCCAATTAATATTATTATTATTATTATTCCACTCTCATACACTGATTTATTTTTATTGTTATTGTGTAGCGCATATGTATTTGGTGCCTCTTGTACTAATGTTTATGTGTTCAAATAAAGAAATCTTGTATGTATAATCAGGTATGTACATTGCTAAAACATTTCAAATCAGAATAAGTAAGCTGGAAAATACTACCTAACTTTTTATCGGTCCTCTAACTAACATTGGTTTGTGCATTGATAACTAGTTTTAATTAAACTCATTGCATAAAACATTTGATTGAATAATTCACTAGTTTGCTATGTGCAAATTACTAAAATGATATATAGTTCAGGATTACTAAAAGGACACGGTAAAATGACCAGGTGATATGACGATAAGTCTACTTAGATTACCTTGGTAGAAAAAGTCACAGTGACATGGTGAACAAGGATGGGTAAAGGAGCAAAGGATCTAGAAATGTAAATAAGGAAATAACCAAGATTAATACAAAACATGATCAAAAGTAGTCACATACAGAAGGCTAAAACAAAGGAAATACTATCATTATCACTGGTCATGAGATACTATACTCGATTATGTGCAGTTCTTCTGTTTGAAATAGTCATAGTGGAAAATAATGCGGTTTAACATGGCTAATAAACAAGATCGAATGGGTAACTAACAATATATATATATATATATATATATATATATATATATATATATATATATATATATATATATACATTAGTATAGGGAATTTGTGATCATAGAAACTCCAGTGTAAATTATGAATTGATCTTAGCGCTGCTGAATCCCATACTAGAATGAGAGGGCCATCTAATGCTTCCTGGTTTTCAATGGTGGTTCAACCAAGATCCGTTAGTGATTTATGATAAGTTGTTCCAAGATCTCCATCATATTTGAATCAAATTAACATTCTATATGAGTCATATCAACGTGAACAATTTTATTCGATTTTTTTGACAATCCTAAATTCATATGCTAACTTTAAACGATGTACTTTGTCCTTAACATGAACAATTTTCAGATTATTAATTTGGATATATAATTGTAGAACCTGAAGAGAATTTATCAAAAAAAAATTCTTCGTTCAAATATTGGTATTTTGATTAGAAAATTACTTATGTTACCGTCTAACCGATGGTTTACGATGAAGCATCGATAAAACGTCAAAAGTTTCTACCAGATATACAATTTTAATCAGGTTTACCCATTTAGGTAACAATGCTTGAGCCTTTTACATTGCATATATCATTCACTAAAAGAAATACAAATCACTCGATATCTTTTGGAGATCCTAGCAGCGTTTGACTCTGTTGACCGAGAGGTTCTGTGGCAGTGTCTGTCATTGAAAGGCGTACCTCAGAATACATAAACCTTGTGAAGGCTCTTTACTCGAACACTACTAGTTGAGTCAGAGCTTATGGCGAACTGTCATCTGATCTCGCAACCTCAAGTGGTGTCCGTCAAGGCTGTCCACTTTCTCCTTTTTTGTTTAACTTTATCATAGATCTGCTGATGGAAATAACACTCTCATCGACCGAAATTCTGGGTATTGATTTCCTACCAGGAGGTCCACTTATCGACTTAGAATACGCAGATGACATAGTCCTGTTTGGTGAAGACGCTGATGAAATGCAGTGTCTTCTGGTAGCACTGAGCAACAATGCTAGAATGTTTGGGATGCGCTTTTCTTCCTCTAAATGCAAGTTGTTGCTTCCGGACTGGTCTGAGTCAACACCTGAACTAAGGATAGGGGGTGAAGTAGTCGAACGCGTTGACAACTTCACTTATCTTGGAAGTCTGATCATCCCTAATGGGTTGGTGTCTGACAAAATCTCAGCACGGATTCGAAAAGCTCACTTGGCCTTTGCCAACTTACGTCATCTATGGCGCAGGCGAGATATCCGTCTATCAATTAAGGGACGAGTATACTGCACGGCAGTTCGTTCCGTCCTTCTATACGGCTGCGAAACATGGCCTTTAAGAGTGGAAGATATTCGTAAGTTACTAGTATTTGACCACAGGTGCCTTAGAAATATTGCGGGTATCTGCTGGGATCACCGGGTAAGTAATAGTGAGGTTAGACTCAGGGTATTAGGGAATGATGGTAAATCAGTTGATGAGGTTATGAATCTTGATCGACTGAGATGGTTGGGCCACGTGTTGCGTATGCCTGAACACCGATTACCACGACGCGCAATGCTGACTAGTGCAGGGGATAATTGGAAGAAAGCTAGGGGCGGCCAAACCAAAACGTGGCATCAGTGCTTGAAGTCACTAACTTCTAGTCTGAGCCATGTTGGGAGATTCAGACTGCCTGGTTGGGGTCCGCGTGACTATCGTAACCAATGGTTGGAGACTATTGGCGACATGGCTCAGAATCGATCACAATGGCGTCGGTGTATACACTCTCTGTCTTCCTTAAATTAAGAGATTAAAATCGCTTCATATCTGTCTAGGAACTAATTCTACCTTCCTGCACTATCTCCTTATACACAATCTTTCTTCTATATATTACCACCACTGAATTAACTACTCCTATGAATCCGGTGTTCATCTTGTTGTGCTAATGCGGTATGGCAACTTGGACCGATGCATATACGTGCCTGGTCCTACGTTGCAGCTGACTGACTGACTGACTTTTGGAGATTCGTATACTATGGTATTGCCCAGGTAACAAGACTAAAAAAGATTAACTTCGGTTCGATACAAAATATAAAAGTTGGTAACAAGTACTAAGACATCGAGATTCCACCGATAACGTTTTTGTTTATCATAATAAACTATTAATTCTTACTAAACTCCTCTGGTTGAGCTGTTATAAAGTAAGAAAAGTTTAGCTGATGCACCTTTTTAGAAGCACAATGTAGTAGTTGTTGTTTGCCTAGATGAATCTTAAGACTACTGAAAAGCAAGTTAATTAATATAAAAAACGAGATTATTAATAGAATACCGTAAAAAGACAGCCAATTGAACCTGTTGACCAAAAGTATATTCTGGTTGTGAAAAGCAAACTTTGCATTGTACTGAAATAGAAAAGTAATGATGAAATCAATAGAATACGAATGACTTCTATGATATGATTTAACAGCAGTACGTTTAATAAATGAACTTCAGATGGCAGTGTTTTGGAAGATTAAATGTAAATTTATAAGTTATCATAAAAAGATGATGGTGGCTAACAGTAGAATCTAGGACGCGCGTGTCGTCCTATTTGAGAATTGTCAGCTGGACGTAGCTGCAACCCAGAGTTGATGTTTACTCTGTGACTCGAGCCCAGTACCGTTCACTTCAACTCTGCTTATACTTGACCCAATATCAAGGCAATCTGCACAGGATGCTTATGTGTTAATAAAAGATTGATCAATTGCAATCCTAAACATCAATGAAAAGATCTGAACAACCAATACAAGGATGAATTATCATAGAAAGGTTCACAAGATCTAAATTATTGGGATCAAACATATTAAACTTGGGAGCGAATGGACTCGACTGTATCTGTTGGGCTACATTGAGTAGGAAACATGAAAAATACGTTTTAAAGCAACTACTCGTTAAGTATATTTCTTCTATTATTATTAGATTATGTACTCTGTTTTGAGACATTCTGAATTGTGTGGGACGATTAATAATCCCAACTAAATGGCAAAATCAAAATAGGTGGAGCGGGTTCATTTTTGTCTGAAGATTTAATGCTTTAACAATTATATCGTTTTATATGACATTAGATGAAAACGAAATTATCCGTTAGTTTATCTGGTATTTAATATTGATTATCCCTTTATTTACACACTTACTACATGTATTAAGTCGGGTAATGTCCAATGAAATTCTGCACTTTTCATCAAAATATGAATTGGTTGAACTTTGTGGCTTTTTCTCGATATCAACTTTGTTCTCATTGACCGATTCATTATGTGCAACGTCCGAATGTGCATTCGAAGTATGTTGTATTAATACGTCTAACTGTTTCTTCCACCCGTCTTCGATAGTTTTTATGGTATGATCAAGCTCAGGTGCAAACATTATGAGATTAGGAACTCCTGTCTAAAATAAGAAAAAAATTATCTAGCATATTAGGAACTGAAAGTGAAATCGAGACGGTAAGATGAGGCCTTTTTTAAAACATATCCAAACAGAAAAATCGTTACTGTTAGAAAACGAAACAAACAGTAAATATGTTTATATTAATTGTCTTGAATAAAACTCCAAGAACTTTCTATTAAGATTAGACTAACAATTTAGTTGTTCCATGGAGTAAGTCAGCGATATATAAAAATAATTAGATTATTCTGCAGTCTCATTATTTACGTATTATTAACATTTATGTTAAGCTTGAACCCGGACGTTCATAATTAATTGATGTGTTTTCAGGTATTATTATTATTCTTGCTTTTTACATAATACAAAAATATCAAACCGATGAAATATAACACATCTTATCCTGTTTACTTACAACACAGAGGCTAACCACGCACATTCATCAAGAATTTGCTGTTTGCAACAACTATGTACACAGAAAAATTGATAAATTACCTTAAGGAAATCAAAAATTGCTTGTTGAGCTTGTACTTTCTCACAGAGGGGAACCAAGCTGTCTAGAACGTCAAACAATGAAAAACAAAGGAAAGGTTAAAGAAAAAACGCCCAAAAGTAATAATAACGACATAAGAATTGAGAAGCAAAACCAACTAATTTCGTGAAAACAAGTTAGCTGAACGGAAAGAGTCAAAGCATGTCCTATCCATCAATGATGAAATGAAATTACATAAAACGGAGGTCTGTGTATGTACCAAATAACTCAGATAATGCAGATGTAATAAAATTTATATGAACTTTAATCCAAATTCAAACGAACAGTTTGGTAGAAATTATTTATTTATATAAACACATAAATATTAGTAAAAATGTGGCACCGAATACATATGCGCCACACAAGTCACTTGATTTATGCATGGGCTGTGATACTGACGGGTGTCCAGAGCGAGGCAGGTGATTTTTTCAGGGGACCACAGCCGGAGCCTTCGACCTAAAGGTCTGATCCACAAAGAAGTGGAGCAACTCAAGGAGAAGCAGTCCCATGGTCACCGGTGAACAACAATAGGTTCACAGACCATTTCAGAACCCTGGAGCCTATGTGTACCATTGGTTTGGAATCAAGGTTTCCCAACTCCCCTGTGTGGATTCTCTGTGTCCACCAACCCGGTTAAAGCACTGGACATCCGCTTTCCGTCCTCTAAACTTGGTAAACAACAACCCACCGCAAGAAGGCAGTGAGTAGGACTTCTGTGTGTGTGGATGTATACACGTGGCCATGTGAGAGCACTTCAAGAGAGAGATCTGACTCTCCCCACCGTCGGCCGTACCACCAGGGCATTTGGGGGCGCCAATTATATAACAGACATCAAATGCAAAATTACATTTAGAATGATAATGGTAAACCAGTTTAAACAATTCCAACGTCTTGCCAAACAATCTAGCCTGAGCTATTTTTAGATAAATAACCAAAATTGCTAAAGATAATATAAGGCGATGATTAATTCTGTGTCAAACCCTTATCACATCAGGTTCAAATGATGAATTTATTTATAGCAATAATGTCAGTTATTCGGAACAACCGAAAATCTATAAGTACTTTTGTTATGTTTGTTCAGATCTAAGTGTATCTCTCAAAGTAATCACGCTAATAAGATAGAAAGTTTTGTCTTAAATTTTACGAACATATCGTAAAACATTTTCTACTTAAAGGAATAAAAGTTTTTAATGATGTGAGCGGTAGGCATCATAATGACATCAGACAACCTAAAACTTCTCATTATTTAATAAATAAACAAGCTCTAATATTTTAAAGTTAACCGGAGCTACTAAAAGCTTGAAACTTAATTTATTTGTTCAAAAAAGAAGTTTAATAGTATTCTTTGCCCTAGTAAGTTGGTCATTATTTTATAAGGCCGTTTTTCTCAAACCTCTTGTTTGGAAGCATGATCACATTATATTTTCTTGAATTTATAATCTTATTCTTAATCTGTGTTCATTAATTCATCATATAAACACTTAATTACTAACTGATCTTTTGATGTTACCTTAATTGATGTCCTAGGAATCGTATATGTTTGCGATCACCTAATCAACCTTTTCAAATTTTTTAAGTATGTTTACTTCATTATGTCGATATGTTTTCGGCATTAAACCGTAGCCGAATTGATTTCGATAAGTATGTTAAACTTTATTTAAATTTCTGGTCTTAAAATATTACAAGTTGTAAACGACTGACAAAAACCTAATAAAAAAACGAATTCATGTTTATCTGTTTAAATTATTATTTTAGCCCTCTTCAAATTTCATATTAATGACAGAAAATAGTCAGATGAAATTAAAATACAAAAGATTGTATATGATGAAGTAATGTGCTCTAAAAATGATGCAAGAGAAAACTCACTGGGTCCAAGAAGTTCCAAACATGAAGATAGAAAAACTGTAGACTGAGCTATCAAATATGCGCATCTAAAAAAGGGAACAGTTTTATTTATCTATTGAATAAAATAATAAGACTACGATTTTTGGAAAAATATTTAAGTGAATATTTAGCAAAATATACAATCCAATTGAATGAATCATGGTTGTGAATGTTGCCACAATATTAGGTTTATAAGGTACAGCTGACTTGATTTTCTTTGTAGATAACTGTCATATAAAATCTACTCAAAATTACCCAAAAAAACTTTAGAGAAACATTCCCATTTACCCAACAGAATAACGAATCAGCTTATACGTGGTTGTAAGCGTAATGTTCTAATCATTAGTACAAATCAAACGTTGACAATTAGTAAATCAAAACCAGTTACTAATCTAATTGACAACGGAATTTAATAAGCCTTCGTAAAGAAATCTAAGTTCTAGCGTCTCACTAAACTACCACATGCGGTATAGTAGGAAAAACAATTGCGCCTCAACAGGTGAACTATAAGCTGCCACTTAAAGAAAAGTGTAAATATACTGGTGTTGTTCTGTTATAACACTTACGTTGCAATTCGCTTCAGTGTGAAAGTATAGAGAGACCACCATTTTTCGCTACGATATTCATTGATTACACTTAAATAACAACTAGAAAAGAAGTGGTTAATTATTTATTTTGATGTTCACCTGAGAGCCTTATCATAATCCTGTTTATCATAATATTCGGAACCCATTAAAATACCTGAAATAAAAATGAGTAAAAAAGGTGACTTAGAATTGATAAAATAAACTGACAAACCTGATCAAAGATTCGTATAGTGCTATAATGTTTATCTTTAATGTTAAACAAATGTGGTTACATAATCACAAATAGAACTAAAATTCGTATGCAATCCTATGAAGTAAAACATCCTAGGAAATAATGACGAGAAAAAACAATGAGTGTATAACTAAAATTGAAATTCCTGAATGCTGGAAATTAAGCAGATTCACATATAGAAATTTGATAAAACCAAGAAGACAAAGTTCACAACTACAGCCTTGGAGCCAATAAAATGGAATACTGTTACTACATGTTCACATTAATTGATGACGTTAGGAGCACAAAATAGAATGAATCTAATCTTTGAATTAAATAATGTAAATAATGAGTTGTGGATGTGGTACTCTTCCGAAACAAAGTTAAGTTTGTCATATCTTAATGAACATTATATGTGCACCTATGACTCATCATTATTTCGTAACAACAGATACCACAAACTGTCAAATTATACATCAAAAAACAAAAAAAGTGATTGCAGTGGCACAGAAACATCGAATCCATAGATCTTGAAAACCAGTAAAACCTAATAAATTACTAAATTTTTTATCTCAAAAATATTAAAATGTAACAATTTATTATCGTAAGTTTCTTCGTGGTAAGCGTGAATGAGAGAAAATTGGTAAAATCTACGGTTGGATACTCAATAATGGCAATAAAAACAATAAAAGCACTTAAACTATTCACTCACACGGATATAGTTTCATTCGTTCAGCTTTATATCGTTTGTATTGCAACCGAGTTTGTTCAAGCAGTGGTATAATAAAACTCTGAAATTTCAAAAGTACTGATAACGTTGAAAGATTTTGACTAATAGTGTTTATAATTGTAGAGAAAATAATTTCGGTAAAAAACAAAATATATCTTGCCCTTATTAACAAATATTTGATGCGTAGAGTATGATTTATTACCACAAAAATAATAGACTTTTAATGTTAACAGAATATGAGACCATGTAACTTGCAAAGTAAGCAAAAAGACACCAACAAAAAAAACGAAATATATTTAAAACCTAATTACAAGATGATGAGTAGGATCTACATATTGGGTGTTGGTTAAAGAAACTTCCACAGCATGATTTTATGTAGCAGATCATTACATGAAAGTGAACTAAAAATTACTCATTTATTTACTCTTTTGTTTATTTGAACTCATAAACATTAGTACAAGAGGCACCAAATACATATGCGCTACACAATAACAATAAAAATAAATCAGTGTATGAGAGTGGAATAATAATAATAATATTAATTGGAGAAACAGTTCGGTTAGCAAAAATACATCCAGAAGGAATTCTTCAAGTTAAAGAAGTTACATTCACTTTTGTGAAGCGAAAGCAGAATCGCTACTGGCTTCTATTCTGAGCCAATTCGGAGAGGTCAGGTTTCACAAGCATGCAGCAAAACTGCTCTCATAGAAGTGTTGTAGATCCGACCTTTTACAACCAGACTAATATCACAAAGGCGTCGAAGAAGACCCAGATTGTCATAAGCCGCTCTGGCCTCCACAATAAGTGGATTGATCTCATCACTCACACCACCACCAGAACTTACTCAGCTACCCAGATACACGGACTTCTTAACCACTTCTATCTGCTCACTACCTAGGGTGAGTGCATGCTCAGGGTCCCACTAGTTTTATAAAAGTACTTTGAGATGGTGAAGATTTATAGCTCAGGTGGATTATTTTGGTGGAGTTTTGTTCTCTGAGCTGGATGGTTTGGTCGTTCTTCCGAACGACATCATCAGCACAAACTTTAGATAGAAGTGAAGTGTTCGAATTTCTCCATATGCCTTTCACAGCTTGTTCTGTACACCTTGATGTTGATTGGTTCTTATTGACCCTAAGTTTCTCATTGTTTACTTCTTTGTTTTGGTTTTGTCTCCTATTGGCTTGATTCTTGTTCCTATATTTGTGCATAAGTTTCCTGATTGTTTGATAAATCGGATCGATTTCAATATGCTTGTTGATTGCTGATTGACCTGAGTGCCAGGCTTCTAAAATTTTCTTGGGTTTTTAGAATTTCCTCTGTCCAAGATTTCCACGTTTTTCCAATCGAATGTGTGTCCGCAGTTGTCCACATGTAGTGATATAAGTGAGGAGATATCATGCTGTTTGACTGCTAATTGATGTTCATGTAGGCGCATTTCACGATTGTTGACCTGGGACAATTATGACGGTGTTCTAATATTTAGCGGAGGGTGAATATATGATCACTACATCCTCGACCAAAACGGAAACCCGCATTCTCCTCTCGAGCCAATCGTTCTCGTGTTTTGAACAATCTACGAAGTATGACGAAAACTAATATATTGGACAACTCATTCCATGATGTTGGAACAGTCTCTAATTACCAGACCTTTGTAAATAATTCAGTCAGTTCGTTAACCGGAAAGTCGCGACCATTTTTAAAAAGGGCTGGAGGTAAGTCATTTGGATCCGGTGATTTGTAGCGTTTTAAGAGTCACAGTTTCCTCGACATAAAGTTCTTATCCGTAAGGCAGTGGAGCAACGTTAGGAGATGCAGTTCTATGGTGGCCGGTGACCAACAATAGGTTCATAGACCATTTGTCCTTTCAGGGTCCTGGAGCCTACGTGCACCATCGGTTTGGAATCAAGGTTTCCCAACTCCCCTGTGTGGATCCTCCGTGTCCACCAACCCGGTTAATACGCTGGACATCTGCTTTTTGTCCTCTCAACTTCGTAAACATTACCCCCGCCACGAGATGGTAGGACTTCCCTGTTAGTGGCTGTATAAACGTTCCTATGTGAGAGCATTTAGAGAGAGAGATCGGACACTCTTCACCCTTGACCGTTCCAGGGCATTTGTAAGGTAACAAAATATTTACAAGTTTTAACCTGATGAAATGAGTTCAAGAAAGAAATGAAGAACACATAATACATATATGATAATAAAAATATTGGGAAATGGAATCCACTCCCACTTGGCATTTGGATGCAATGTACTAATTGAAAACATTAGCTGTTAAATGGCCTTCCTAATGTCCTGGTGAGATCAAGGGTGGAGACAGTCCGTTCTCATTAAATTGCTTTAATATAGTACCAGTTTATAGCCAATGCCTGGGAAGTTCTACTCACTGCTTTCTTGCGGAAGTATTGTTCACAGAAGTGAGCGTCTAACCCTTATATCGGGTTGGTGACTACAGATGATCCACTTACGAGGGTTGAAAATCCCCGATTTTAAATCGATGGTGCACATGATCTCCAGGATCCTGAAGGATCGAATAGCGTGTGAACATATCCTTGGTCATTGGTTACCATTGGATTGCTTTCCCAGACGTTTCTCTACTGCTATCTGGACTAAACCTTTAAGTCAGATGCTCGAGGAGTAGTCCCTTAAGAAAACTAATTACTTCGGTCTGACAGCCTGGGTATCCTATCTCACACACAATTATGAAAATGATTAATTACGAGTAAACGTTTTTGGTTGCCATGGTATTTATACAAACGGTATTTGCGATGACTTAGTTACAAAGAAATTCATTTTATACTTCTTTTTTTTAACCGTATTTATATTTATTCTGTGTTCACTTTATTTTCCAACTCACACAGCAGCTCATCGGTGGTGGAAATTCTGTCCTATATAAAGTTCGGTTGCAGCTACTTAATTAGCTTCTCCGAAATCGAGTGTGATATTCTAACTGACTTTATTTACTTATTTTTGATCAGATCCACTCTTCTTCTATTTGTTCAGAATCTTAGTTTATTATTTGTGTGGAGCATATTCACTTTGGTTCCCATAAACAGTGAAATGTCATAAGCAAAAGGTTTAGAAGCCAAACACATTCACACTTTGCTAACTGTGGGGCGACACCTGAAGACATCTGCAAACATAATATAGGACTAATTAATTGAGTCGACTGAAAACATACTACAAATAACAAAGCTTACAGAATGATCTACTTTGAGTTCTTCTTTTTGCAAACCTAAGATCCCTTCTCGTTCTTTTGTTGGATTTGGTGGTTCAATACTTTGAATACCTTGGCGCCAAGATCGCTGACCGTAAAATTCAAGACCGTTTATTTTCTCTGTAGCTGACAAACAGTCTGTTGCAGGTACCAGACTGGATGAATGAAAGCCTGATAAGTTTGGACTGTCCGCTGTAAAAATTTGTTTTTTAAACAAAAGAGGTGACTGAGCTCGAACAAACTCTACAGCAGTGTTGATTGCTGTACGTTTTGATCTGGAACATTCTAAAGAATGATTTGGTAAATGAGGTGAAGATTCACTTTCTTCGGCAAATAGACCGCTGTCTGCAGCGAAAGCGGCGTCAATTCCAACAGTGGATTCGTTAGATTCTGTTGACAAAGGATAGTATAATCTGTCATCTGCATTCATTTCAGCAGCTTTAACAGTGGGGATGCATAAAGCTTGACATAACTGACGACGGCAAACAGCATGCCTAGATGCTTCTTGGTAATATAATCCAGGATGTTGGGTCATAAGGGGAGTGAGACTAGATTTGATAGCTTCTTGAAAAAGATCTCCAAGAATTTCAAACCTAAGGAATTTACAAGACGTATTAATAGAGATAAACTATTGAACTATGTATGGAACAAAAATGAATATCACTCCTTTCGATCATTACTACTTCACATTTTACGCAACACAGAAATAAAATAAAGCAACACATCACTTACTGCTTTGACATCCATGCTTCATGTTCAAAAGCTAACTGTGGTAATCCAACGAGATTAGCAAAAAAATTAATATGTCTTCGAAATTGTGATATTGCATCAGATGCATTATTTTGAAAAGCCAGGCGACATATCTAAACGAAAATGATACATAGTCAGAGTTGTTGATAACGTCATGTAAAAAGACAAAAATCGTAGGTGGCATAGGTAAAAAGATAATGCGACAAATTCCGAGACAACTCTAACCAAGTACAGCTTCATATAGTCAACTTTTAGTTATACTTTTGTAGAAGGACTGGTGACAATACTTGACTGCCAAAAGAAGTAAAGCAAGGTTCAGAAATGAGAGCTAGTAATTAAAATTCAAATGCTATAATCATAGAGAAACTGTAAAATTACCAGCCGGACACAATTCTATCTGGATGGTTACCAATCACAGGTCGTCCGTTTTATAAACAAGAGTAGAAATCCTCTTGTAGAAAATGTAGGAGTTAGTTCGACCAACATAATTTCTAAAATATCAGCATCATAATTATCAGACGGTTTGACCACGATTCAGGAACGGAAAACACTAGAAAACCAGGTTGCTTCAAAACTTGTATGTGGATATATCGATTAGTATTTATCCTTCAAACGTTTCGAAACATTGGGATACTTAAGGAGTCAGTCGCAACGGAAAATCTGGTACGTATATACATCGGTTTAGATTTCCTATATCCTATCAGCATAGAGAGATGAAACTATCAGGCAAAATACCAGGAAAGTAGAGTTAAGAACAGTAGTAATGGTAATAGGAAAGCTTAACCACCAAAGATACAATTTGAGATTCAAATTAGTGAAATACGAAAAAAGTTTTTCAACATTGGTTACGGCAATCACACAGACTCTAACCAGGTAATCCACAATAATTAACATAGTTTAGTCTAGGTGTCAATGACTTTATGGATTAATTCTATGCTTTAGTTTGGACGCCCATAACATTCTTCCAGCCTACTCCTGCACCAGGCAATATTTCCTATCGAGTTAGGCGGTGGTTGAACAGACAAAACACATGTTCCAACAACATCAGCTGGTAGAAACTTACTACTTCATCACCTGAGTTCCCATCTTTACCTAGTACCCTATCCATAACTTAAACACTGCTTACTCTGTGGTCCGAAAATATACGACCAATGCATCGAATACTAGAAGCTTTCAAATATCCTCTATTCTTAATGGCCATTTTTCACATTCATAAAGTAGGACGGCGCGACCTGATGCACAGTAAACTCGTCCTGTCGTTGGAAGACGGATATCTCACCTACGTCACTAGTGACGCAATTCGAGAAAAGCCAGTCGAGCTTTCTGATTGCGTACTGAGATTTCGTCAAAAAACAACTCATCAGGAGTGTTGTGACCCCCAAGACGAATGGAGCGGCAGATGCGTCCAACTACTCCACTTTCTATGGGTGATTCAGACTTTGACGCAGACCAATCCTAAGGCAGCACAATATTTGGAGTGAAAGAATCGCGTCCTGAACATGCATGCATTATTACTAAAGGTGGTCAGAAGACTCTAGATTTTGTCACTAAACAGAACTACATCATCTGTGTATCCTAAGTCAAGTGAACCTTCCGGTAGAAGACCAACCCCTGGAAATTCAGACGACGAGTGTTATTTCAAAAAGGATGTCAATGACAAAGTTAAATGGAAATGAAGAAAGCGAGCAACCCTGACAAACATCACCCGAAGTTATTGTTTCTGATGGAAGTTCGCGGGACAATAGTGGTATCTCTTTAATAAAAGGTAGTACACAACTTCGTAGACTCGTGAGTTCTTTAACGTTATCCACTAAAAGGTATACCACAGAAGTGTATAAACCTTGTGAAGGTTCTTTATTTGAACACAATTGGTCAAGACAGAGATTATGGTGAACCGTTATCACGAGTGGCTACTTAATTTCTCATCAAAGACTTTTCAGGGATTAATCATCTACCAGGAGATTCACTTATCAACTTAGAGCACGTAGGTGGTCTACCGCTATTTGGTGAAGGCTGACCAAATGAAGCATCTAACGATTCTTGTGAGCCAATGAAGATATATTTGAGATGTATCCCTCCCCATAAAAAAAGAAAAATGTTCCTTCAAGATTGGATTGCATCAACACTTGGAACAACGATAGGGAATAAAGTGGTTTAGAGCGTCGATCATTTTACTTATCTATTAAGTTTCATCACCTTGATAGGTTGTTATCTGACGAATTATTGGGACGGATTCAGAAAGTTTGTTTGGTTTTTATGGACTCTTGTAATTTGTGCCGTAAGCGAGATGCTAAGTGACGAAATAATCAGTAATCTATGCAGCATTCTCCTGTTTTACTTTGTGACTAAAACGTGGAAAATATTCGTTGCATATATATCTTCACTTCTTCTTCACGCCTGTTACTCCTAATGGAGTATAGGCCGTCGACCAGCGTTCTCCAACCCACTCTGTCCTGGGCCTTCTTTTCTAGTTTCATCCAATTCTTGTTCATTTTTCTCATGTCTATCTCTATTTCCCAGCTTAATGTGTTCTCTGGTCTTCTACTCCTCCTTTGGCCTTGAGGATTCCATATGAGGGCTTGTCTTGTGACGCAGTTCGGTGCTTTCCTCAATATGTGTCCTATCCACTTCCAGTGTTTCTTCCTGATTTCTTCCTCCACTGGGATCTGATTTGTTCTCTCCCACAGTAGGTTGTTGCTAATAGTGTACGGTCAACGGATTCGAAGTATTTTGCGTAGACAACTGTTAATAAACACCTGTATCTTCTGGATGATGGCTTTCGTAGTTTTCCAGGTTTCGACCCCATACAGTAGAACTGTCTTGACATTTGTATTGAAAATTCTGACTTTGGTGTTGGTTGCCAATTGTTTTGAGTTCCAGATGTTCTTCAGTTGTTGATATGCTGCTCTTGCTTTGCCGATCCGTGCCTTCACATCTGCATCAGATCCGCCGTGTTCATCGATGATGCTGCCCAAATATGTAAAGGTTTCTACATCTTCCAAACCTTCTCCGTCAATTGTGATTGTATTGGTGCACGTTGCATATATATATATATATATATATATATATATATATATATATATATATACATGTATATATATATATATATCACAAGAAAGTTACGGATAGCTGAACCAAGATATAGCACCAGTTAATGAAACCACTGACTACTGAGAATGTCAATAAGTGCAGACTTCTTGGCTGAGGTCCACGCGATCACTGCGACCAATAGATGGAGATGTTGGGTGATATGTCTCAGAATTTGTCGTAACGGTGCAGATCCATTTACTATTTGTTCAGCCTTAGATACCACGTTTAAAAATTATCATACGTGTTGTATTCCTGAAATTTAATCATTATCTAGGCGTAATTATTTAAATATCAATTATACTACTACTTATTTAGTATTCGTTACGATTATTTAACTTCGCTATGTTAATATGGAGCCACAACTTTGGCAGCCATACATATATATCCCAAAAATGTTTTCATATAGATTTGTGATCAATGAGACTACACAGATGTATAATAGATTATCGTATGATGTCAGATATGACCATCACCAAAACAACTGATGAGATATAATAAGCATATTTGGAGTGCTTCATGGCAAAAGATGAAACAACACATGTAAGATACATATAACATTAATCTTCAAGATTCCGATTACATTTATATGGTATCGATGAGATGCCAGACTACAGTTTCTTTTAAATTCAGAAAGAAATTATCCAAAAATACAATGATTAACAGTTATTAATTACCTTGTAGTTAATAAATCCAGCTACTGTTTTCACCTCCAGCAAATGAGCATCTAACATTCTCAATTCTGTTAAATGATTATATGCCTGTTGATAATGTCTGAAATATAAAAAACGGTTACTGTGTTCTGAAATTAACTAGATGCTTCTAGAGTATGAGACGACTTTAGAACATTTTAGAGTAGGATGCATGCAATATGTATGATAAACATATGTTTGTCAACATATCTATCAAATCCAGAGTAAGGAGGTAAGTTACTGACTGAGTGGCTTTGCCACAGCATATCTGAGAAGCATTAGATAGTGTGAGTTTACACTGCAAGACCAAAAGTTTTAATACAACTGCATTTGTTTAATTTAGCTTCATAATCAATAACAATTTTATGCACTAGTCTTTGAGCTATGTCCTATTTAACTGTGAGAGTTGGAGAACCTATTTGATTGGTAAAATCGTAGTGGGAGCATTGTATGATCTTGAGAATAAACAATTGAAAGTCAAGTGCTTTAGACACTATGTCACTGCAGATACACTTTGAGCATTAGTATCAACAACCGAAAGCCTTATGGTTGAATTATTTCCACCACTACTAATCTCTAAGTATGCCTATCCCATGTTACACATAATTCACGAACTTGATAACGAATTCGGACAACACTTTTTTAAAATTCAGGATACATAATTTCGAATACCATTGTCGTTAAAAATGTTTACACGACGACTAGATGAATGAATGCGTGCTTAAGGTAAAAACAAAAAGCGCGAGTTATTAAAAATAAGTAAATACGCCTCTGGATGAACTTACTTTAGCGCTAATCCTGGGTCTTGTTTTAATTCAGCATAGAAAGCAATTTTGAACTCGTGACGAACAAACAATAACTGTAATCGATTAAATTTGAAAAAAAGTTGTTCAACAACAAGCTATTAAATAACAAGGTTAAGTAATATTATGACTTCGTAATTATTTACCAATTAATAAAGAGTGGAACAATTATTGCATTTCTTCTTCTCTTCTATTCATTGGAAAGGAATGTGCTCTGGAATCATCCGTTAGAGAAAGGTTTATTTAGGAAGTTTACTATCATTTTGGAAAGCCTTGACAAAAATAACTGAAGAATACAACCAAAATTAACATAGTTCAGGTTAGCAGACAATTCAAGAACATAGTCTAGCTAATGGAAGACAACTACTAAGCTATCAAAAAGCTCAACGGTTGTTAGCTAACAACACCTGTAACCATATTCAACAATTTGATGGAGGGTGAAGATGTCATTAATGTAACCATGATCTAAACAAAACTGTTGTGACAATGAACTACTTAGAAACATGAATGTAAGAAACTAAGAATATCTCTAGTTACCAGAAATTGGATATAACTAATTAAATAGATTGTTGGCAAAAATAATACAATCTTGATTAGTGCGGGAAAAGTGCTATTTCATTTACAACAATAATGTAAAATTTACGATAAAAAGTAAAAAGTAAGTACAGTTACAACCCAATCAAGTTCCTAACAAATGTATTGGTAAAATAATTACACAATATACAGAAACGATAGGTGGCAAGTGGTTGGTATCCATATCTTAACAAAAGTAATAATAATCAATTGATTTATAAAAAATTACCTGGTGACTAGTTTTGTTGAGCGAATCCTTGTGAGCTTTCACTTTTTTAGCTTGATTATGATAGTAGTTAGCTGCCATATCACGAAATTCATCTTCTAATCTGTGTAAAACAATCAACTTATTAGTCAATAATATATATATATATATATATATATATATATATATATATATATATATATATATATATATATATATTGAAGGGATTTTGCTTTTCGAATCTCTGACTTTAAAACAGGTAAAAAGTCAAAGCTCAGAATATTCAATACTATGATTACCCGTAAATTGTGAATACCCATATGTGATCAACAATGAATAGGTCTCGACAATTTTTCCATATGCTCTCATAAATCCAAATGTGGGTGATGAGGCTCACTTATTAAGTGAGTGTTTTTCATAGAGATGGAAGAGTATATGCGAGTTCCTCGTGCTCAATATGACTCGTGAATACGATCTCATTTACTTTACTTACCTACGCATGTTACTCCTAATGGAGTATAGGCCGTCGACCAGCGTTCTCCAACCCACTCTGTCCTGGGCCTTCTTTTCTAGTTTCATCCAATTCTTGTTCATTTTTCTCATGTCTATCTCTATTTCCCAGCTTAATGTGTTCTCTGGTCTTCTACTCCTCCTTTGGCCTTGAGGATTCCATATGAGGGCTTGTCTTGTGACGCAGTTCGGTGCTTTCCTCAATGTGTGTCCTATCCACTTCCAGTGTTTCTTCCTGATTTCTTCCTCCACTGGGATCTGATTTGTTCTCTCCCACAGTAGGTTGTTGCTAATAGTGTACGGTCAACGGATTCGAAGTATTTTGCGTAGACAACTGTTAATAAACACCTGTATCTTCTGGATGATGGCTTTCGTAGTTTTCCAGGTTTCGACCCCATACAGTAGAACTGTCTTGACATTTGTATTGAAAATTCTGACTTTGGTGTTGGTTGCCAATTGTTTTGAGTTCCAGATGTTCTTCAGTTGTTGATATGCTGCTCTTGCTTTGCCGATCCGTGCCTTCACATCTGCATCAGATCCGCCGTGTTCATCGATGATGCTGCCCAAATATGTAAAGGTTTCTACATCTTCCAAACCTTCTCCGTCAATTGTGATTGGATTGGTGCATGCTGTGTTGAATCAGAGAATCTTGCTTTTCCGTTTGTGTACATTGAAACCTACTGCTGCTGAGTCGGTTGCTGTTACTCTGGTCGTCTTCTCCTGCACTTGCTGTTTCTAGTGTACGATAGAAGAGCCAGATCATCTGCGAAGTCTAGATCATCCAGCTGCATCTTAGATATCCACTGTATCCCGTGCTTCCTTTCAGATGTTGATGTCTTCATGATCCAGTCGATCACCAGGAGAAAGAGAAAGGGTGAGAGTAAGCAACCTTGCCTGACACCGGTCTTTACTTCGAACGACTTTGTCAACTGTCCTCCATGCACGATTTTGCAGTTTAATCCATCATAGGAATTCTGTATGATATTGACTATTTTCTGAGGCACGCCGTAGTGTCGAAGAACCTTTCATAGTGTTTTTCTGTCCACGCTATCAAGCGCTTTTTCGTAGTCAATGAAGTTGATGTAGAGCGATGAATTCCATTCAATTGACTGTCCCACAATGATCCGTAGAGTTGCGATTTGGTCTGTACGCGATCTATCCTTACGGAATCCTGCCTGTTGGTCTCGAAGTTGGGAGTCTACGGAGTCCTTCATCCTGTTTAACAATACCCTGTTGAAGACTTTTCCTGGTATTGATAGAAGAGTAATTCCCCTGTAGTTGTCACAGTTGCTGAGATCGCCTTTCTTTGGTATTTTGACTAGAAGTCCTTCTTTCCAGTCTTTTGGTACCTGTTCCTCATCCCAGATCTTTCTGAAGAGAGTTTGGAGTGTCCTTGCAGTTGCCGCTACGTCTGTTTTCAGTGCCTCTGCTGGAATGCTGTCTAGTCCTGCTGCCTTGCCACTCTTGATTTGTCTGATAGCCATGCTGATTTCTTCAATTGTTGGTGGGCCAACATCAATTGGGAGGTCCGTGAGTGCTGCTTCAATGTTGAGTGGGTTCAGTGGGGCTGGTCGATTCAAGAGTTCTTTGAAGTGTTCTACCCACCTGTTTCGTTGTTCTTCAATGTTGGTGATTATCTTGCCTTCCTTGCTTTTCACTGGTCGTTCTGGTTTACGGTGATTTCCATAGAGTTTCTTTGTTGTGTCATACAGTTGTCTCATGTTTCCTTCTCTTGCAGCCTTTTCCGCCGTCATTGCTAAATCTTCCACATATTTACGTTTGTCGGTACTGATGCTCCTCTTCACCTGCTTGTTTACTTCTGTGTATTCAGCTTGTGCCCTGGCTTTTGCTGCTCTTGTTCGACTGGTATTGATTGCTGCCTTCTTGTTTCTCCTTTCTTGAATCTTATCCAGTATATCAACCGTGATCCAATCCTTGTGATGGTGCTTCTTTTGGCCCAGAACCTCATGACACGTTGAAGTGATTGCTTCTTTTATCTCTTTCCAGTTGCTCTCCATAGTAGTTTCTTCTCCATTGAGTAGATCATGAAAGGCCTGGAACTTATTGCTGAGGGTTATCTTGAATTTGTTGAGTTTGTCATTATCCGGAAGAAGAGCCGTATTAAACTATTGTGATATTGTCCTCCCCGTTGTCCAGTGCTTCTCGAGTTTCAACTTCATTTTGGCGGCCAGCAAGTGATGATCTGATGCTATATCAGCTCCTCTCTTGGTTCTCACGTCCTCCATCGTCCTCCTGAACTTTTTGTTGATGCATATATGGTCGGTTTGGTTTTGCGTAGTGTGATCCGGTGAAGTCCATGTGGTTTTGTGTATGCGTTTATGTGGGAATATAGTGCCGCCTATGACCAGTTTATTGAAGGCACATATATTAGCAAATCCCTCACCATTTTCGTTCCTCTCTCCCAGTCCATGTCGTCCCACGACCTCTTCATATCCGGTGTTGTCCAATCCAACCTTGGCATTTAAATGTCCCATCAGAATGGTCAGGTGCTTTGTTGGACACTTCTCGATGATTGACTGCAGTCTATCGTAGAATTGATCTTTAGCGTCTTCATCGTAGTTGTTGGTAGGCGCGTAGCGTTGGATGACGTTCATTGTAATCCCCGTTTTCTTTGTGTTTGAAGGAGGCTTTGATGATCCTTGGTCCATGAGATTCCCATCCTATAAGTACATTTTGTGCTTGTTTGGACAGCATCAATGCAACTCCTTTTGTATGTGGGGCATTTTCTTCTTCATGTCCGGAGTATGACAGAAGCTCGCCTGAAGTTAGTCGTTGTTTTCCGACTTGCGTCCATTGTGTTTCACTGATCCCAAGCACCTCTAAATTGTATCTCCTCATTTCTGCAGCAATTTGGAAAACTCTCTCGGTCTCCCACATTGTACGAGCATTCCATGTGCCTAAATAAATGGTTGCTCTGGTTGTCAGAAGGGGCATCGGCCTCGTGACTTCCGAAGAAACTCGGCTTTCATCATGAGGCGTAATGATTCTTCTAAACGAAGACCTCCTGACTCCCAGGGCAGAGTTTAAATGGTTTGAATAATTTTTTATGGTTAGCATTTTTTAGCGAGTTAGTTTCCTACGGGATGGGGTCGCTAACCCCATATCCAACCGTCCTCCTTTATTCGGGCTTGGGACTGGCAGTAGTCCTCGGAGGGACTACTGTAAAAAAAACTCCAAATCACTGGTGGAAACCAACTTCTAGAACTTAACGGCTGAGACGAACGTGAGGAAATAGAGCAGAGGAAATCATATCATAACAAAAAGAATAGGAACATTATCGAAAAAATTCAGGTAAAAACACAAGTAAGATGGACTTCGTTCCTCGAAACTTCCAATCTCTTATGTACGAAAGTATAAAATTACACCATGATTGACACTAGCTTGTATCCTGACCTGTGTCTATTAACGTTACAAGCAAATAAGATGCAAAATCTTTATGGTCATACGCAGAGATTATTGATTAGCTAACGGATGATAATTCAACTACGCTACATTCAACAGGACTATGCCCACAAATTCCCTGGTATGGCCGACAGTGAGGTGAGCCCGCCCCAACTCGAAATGCTCTCACACGACCACGAGTAAACAGCCTCTGCCAGGGAAGTCCTACTCACTGCCTTCTCGTGGTGGGTGTGTTGTTTATGAAATTGAGAGGACGAAAAGCGAATGTCCGGCGCTTTAACCGGATCTCAAACCATGGGCTCCACTATTCTACGGGAACAAATGGCATATGAACCAATTTTTGGTCAATGGCTACCATGGGACTGCATCTCCTTACGATGCTCTACTGACTTGTGGGTCAGACCTTTAGGTCAAAGGCTCGAGGTGTGGCCCCCTGAGAAAACCACCTGCTTCGGTCTGGGCACCCGGGCAGTATCACAGCCCACACACAAACATGATGGAATGTTGACATTTATGGAAGATACTTTTGTTGATCCAATTAACAATCATATTCACATTATCATCATTATTACTATTATTGTTACTATTATTATTATTATTTACCACGTCATTTACTCACTCTCTTTTACTACCACTTTATGTATCCTAATTTTCCGACTTATACAGCAGCTCGCTTATGGTGTGAATTCGGTTCTATCTAAAAGTTCCCGAGTTACTGCCTGGTTGAAAATTGTATGCTACTACCACCAAATACGAATACTGAAGCAGTTTTTCTGAAACCACGTGCACCATTCAAACGGGCTGCCTTCAACGTTCGCACACTTATGCAGGTCAGACAACAGATAGGGCTAGCTATGTCTTTGGAAAGTCTTAATATTGACGTTTGTTGTCTATCCGAGACCCGTATTCAAGACTCTGATGAAGTACTACAAATTCGCTCTCCATCTGTCACTTCAAAAAGCATGTTTTACGTGCGTTTATCTGGGGACCCTGTGACATCTTCGTCTGGTCTTGCTGGCGTTGCTGTCGCACTAAGCGCTAGAGCTGAGGCAGCACTAATCGACTGGATGCCCATTAACAGCCGGTTATGTGACGTTAGATTAGAAAGTTCCATCAAATTGAGAAGAAATCGGCGTGAGAAACCATGACTTTTCGTCATCTCCGCCTATGCTTCGACAGATTGCAGCCCGGATGTAATCAAGGATGAATTCTACCACCAGTTAACTGTTCTTCTCCAGAAAGTGAGTTCGACAGATATTATAGTACTAGCTGGAGACTTGAATGCTCAGGTCGGGCGTCTAGGCACAGAAGAGAGTCGTTTAGGTGGCCGATGGGGACTTGTTGGTCGCAGGACAGATATCGAGGACCGTCTACTGCAACTGTGCACAGACCACAACCTGTTTCTGGCCAGCACTAACTTTCGACACAATCACCGCCGATGTGCCACCTGGAGTCCTCCCTCTGCATCTCAAGCCTGGACTCAGATTGATCACATCGCGATCAGCTACCACTGGCGTGGTTGTGTACAAGACTGCCGCTCCCTTTGGAGTACCTATCTGGAATCTGATCATGCTCTGGTCTGCGCCAATCCCTCATTACTTTTCTGTGGCCAACGAAGTGACCACCACCAAAGGATTGATGTTAGCAAGGTGGTTGCAACTTCAGTTGCTAGTAAGTATCGAACCGAGCTAGCTTTTAGGCTAGCTACCATTCCACCGAAAAGTATTGATGAGCATTGGCTGCAACTTCACGACGCCATTAAAATGGCGAGTAAAGCCACTTGCGGCTTCGCGAAACGTCCCGCTTATAAGCTTTGGGTTTCTTCTGGTTCCTTACAACTCACCGAAGCCCATCGATCTACTCCGAGTGACCGTGAGTTTGACCACAGACGAAGGATGTCACGTAATGAAATCGGGCAAAGCTTGCGTAAAGACCGAGATGCCTGGTGATCGGAGCTTGCTGATGAACTGGAAGCAGCAGCTGCATCTGGTAATTACCGGAAGCTCTTCCAACTCATCCGAGCCACTGGCAGCAAGAAGTCTGGTGTGAGCGAAACAATCTGCAAGGATAACGGAACGCCAATCACTAACATCCATCGACGTCTTGGACGATGGGCAGAATTCTTTGAAGGGCAGTTCAACTGGCCTGCTGCTCCGGCAGCATCGGTCAGACTGTCCTGCCCTCCATGGCCGGTGATGACTGATCCACCAAATGAGGCGGAAGTCCGCAAGGAACTCCAACTCTTGAAACGCTACAAATCACCGGACCCAGATGACTTACCTCCGGCTCTTTTTAAAGATGGTGGTGACTTTCTGGCTACAGAACTGACGACGTTGTTTACAAAGGTCTGGGAACTAGAGTGTGTACCAAACTCATGGAATGAGTCGATAGTTGTCCCTATCTTTAAAAAGGGTTCACGTCGTTCCTGTAAAAACTATCGGGGGATAAGTCTACTACCGAATGCGTACAAGCTATTGGCTTCCGTCATACTTCGTAGATTGTTCAAAACCCGAGAAAGATTGACTCGCGAGGAGCAGGCTGGTTTTTGTTCTGGTTGAGGATGCATTGATCATATATTCACACTCCACCAAATGTTAGAACACCGCCATACTTATCAAAGGCCAACAACCGTAGTGTTTCTTGACATAAGAGCTGCCTTCGATTCCTTGGACAGGACTGTTCTCTGGGGTTGTCTATTGAAGAAGGGTGTGCCTGAGAAGTTTATTAACATCCTAAAAGCCCTATACACAAACACCTCAGGCAGAATAAGGGCACACAACCACCTCTCTCCATTGTTCCATTTAAGCAGTGGAGTTAGGCAGAGTTGCCCAAACTCACCATTTCTCTTCAACTTTGCCATCGATGACATTCTGGAAACAACTCTGATGGTTGTAAGTAATGGCGGTGTAGATCTGTCGCCTGGAGACTTCTCGACCTTGAGTATACAAATGGTATTGTCTTACTGTGAGATAATGCTTCTCCCTTAACTGAAAGATTTCTTCTGATCGTACCTTTCCGTTTCCCCATTATTATTATTATTACTATTATTATTATTATCATTATTACACTACCTTACACTAATCTGTTCGTTATTGTGCTTTTTTTTAACGCTCCCTACCCTTCTCTTTTTTTCGTTGCTTTTCTATTATCTTCAAATTCTCATTGTTTTGTGTGGTGCATATATATTTGGTGCCCTCTTGTACCAATATTTATGTGTTCAAATAAATAATAAATAAAAATACAGCAGGATTATTAATTGATATCAGAAGCACGTTTTAAAGTGAACTGCAACTATTCTGTAATAAATCTTTGTTTGTTCGAACAGAAATATCGAGTGAAACACAGTTACTTTCTGAATAGATGAGGCTAAACACATTAGCATAATGAGTTGAACAGATTATATTACTGTTAGAAAGCTGACTGACTTAAGGGAACCTGGCACCGAGTTGTTAAAGTTTGAACGCCAAATGTTTCTTGCATCTACTCGTGAATTTAGATAGATAATGTTAAGCAGTGACGGAAAATAAATGTTGTTCGTCCGACTGAAAGTTATGAATAGCAGTAGATGTTTATTAGTCCCATATTTCCATTTTACAATCTATCTATTCTCATTTAAATACACAGGATTGCATGGATCATTGTAAATCAACTAGAAACCATACCTTGTAATGCATCCATAAAGTAAGTTTGTATGCGACAAAACAAATAAATTCTTTCCAGGAAGATCACACTTATTACAAAGAGATTGAGCTCGATCCATGGCATTAAGATCTTCACCCAAAGGTAAGGGGGCACGTTTTTGTATAAGAATGACCACTAATTTACTTTCGCGACCAGCAAGTTTTGATCTAAATTCAGTTATCATGAGTAAATAAACAAAAACAAAATACCAACCGAACAGTTGCCACCATTTGAGCGCATTCAGTTGACCTTTCTCCCCATTGTGGTTCGTCCCAATCTAGATCGTAAAATAAAGCAACGAATGCAGGTATTTCTTCAAGATGTTTTTTCATCCAACCAGTTTTGAGTATGCCTTTTGGCATAAGCCATTCATATGAAGCCAGTTGCTGAAATATTAATAGACATTAAAGGAAAACTTATAAATTTTAGGGAAGGTGAAACATTGATAAATTCTCACTGGGACCACAGTCAAACTGAACTTTTCACATTTCAGTTCAAGATAAATGAACATCAGTTATTGTTTATATCATCTAAGGAAAGCTTAGAAATATGATCTTTCCGAAAGATTATTTACCAACAACACATCCAACTAGCCGATGATTGATCGAGAAATAACCTAATATGTAATTTTTTAAAGAATCATTCAAAACTATTAATCCTACTAATAAATACCAATACTGTAATAAGAAGCTAGAGTTAATCTGAAAAGTGTGATTTGAGCCATAATTTTCGACAAACTTCATGTCAGAAACTAAGCAACCATAAGATTAGCTTGTAAAAAGGCTACCTAAACTGATTAATATCTAGGCTTCCACAGTTTCTGTTCACTCCAGTACAAACGAGGCTTTATTAAATGCCTTTAATAGAATTTCACGAATCTGTAGTGCAGATGCGACTGAAGAGAATACGGAACTGGTGACTGAAACATCAACAATAAACAAATATCCGTTAAAGTTGATACAGCTGGAACTCTTCCTGATTGTTTCATTTAAAAAGGGGTGTGGCCCCCTAAGAAAACCACCTGCTTCTGTTTGGGCACCCGGGCAGTATCACAGCCCTCACACAAATCAAATGAGATCTGTGTGGCGCATATGTATTTGGTGCCTCCATGTACCAATATATCTATGTGTTCAGTCAGTTACGTGAAATTACATTATAAGATAGAATCAATCAGCATGATTTTGAAGTAGATTAAAGCCATCCATCGAAAAATATGTTGTATAACTGGTTGCTATTTAAAAGCCCATAATTCTGCATAGGCATAAACGCCATATAAATGATCACCATATTCTACTGTATTTACCAATTCACAAACAGGAAAGAGTAATCAAATTTCGCAATCAAAAACGTGATGAAACACGCTCCAAAATACCGTAATGATCCTTTGGTCTCAGATGCTTCAATAAACTACCATACTCCTTGGTTCCAAAACATAATTGAAACAGGTCATGGGATCGACCTTGTAGCAGCTTTGAAGGCTCGTATAGAGACTGTCAGGGGTGCACTTTTAAGCTCATAGAAGCTTGGTTATCAGAAAAATTAATTGTCCTTTAAATACAAAAATGTTCTTCCTAAACTTGGATCTGTCTTGACAATGTTTAATCTGTTTTAAGATCTAGGACGATGTGACAACTTAGTTTAGACTATTTTTTCCTACCTTATTTTTTAATTACCGCCATATATTTATTGAGATATTTTTTAATTGACCTTTATTAGTTTTTTGAATCTCAATGCCTAGAATTAAATATAAAATTAATTGGATATAAAAACTCGTTGTTTGGACATTTTATTCACTAACGAGAAAGTTACAGGAAAGCCCGGACTTAATGAAAGGACTGTTGTGCGATGAAAAATGGGGGACTATTGACTGGAACTTCATATATCTGGAACTATGAACTCGAAATACAAGAATCTTGCCAAGCTAGCTAGTTATCCGAACCGCATTTACGTGTTTTGACCAACCAATTTTAATGCCTATATCCGTGGGAATTCATTTGACCAACGGTAGATGAATTGGATCATTTATAAGAGATTATGTGAAACTCGATACGAAATGTATTTGACTTTATATTGTAGTGTCTTACTATTTCAATCAAAATGGTGAAATGCGGAAAACAAAAGCGATTACAACCAATATCCATTACTCCATAATGATGGCTATTCCACCAATAAAATATGAAAGCATATAACCAACTTATATAAGACAAGCGCATTTCATCCCATCTGAGACGATTATCAACATGAGGGTAATCCGAACCCTTCCTAATAGTCATATAACGAATTGCATAACAAGACTATAAGAAACATTAATTGAAACGAACAACAAACCTTGTACTTTGGCTTTGGAAACTGGTGGTCAACTGATTTGCAGCGAAATTTAAATGAATCTCGGTCATGGCTTTTACTAGTATTGAAGGCTCTCCAAATAGACCGATGGACTTGATTTTTTTCCGTATCCAAACCGGAAAATACGATCAAAGGTTTAGGCTTGCAGCATAGCTCATCCGGGAGTTTGTCAATGTACTCCATTTTTAGATCTGCATAACAAGAAAAGTAACTTGATGATTCAACACTATGTAGATAAAAGATAATGGGAGTATATTAAGTGGATCGGAAATTAGACATAGCTTTCAGAAATGTTAACACAATAGATGGGTAAGGATCTCCGATGTCCTTGAAACTCTCACGAGTTTTATTCACTAAACTTTGGATAAGTGGTGTGAGTCTCTGACTCGAGAGCGACCTTTCGTGTTAGCATTCATTTCAAGTCAAACGGATACTTCCAAACTGAATCCTAGTCAATAATTGCCAATGCGCTATTTGATGAAATAAGGTTATGTAAGTTCTAGTCAGAATGTTAGAGCTTATTTATTATCCCTTTGAATTTACACTAAGTACAGCCCATACGGAATTTAAGAAATAATTCCCACACAACTTCACTCCTATCCCGTGAAGTTAAGAGAGACATTTAGTCCGAAGTGCTGGTACCTAGAGACGGTCAGTGGGTAAACCGAATTATTTGCTACAAATGTTGTCTGAAAACCGTTTATTTTTTTGGCAAGGACGAACTTGTGGAACATTTTTTATCCTGGAGAGATATAGCAACGAATTATCTGTGAATACAAACTGATTATGTAGCGGTATTTTTTCAACACTTGGAAAATTTTAGTGCAAGAGGGCAGTCCACGACTAAGTCGCATAGAGTGAGGCGATAATTTTTCGGAAAAATAGAAGATGGAAGGTCATGTAAATAGAAAATACAATTTAATATAAGGTACAGTTTAGTTGAAAAACAGCTGTAATACATTCCGTCTAGTAAGGAAGGTTCATCTCATTCGTATGAGGACTGCAATAAAAAGCCATTAGACCGGCCACTGGCTTTTGTTCTGATCGTTGTCTGATGACATCAGGAGCAAATGAGCTATCTGATCCCTACAACTTCAAGTTAAGAACCCGCGATGGCCCAGTAGAAACTAATCCTACATGGTATCGCCTGTACTAGTATGCCATGTCACAAGCTAACTAACTCTTTGCTTTACTCCCATCATCGACAAGTAACGCATGGTTCAGAAGCCACCATCAACACTCACAACCACTCAGACATGAATGTTTAGACTAGTTCCGAAAATTCACCACAGGGTGATTGTAGTTACGGGCTTCTACCGATCTTACAAAGATGCATTTCGAAAATGTAAAGTACATACCATACTTAGTAAACTCAGTCTGTAGTAGTAAAGATAGGTCTATCGACTTATATTATTCCTTGCAATTTGTAACGCTGTGGAGGTTGGATCTCGCTTTGAATGTATGAACAGAAGTTATTGATATTACGTGTTCTGGTAGAGAATTCCAGTAATTCACTACTCGGTGTGAAAAACGAAGCTGCAGATGTAAAATATTTTATCGCGGTTTTTGAGCTTTATAATGTCCTCTCAAGTGATCTATCCTAAATAGAAAGGAAAGATAAATCATATTAAAACCGAGGTCATCATTTGATATACGGTAGGTCAGTAGTAGATCACTCTGTAACCTGTGGCAAGATGACGGAAGTAAGCTGAGACGTCGTAGTCTGCCTTTATAAGATAGACCAAAGAGACTTTTTACCATTATGTCCCCTCGCCGTTGAATATGCGTCTCATATTTGAAACAAGGACTCGCTGCCTGAATCCCATATTCCATCTCTTCGTCCAAGTAATGAAGTGATTACGAAAAGCCCTTAGGACCCTGAAACCTTTGACAGCAGAAGCCTTGCAGTTACTCAATTTTGAGGTCGTTGCTTATTATGACTCCTATATCTTTATATCCCATTATTTTAGGTAACACAACTCCACATATTGTGTAGTAATATGAATCGTCTCAGTTACCTATTTGCATCACCACACTCTTGATAAAGTTAACTTTCAATGATCACCTGCCCATCCATGTACCCAGTGAATTTCAGTCGCCCTGTAGTATTATCTTATCACAAATACAGTATGTGTCTACAAGTCTTTATGCCATCTGCAAAGAGTAGAACCGATGACTTTGCTACAACTGATAAGTTGTTTACATAAAATAAAAATAGAAGAGAACCGACGATTGTAACCTGGCTAACTCTACTTCTTACAAATCCGCACGTTGATAGAACCCCCAAACGAGAGACTTCGTCAAAGGCTCTACTTAGATCGATGGAAATCACATATACAGGAATATTCCTATCTTTAGATGCAGCCCGATCTAGTTTAATACCAAGCATCTGTTATTTTTACTCCATAGTTGGATGTGCTCTAAAATAAAATTATCAACTAATCAGATTGGACTATGATAGATAACAACGGGTATAAATGTACAACATTCGAAAGCGGGTTCACGGCTAATAACTCTATAACTTCCACTATCATGAGACTCACAAACGAAGAAACAGATGTTCATATTATTGCCTATGTACATAGTGACATCGCAGCCTTTCCCGCATCTATTCTTACTACTTCTCGCAAGTTCACTATGTGGAGATCTTCCTCACCATTATGTCGACGGATTTCTAGTCCGGTTACAGCCACCTTCCTGTTTATTCTATATTCTAGAGACATCATGTTTTATTTGAATATCGGTGTTACTATAACTTCGGGTAATGGTTAGCAAAATGTTCATACGACACTACGACTACCTTAAGGAGTCTAAACGGTTGAGATTCAACATTTAAATTGGTCGTCTTACCTATTCTCATCAACATTTTGGCCTGTACTCCTGCAGAATTACCTAGAAAGATACTACGAATCAACTGGAACCTATTCCCAAACTCGACCGCGCTTTTCCTAACATAACCTTGAACGTCCAGAATGCTTGTGGTTGGTTGAGTCCGTATATTCTAGCATGGTCCTGAGCTGTCTGTATGTTTATGTAGTTTGCTGATGTTTGAAAACCATCAAAGTAGTTGCTAACAATATAAACTATGTTTATTACGTGTCGTTCATTGCTACGTAACATTTTACGAAATATCGTTTGAATAATTATGTTGGAGTCTGTTACGGTCGGGTAAGTAAATAACCCGACTGAAAACAACCATACACGATTCCTTAGCTTATAGAGCAATCGAAATATCACTAAACCTTAGCCAAATCATCAGGCATTTGGGTCACCAAGTGTCGAAAAGTTTCTTACTTGTTTCAGAACACTAATGATCAGTATATAATTCTAATATGTTGCTAGTTAGATGAGACTAGGCCTCTGACATTTTCGAAATCATACACGCTTCTGATTTTTGAACCATGATCGTTGGACTCCAGCAAATTACCTACAATATTATTGTAGCGGTAATTAAATCCCCAAAAGAAATAGCTCTGTAAGTTTTCGACATTGGATGCTGACCACATTAGTCTTAATGGACTCATCTAGCTGAAGGCGCTCGGTCAAGCATCCGCACCAGATCACGTGTGGGAACGCTGTGCTCAACATCTGCCGCAATCGCTAGCCAGATAACTGCAAACGACCCTCGATATATTGATAGCTTATCAAATATATCTTCCATCCCCTTGCTTCTGTCTTTTGATTTTACTTGGTGGGTGGGCTTCATATTAGAAAGTGTTACTGGTTAAAGCGCTGTCAAACTCCGAATACCTGTGGCATCTTCATTGGTCAGCCCGACGTGATCTGGTACACCAAATTGCAAACTGTGAGTCTGTTCTATTTTGGGATTTTATATATTATTGTCTTATTTTAATTTTTTATACATTGTGATTTCTTTCCGTGTTTTCAGATATATATATATTTCCAACTCGTTCATTTTTCGTACCTGATATATTAATATGACTGAACAGACACCTAAGGTATTTAGGTTAAAGCCTGTGTCCTCACCTTCGTTCCAACTTATGCCCTTCTGGCCAGACAACATCTAAGCCTGGTTTTGCTGCGCATAAGCCGACTTCTACGAGCACGGTGTGAACGACACACGCGCACAATTCTTCGCAGTAGTCAAGGCACTACCGCGCGAATTTAACAGGTACGTAACACCTAGTATGTTTACTAGTGATGTTTCTGACCCATACAAAACCCACAAACATGCCATCCTTAAACGCGGTGGTTTAACCGATCGGAAAAGGTTAGACTGTAGCAAGCCCATTCCATTAATGTATTATTTGTCTACCACACTGTGTTAATTTCCATATGAGTATGATTGAGCGTGTGTCTGCACTTCAATCCCTATTCTATTCCCCATTGGTTGTGACACATAGATAATCAATAATTTATCTACACTTGATTGATAATCAAAAATATATATGGATTTTTAATACAGACACACACACTTTGATTTTTGTCTCACTCGGTGCTTGCTTGCTGTATGCTTGCGGATTTTACCAAGCTTTAACAATAAACTCTCTCTATAACTGATGTTTGGGCTTTTGAATAATCTCGAGTAAATCGATAATTCTACTAGAAGATTAAGCCTGCGTTAAGTACTCGGTTAATGAGATATCCTTTGTTGGAGTCGAATATAGAGGAAATTTATCTCAACAAACTTGATTAACCTCTACAAGACCAACTCCTTAACAACATTGACCTGCAACACGGCTCTGCAACAGACATGTTGCAAAGATGAGAGTTGTTGGCCAAAGAACCTTCGATGATGGCCTATTCAAACAGCTTTTCTTATCAAAACTTCTTCAACAGGTGCAAGCTGTGCTGGTATCGTTACAAAACAACGCCGTAGACGAGCTGGCTGCATCTGCCGACCGCATCCTTGAAATCACTAGATCTTCTAACGCCGGGGTTTTTTCAGTCGAATAAAAGCCTCAAACCACCCAGAATGACATAACAGAATTATGTCATACACTTACTCGCTATCTCAAGCTCCGTAACGACTGTAAACGGTCACACACCCCGCGGAGAAGCACATCACGTAGGCGATCTGTATCTAGAACTCGAGAGACGGAAAATCCTGATTGGTGCTGGTACCATAACCAGTATGGAAAGTCCGCAAGAAATTGCAGAAAACCCTGCAATTTTCCCAAAGCGAAGAACGTTTCGGGAAACTTCCAAGCCGCACCGCGTTAACGGCGACCGTAGCCGGCGAACATAGCCGTCTTTTATATGTCACTGATGTGATAACGAGAGTTCGCTACCTCGTCGATACTGGCGCAGAAGTTAGCGTTCTCCCAGCAAATTCTAACGACCGGCTTCACGAGTCGGTTTTAAATCTACAGGTGGCGAACGGAAAGCCTATCGCTACGTATGGCAAAAGGTATGTTTATCTTAACGTGGGTTTACGCAAACCCATTCACTGGATCTTTGTTGTTGCGCATGTTTCTTTGCCAATCATTGGCATGGACCTTCTACAGCACCACAATTTAATCATCGATACGCGTAAAGGAAGGCTAGTAGATGGAAGTACTAACTTATCTGTTTGCCTAACTTCTTTTTCTGCTTGCAGGTTATCTACTGTCACTATTAAGCACACGATGGACCCCTTCTACCAACCACTACTCGATAAATATTCTGGCATTTACCAATCGCAACCGAAATTGCCGTATTTAACCAGCAACGTTACACATAACATCACGACTACAGGACCACCTGTATTCTCTAAAGCACGCCGACCGGCCCACGAAAAGTTAAGGTTGGCGGAAAACGAATTCGACCATATGATAAACTTATGATTCATACGACCGTCAAACAACCCATGGGCATCTCCGTTGTACATGGTCCCTAAAAAGGACAGCAGAGATTGGCTTACAACTGGTGACTACCGGCGATTGAATGCGAAAACCATAACCGATCGTTACCCGTTGCCCCACATCCACAATTTGACAGCTACCTTGAAAGGTACAACTGTCTTTTCGAAAATCGACTTGGTAAAAGCTTATAACTAAATTCCTATGGCCACTGAAGACATTCCAAAAACCGCTATTATAACGCCCTTCGGACTCTATGAATTTTTGCGAATGCCTTTCGGTCTGAGAAACGCGGCACAGACTTTCCAAAGGTTCATAGATGACGTTTTTCGAGGTCTCAACTTCGTACATGCATACGTTGATGACTGTCTAATAGCAAGTCCGGACAGCGAATCACATCTCCAGCATCTGGACCTTGTTTTCGACCGACTACAAAAACATGGCATTACCGTAAACATTCAGAAATGCCAAATCGGAACCGACTCCTTAGACTTCCTAGGACACACTATCGATGCGCAAGGCATCCGACCTCTTAGAACCAAAGTGACGGCCATTCTGGATTACCCAGAACCGACCACCATCAAGCAATTGCGCACGTTTAACGGTCTGGTAAGTTTTATAGACGATTCATACCGAAATGCGTCCAAATTATGAAACACCTTACCGACCAACTTCTTGGAAATGCGAAATCCATCAATCTGGATGACACTACACGAAAAGCATTCTCCACGGTTAAGGAACGTATCGCTCAAGCAACCATGCTTGCTCATCAGGACCCTGAAGCGCCCATTAGTATCGCAGTAGACGCATCCGACTCAGCAATCGGAGCAGTCTTACAACAATGGGTTAACCACTCCTGGCAACCTTTGGCATTTTTATCTAGACGGTTGCTAGACACTGAATCAAGGTACAGCACATTCGGTAGCGAACTCCTAGCTATGTGTTGTGCTGTACGGCATTTTCAACACTATATCGAAGGCCTTGACTTCACCATTTTACCGACCATAAACCTTTTACTTTCCCTTTAAGCTCATCCTCAGACAAGTACTCACCACGTGAGTCTCGACAACTGGACTACATTTCGCAGTATACTTCAGATATTCGACACAGTTCTGGAGCAAACAATGTAGTCGCAGACGCCTTGTCTCGTATAAATTCCTTGAGCAGTTTCCAAGGAATCGAACTTTTTAAACTCGCCCAACTTCAAAAAGAAGACAGTGATCTTCAGCACGAGTAGTCCTCAACAACACTTAAACTGCGAATTAAACAGATGTGAACAGGTAAGGAAACCTTACTGTGTGACACATCTACAGGTAGGGATCGCCTAATCGTGCCAAAACACTATCGACGCAACGTATTTATTACGTTGCACAGACTTTCTCATACAGGTGTTCGTGCAACCATCAAGCTTATAGCAGAACGGTTTTGCTGGCCTGGTATGAATAAAGACGTGAGGGAGTGGGCACGTTTCTGTGTAAGCTGCCAGAAATCTAAGGTGATTTGACATAACAAATGTCCACTAGGCTCGTTTAACACTCCCGATGCTCGCTTCAACCATGTTCATTTGGTGAGACCTTTACCAGATTCAAATGGATATTCTTATCTTTTAACCTGCCTAGACCGTTTTACTCGATAGTCAGAAGCAGTGCCTATCAAAGACATCACTGCTGAAACAGCGGCCCGCGCCTTCGTCGAACGATAGGTAGCAAACTTCGGCTGCCCAACAACAAGCACTACAGATCGTAAACGTCAGTTTGAATGTGAACTGTTCCGTTGTCTAACCGCAAAATTAGGAATCACTCACTTCCGAACGGGTTGGTAAGCATTTTCACCGACAACTAAAAGCGTCACTATCAGCCTCAAACATTTCTCAGTGGACTGACGCTCTTCCACTCGTCTTACTATGTATTCGAAATGCAGTGAAAGCGGAAATTGGATACACTGCGTCTCAACTCGTTTATGGTACGACCCTTTGACTTCCAGGAGAATTCGTGAATCCTTCATCCTCTTCGTTGAACATGGATCTAACCTACTACGCGAACAGGCTTACAAACGCAATGCGTTCAGTTAAACCTGTTTCCATTCGACTGCAATCAACTGATGTTTTCGTTCAACCTGACTTACGATATAGTACGCACGTTTTCGTACGTTGAGACTCACATCAACGACCTATCGAATCAGCATACGAAGGACCTTTCAAAATTGTTCAACGCGAGTCTAAGTACTATATAATCGATGAGAACGGAACCAATGATAGTATCAGCATCGATCTCCTCAAAGCAGCGTATTTAGAAGGAAATCCTATTCACGAATTCTATTTGATCGTTAACTCTTGTTTAGATTCTTGTGTACCTCTTAAAACGTACAGGTTTACTAAACCTTACGAATTATATATACCAACTAAATATCGTAATAAACTAAGACACCTACAGAATCTTTGTTTCAAGTCAAACGACTTCACGGCAGCTGCACAAATAACCATAATTTTCAATGAAATTAAAGAGACACATAGGTTAAAAGCCATTAATGAGGAGATACTAGCACATAATAGTAACCCAAAAGTACAACACTTAACTCTACTTCTCAATAAACGCGCTAAAGTAACTCAAAATATTGATATACCATGCATCCAGCATAATAACACTTTTATGTACGACGCTAAAACTATGGCAGAACTTTTCAGTGGTATTTTTGCGAATGATGTAGGAACCACAAGTGGCTCTGGTTCAACAGTTACGTGCGTGACCAGCGACTCCATAAAATCTATCTCCTTCACATGTAAGAAAATTAATATGGCTATAAATGCCCTTAAGCTTTCGCGCGGTCATGGAGCAGACGGGATTGCATCCTTTCGCTACAAATATGGTGGTCCAGATATTCCACTTCTTCTTCTAAAGCTGTTTACTGTCTCAATGGAAACTGGTTCTTACCCTTACTGTTGGAAGACCGCTTACATTATACCACCAAATAACTATGCACAAGGCGATCATCCGGTAGACACCTGCAACAGGTCTGTGTGTAACCATATCGGCCTTAAAAACTTTGATACACATTCCAATAATCTCATCACTAATAGCAGCCAAACAGAACTCAGCTTCACACAAACTATCCAGATTTATTACCGTACAAATATTTAGTCAGTATTCCAGAAAATCCTGATCTCGAAGTTATAAAAAACGCCGAAAAAGTAATTAACCATATATCATCAGAAGTGTTAAAAAGACTTCAGTGTATGCAAAATGTTATTGTGTATAATATACCTGATAGTGCGAACGTAAAGATTGTTAGAAATACTCTACTACAAGAATGTGGATTGTCACAATCTTGGTGTGTAACAAGAAGATTACGTAAAAAACATTCTAAAGTCTCCTTTCCTATTCTATTTCACTTTGGTAGTACCACTGAAGCTAATCATCTCCTCAATAGTCAGTCATTACTAAGGCGTATTCCAACATTTAAAAAGATTAGAATCATCCATGATAGGACTGCTATCCAGCGTCGAATCTTCAATGGAACACAAACTAATCAACCCAGACTACGTAGCCGCGGCAGCTACAGCGCTTCCCACTGCATAAATCCTAAAAAACTATACACTACCCCTCCCAAAAACGGAGGCACGTCGGATGCTACTATTAGTCCTAGGAACAAGACAGCACATAAAGCAGCTGCGACCACTCATCCTCAGCCCAAACACCCAACTACCCCGAAATGCCAATCCACATATGCCTCAATAGTGCCACAGTATTGCCTCGATAAGAAGCCTAAAAGTAATCCTCCCAGATGCTCAGACACTGCTGTACGAAATAATGCTAAACTCCCTGTAAAAACCCACCAGTACTACAGCACCCCTAACCCAAAACATGCATCTTTTCATAACAGTAGAATGCCCTACAACAAACATAGTGAACTGGCAGTACCTACTCATCCTAACGTGAAACGACACTCGATAAGAACCACACCTACATGTGATACTCGTAAGTCACATAGTGTGGACCTTACAAGCTCCATGAACCAGCACACAACTACACACAACAGAAACACCTCTCCTGGCAACAGAATCAGGCAATCCTTCTACCCTTACCAGAAACATACTACCTCCCAAACTACTCATAATAGGACTAGAATTGCCCACCACACACAAGGAAGCCATAACATTGGCCTACTTGGGAACCCACCTACTGACTCTAGATACTATCTAAATCAAGCCACCCCATACAACTCCTTAATTCCCCCTTAATTCGACAAATACACCATCTCATCCTTTTTTATCTCTCTCCCCCTCAACAGTGCTGCTTTTGGGTCTCCAAATGTTGAGGGCGATAATCCCATTACTCTGAGATCATCTATACACTCCGACCCTATGGGGAGTGGCACACCTTCCTCAACGTCGACAGCTGTCTCTAGTCTTAAAAGCTCCTTGACTGTACCTCCTGATCACTCCCCGAACACACTACCTAACCATCCAACTCTACCTTTCACTCTTAAACATACTCCTTTCACCAAACTAACTTCCAACTACCTTTCTCGCATTAACCCTATTGGTAATAAACTAAATGCACATCAATATGGAGTCCACACTCCCAATCCTTCTTTAGCACATGGCGAAACAGACGATCCACTGGGTTTGCAACATATACTTCTACTAGACAAACACTCACCGTACCTGACACTTATGTTAATCAACGCTCGATCTGTACAAAGTAAGATGACACATCTACGCACCCTACTACTTTTAAACAACCCCTCACTTGTTTTGATAACGGAAAGTTGGCTGTCCTCCGATATCACAGACACATATCTACAAATAGACACCTATGAGCTCTTCCGCTGTGATCGAGTCAACAAGAAGGGTGGTGGTTGTCTTGTTTATGTATCTAAAAATCTGAAAGCGGAAACCTATAGCGACAACATCCTCAGTAAACTTCCTGATTCGATATGGCTCACTGTGCACACTCATGAATGCAAAATACTAACCGGATGCATATATCGAGCTCCTAACACACCTAGCTCAACTGGCACAATTATAAGTGAGTCATTTGCTCAGGCTGCCTCGCTTGACTTCACTTACATAATTGTTTGTGGTGATTTCAACCTACCCACCATTAACTGGACGACACACTCTGGCCCATTGTTCTTTGAAGGCATACTTAGGTCCTTAGACATACACGATTGGCAACAACATGTACACCTGCCTACACGAAATCACAACATTCTTGACTTGATATTCTGTCATAATGTCACATCAACATCAATAGTGGTTGGCGAAAAGTTTCACAACAGCGATCATAAAATAGTCCTCTGCACCCTTCCGATTCTTGCCATGTGCAACAAACTAAAGACAATAAATACACGTTTCCAATATCGAGACTATGCAAACGCTGACTGGGAAAACTTTCAATTTCTAATAAAGCACTCTGACTGGAGCAGTTTCTTTACCAGTGATAACCTCTTAGAAACATTAGAAATATTCAATACCACCATCAAATGTGCACTAGACACTACTATACCCTTTAAAATTGCTTTTAAGACAACTACTCCCTACATAAACCAAAAGACTAGGTCTAAACTGCGTAAACTGAAAAGGACGTACTATATATCAAAATACTTCAGTGCCCTGCACCAGATATATTCTGTACTTGACGGGGTACAAAGTCAACACGACAAGCATAAACAGGCAGAGGAACATACTGCGCTCACTGCTGCATCTAAAACCCATGCCTTATGCTGTCTCCTCGCAAAACGCATAAGAAAGAACGAAGATCACAACATTCACTCCCTACTGCACGATGGAGTGACGTATAATGACCAAACCATCATATGTGAACTATTAAGTGAATGGTTTTCCCACAATGGGAATACATCTCATGTCACAGATATCAACACAAAGTGCACCTGCAAAAATTATCTTAGTACCATAAACTTCGACATAGGGAGTATACATACCGCCATTAAAACCCTTAAGCCAAATGTGAGTTCTGGTGCCGATGGCATCCCCTCAATCCTTTATAAAATGTCAGGTTTGGACATACAGACGCTATTACTCAAAATATACACATTATGCGTAGAGACAGGTACATATCCGGAAACCTGGAAGGTAACGTATGTTCTTCCAAAACACAAATCCGGACCGAGAAACCTGGTCGAAAACTACAGACCTATAAATATCACTCCAGTTATATCACGCATAATGGAAAAAGTGATAAAAAATCAACTATCTGATCACCTACTTAAGGAAAATCTAATAGACCCGTCACAACACGGTTTCATTAGAACAAGGTCGTGCAGTACATGTCTGATCGACTTCTTTAACGAGGTTACTCCCATACGTGATCAAAAGAAACTGGTGGTTATACGATATTTCGATATTAAGAAAGCTTTCGATAAAGTACCTCATAATCTTCTAATCAACAGACTTAAGTCAGTTGGAATTATAAATGCCCTTTTGCAATGGATCACGTCTTTTCTTACGAACAGATACCAAATAAGCAAGATTGACTCTACAACATCTACACCTCGACCAATATCCAGTGGTGTTGTGCAGGGTAGTGTCTTGGATCCGTTGTTCTTTATAATATACATCAACAGTATATGCAAATGCTTTAGCACAGGTAAGACCTACCTCTATGCCGATGACTTAAAAGTCATCAATAAAACCGACATTTGGGATGTACGTAGTACTGTGCAAACAATCCAACATGAACTCAACATGGTAGACGACTGGTGCAAACGCTGAAGGTTAGAGCTCAACTCAGAGAAATGTGGCTGGTTATGTATAGGAGACACGTCTCTCAAAATAAAACTAACAATTAACAACAACACACTGTCCAGACTGGCATCAGTAACTGACTTAGGGGTACACTACTCACAACGTCTTAATTTCTCTGAACACATCTCAGCCAAAGTATCTAAAATGCGGAAATTGCTTGGCTTCATTCTCCATAATTTCTATAAAAATGAATCCAAAATCCTTCTTTATAAAGTTTGTGTAAGACCTATAGTGGAATACTGCTCGTTCTTCTTTTCCAACCTACGCCTATCTGATATACTAAAGGTGGAAGGAATACAACGAGACTTCACCCGCAAAATACTTAGGGCTGAATCGGTCGTTGACTACAGTTTCCGATGCCAAATCCTAAGAATAGCACCTCTTCGGAAGAGAAGGCTTAGGTCTAATTTGATTCTCTACTTCAAACTACTCAAAAACCTTACTTATTCAACATGTAATATAGGTCTTGCCCGAAATTCACATGAATATGTACTTCGAAACAAAGTATCTACGGCCAAAGTTGAGAAATACAGATCAAAAACTCGGGAAAACTTCTTCCTCATCAAGTATGCAATAATTTGGAACAGTCTCCCCTCCGAAATACACATGGTAGATGAATTACATACGTTTGTAAGACTGCTTGATCAAGCCCTCATTTGCACTGATCTAACACATACGAACAGATCTGCGCCCCACTCAGATATCATAGGCTCTCTACATGTCTAAACCAAAATGGACTCCAAGTTCAGTTTGCCTTATTTTTCCTACTTTGCAGTTGTTTTAGTTACTTTTCCCACTCTATTTCTTCACTTAAAGTAGACAGGTAACTCACTGGACCTGCTGATACTGTACAACTAAACTCGGTCGCTAAGAGACACTCACTACCACCCTAAAAAGTCAAGAGAACCGCGCAATCGACTGCCTACTACAGATCGAACTGTATCTTTGAAGCCTGTTACCCATCAACTGGTTAGAACAACACAAAAGAACATCAGCACCAAGTTAGTGTGAGTTTATCCTTGTTTATTGCTTATTTGCTTTTTACTCTTCTGCACACCATGTTGACTAGCAATTAATGTTATTCCTCCAATCGTTACCTAATCTACAACCCATATACTTCTATATTTTCCGCCCGTTTTATTAAACTACTATCCTACATTACACCCCATTTAATTCTTATACTTTAATAGGCAAACTACACTTTATACTATAGCCAATTAAAGCACTGCATCGATGCCTTACCCACAGTTCATAATTTGTAACTGCCTAATAAGCTTGTAAAATGGTACTTATAGAAATAGTGTTTTCCAACAGATTGTGAAACAGAGGATTGTGTGAGGTATGATATATATCCAAAAATAAGCTTAAATGAGCCTAATATCACAAAAGGAGGGAGGGTGGAGTTACTGACCAGCAAGCATTGATGGTGAGGGCGATGACTTCAATCCACCCGTGTTTGTGGGGCAGAACATTTTGTATGTATCAGGCGCTCTATGACTGAGCATAAGTCAATCAATCTGTGATATAAATTATCTTCCTACGCTCACCACTCAGACTCATGTTTCCAATTTTATACTGGATTAGCTATTCTACTAGGACAACCTATAACATGCTAACTCGGACTTTTACACATGGATTGTGTGGCTGGCATCGGATGAAAAAAAGAAAGAAAGAAAAAATCAGACAACGAAAGATATAGTTATTAATATTTTCAACACTTCACCCTCTATATGCACACTCCTTTCTAATAAACAACTTTCCCTGTACCAACCTTAACTTCCCTTCCTTCATATGAGCTTACTCCAACTTGTTAAACATCACAATTCATTGTTCTTTATTACTACATTCTCTTGAATGGAGCCTCTGACTTCATTTCACTCTAACAAGAGATAATATGAATTTAATCTAATTTATTATACCTTTGTCTGTTCTACGTAATGTTAAGCAACGTTTGGAGTCCATATCCAAGTGCCTTGTTGCTCTGCTGTTTCTCTTTTTTATTTTCTTCAGAATCTTGCTCCGAGGGCACAGCTATGGAACTTCTAACGTCTGGAACAAACTTGACGTATGCGTCAACTGGCAACGCTTCAGGGGTATCGTCCACTGATGGGGGTTGCGAGCACTTGAAGGTCAAACTGTCTCAAGATGATTAGTGCGTCACATCGACAACTCGTGAAGTTTTTTAGAGGCGGTCAAATCAAGACATTTTTAGATTTGAATTGAGTTCAGCCACACCATGTCTGATAACGTCCATCCTTCAAGTAACGAAGATGATGTCATCGTAATGATGCATGATATAGGACGAATCTTCAATGATATTATGTTATCTCGGAGATTTACAAGTTGGGACAATTTTGAGACCTGTTTGAAAGAAGTACATAAGGTAATATTACTTCTGTGGTTAATGGTTATTTTTGTAGTATACGTATACTAGGTACGTTATGTCAGTATGTCAAAAGAACAATGATGACCCAAATCTAAAATGCGTTCACAGTGGTACCCAGGTTGTTGAAATCACATTGTAATTAATTGAGCTTAGACATTAAAAATATCAATAACATTTTACAACGTGTTCAAGCAAACACTGAAGTTAAAGTACTAAGTGAACATGGGAATATATCTATGATTTGCTTCAGTCGTAGGGAGCAAGTAGCTGTTTACCACGCGTTCCCAGAGGTAATATGTATCGACTCGACTTATTAGACCAACAAAGTTGGGTAAGTAACGAATCGCAATTTATTTATCTTACAGTTTTCCACTGTTCCAGCTAGTGGTGACTGATAGTCTTGGGCAAGGGCACACTGTTATGTATGCTTTTTGCAAGCAAGAACCACGAGATGTAAAACTATTGGAATGCTTCAAAGATATAATGTGCTGTACTTATGATACACACACTTTTGTTATGGATTCGGCAGCAACCAAAATTTCAGCAGTGCAGTCTACGCACAGTCATGCCGACATAGTACTTTGTTCATTCCATGTCTTAAGAGCATTTTTCAGGAAGGTAAGTGTTAGCTGTTCAAATTATTTTCTGTAGTTCCGAAATCCTGATGTACGCAAATGCTTGGAACACCTTGTAAAGACTAGACGGTCTGATACACGAGCTTCGTTTTTCGTAACGCATTATATTAATTTTACTCAAAAGTACGAACATCTGAGGATCCATTTCCCACGGGCGTATGATTACATCAAAGATTACTGGATTGCCCGGAAGTCAATGTGGGCCCGTTGTTACCGGCGACATGTATTAAGCCTGGGTAACCACACGAACAACCGTGTCGAAAGTGCTCATAAACATCTAAAAGAATGTCTTAGAAGAGGTGATTCTCTGCTATTGACGCTCTGGAAAATTTAGAGCAAAACAGATACTGACCTACGTTTGCGTCCATATGACGCTGTGAAGGATCTTCAACGTTTTCCAATTGTTGAGGTAAGAAATATAGTTAAATGTTTCATTAGTTCCAGGTTCCTATGTCATTTCGAACTCTTTTAAATGAGTTCACATCTTTTGCAGCTAAAATTGTAGCTGTAAATTATAAACGTGTTAGGTCAATGAGACACGAATGTATAGCAGGGGAATACATCCGGTGCTACGACAAGGGTATGATGTATGTTGTTGGTACTTCACGTGCACCATGTGCTTGTGAGCGTTTCAATGACTACATGCTACCCTGTGGTCATATTCTGTATGCACATTCTAAAGATCTAATAATTGGAGGTAAGTGTGTGTTCCTTTTTCTCTATAAGCATTGTAGACTTATTTCGACATAGCAGCCGGTGGACAAGGAAATATATAGTGGACTTGGTTCTTCGTGCGATGGACAACATGTCAATCTCTACCGGGAGTGATGATCTGCTAGAGTTCACTAACAACTACCACTCAATCTATGCTCTTAGTGAACCCTTGGCAAGTAAACTCATCCGTTCATGCTTCGAAGCATCTGAAGACATATGCGCACAAGTGATGAGTTCAATCGGTGCTAATGATGAAGCTACATCGTCAGAATCCATTGTTAACACTGACCATAGCTATGCTTCTTGATGACAAGAAGTTCTAATATTGTAATCTTTTTAGTTTTACATAAATTTATTTATATGGGCATTAACTCATTCTTATAGCGTTACGGTAGGGAGAGTGTACTGTGAAGTCTTATGTCGCTGTGAAAAAGGGATGTTGTTTCGCGTTCTTGTGTAATAATTACCAGTTTAGCGCACACGCGATTAGTTATACGCACTGTTTACCAAACACTGCAACTTTGAACGTGATTTACTATACTACTAGGTCGAATTTTGACGTGTCACGATAGGTAAGCATTGCCGTAATTAAAACACTGATGTGTTATAAATGAGAACGTTTATTAAAGTTGAAATCCAACGAAAATGATCCATTATTGAATAAATTCCAGTTCTTAAGAATTGTTCCAATTAGGTCGGTGAACACTTGCGAAGCCAGCTGGAAATAAGATAGACAGGAAATAACTATTACAATATAAATGTTTACCCAAAACTAATATAAAAAGAGAAACCGGTATTCAATTACAAATCGAGAGTGCATTTGGTACATCACGCTTCTTTGCTTCATATATATATAAAGACTGCTATGTGAACTTACTTTGAATCGTCTTGTATAATCTGCAATTATTGATGCCTTTTTTATTTTAGTCTCACGCAAGGTATAATTAATTGTCATTTACGGCATCAGCATATAAGCTAGCCAGGCTTTCGGTGATTTTCGAAGATCATTATATACGATCTCACACAATCTGGTCACCTGAGATCAAGATATCTTGATTACCCAATCAGCCAAAACTGTAATACAGAAGGGAAAAACGATAAATGTTATCATGGTATCGTTAGTTGTAGCGCAGTTTTGGTAGCCTTGACGACAATACAATTTTTATGACAATATATGCTTAGATAATGTCATTTCAGATAAAAATAAACGATTTCTCTGCTCTGTTTATATAGTTAAGTAGAAATAATCGCCAGTCTGCGATGCAAATATGAAAAAACTATTATAGCAGCACCTGAATAATGAGTTTTCAAGGACTTCGCGATACCATGTAACGCAAAATGAAAAAACCCCTTTTCACTTAATTATGAAGACGGGAAATGATTTTTCAAATTTAATTATAATAAATTTCAACTTTTGGCTGTGCACAAAGCAGAAATGAAGAAGTAGCGCAAAAAATTGTCGCGATACCCCTGGAGCGCCGCCGCGTCAACTCAAGGCCATGATTTATAACAAGCGCTCTACGAGACTACTTTATAACAACTATAAACTTAATAAGTTAGGAAGCATGCTATGCTCGAACAAATTTTATAATTTGTAGATCATGCCTGTAAAAATGGCGTGTACCTGCTCATGCAGAAATATATTATTATTATTATTATTAATATAAATCTTGAGATAAGACTGACATGAACAATTATCGGCCAATAAATATTACTCCAGTAATCTCTAGGATTATGGAGAAAATTGTAAGTAATGAACTTTCCAACTATTTACTCGCTGGAAACTTTATCAATGATAGTCAACATGGATTTCTGAAAAATCTATTTTGCATGACATGTCATTTTGACTTCTTTAATTTAGTCTACTCTCTACGTAGCCAAGGATATCTAGTCTTAGTGCTATATCTGGACATTTCTAAAGCCTTTGACATGGTTAGCCACCAACTTCTTATAGGCAAACTTGCATCTTATGGGGTTCAAAACCATTTGCTAGATTGGATTGATTCATTTCTCAGCAATGGACATCAAATAGTTAAAATTAACTCTTCATTGTCTAACGCAGTCCCTGTTAGAAGTGGTGTAATACAGGTTAGTGTCTTAGGCCTTTTGCTCTTTTTAGTGTTTATCAATGACATTTGTGAAAATTTTTGTGTAGGTAAGCCCTTTCTATATGCAAATGATCTTAAACTAGTATATTCATTTTCTCCACATGAGCTAGAAAATATGCAAACTTGCAGTAACTTGGAGCTTAACAAGCTAGCACAGTGGTGCTTAAAATGGCAACTGGAAGCTAATACGGCTAAATGTGGATGGTTATGCTTCAGCGATACATCACTTAACCTACACCTTACCATAAATAGAGAAATGTTATCTAGGTTACATACAGTAGTAGACTTAGGACTTAGATACTCCCAAGACTTTACTTTTACAGAACAGATATCGAAACAGACCTCCAAGTCACAACAACTAGTAGGTTACATAGTTCGAAACCTTCATAACAATGAGTTACGTATTTTAATGCACAAAATTTGTGTTCAACCTCTTCTAGAATATTGCACGTTTATTCTTAGCAGTGCGCACATAAAATATAAATTAAGGCTGGAATCAGTATAGAGACGATTTACACTGCGTATTCTTGGAGCTGATTGTACCTTAACTTATAATTCTAGATGTAAAAAACTAGAGCTAGGCCCTTTACAGAAGAAGAGACTCAAACTAAATCTTATCTTTTTCTTCAAACTACTTAATAAACTATCCTTTACATCCAATCACGCAATTCACTACACAGAAACTCCTCATTATGAAACCCGTAATTCCTTGGCACTAGTGAAACAAACTTATTCTAAATGATCTCTTTATATGAATTACTTTGCCTGTAAATTTTCTAGACTCTGGAATAGCCTACAGCAACATATCCGTACGATAAAATCACTCCCATTATTTGTACGTTGCATCGATGCATACTGCTCCTCCGAAAATGCATTGAATGCTCTAGCACCTGCAATTGTATCTCACTCCACAAGTATTATTATAGGAACTTTAAATGTTTAGCCATCTTTATTAGTGCATTCTCTGGATAAAACCACCAACTTGCTGTCACTTTATGTTAATACCGTCTCCAGCTAGTTTAACTAATTTGAATATCATCAACAGTATATCACTGTGTCACATGACATACGCATTTTGATAGATCTGATTGACATATTTCGGTAATTACTGCTTTGTTGTTCCGTGCTCTCTGTTTTCGTTTTAATTTCTCTAGTTGTACGTATTTATCATTAAATCAATCTGACACATGAAATGACCTTAATTACACCGTTTATAAATCAACAGGCTGTCCAGTTAGGAAATATTACATGTTCCCGGCTGGTGCATTGGATCGCTGTAATACCTAAACAATTACTGAACTAGTAAACTTAAAACTCCTATCACATGTTTGTTCTGTACATATTATGATATTATTTATATCAAATTGATCATGCCTGTAAACTGGCGTGAATTCTGTAATTATCATTTTTTCAGAATAGAAATTATTATTATTTTGTCGTTTGGTGAAAAATTCCTCAACAAAGAAGTTTCCTTATATCTTGGAGGGTTCTAGACAGTCGATGTTTATGTTACCTTTAATTCCGTTTCTGTCAATAATGTAGTACTTACGTTTGAGATAAAGAACTCCTAAAGCTGCTTCTACAGTCATTTCATTTCCAGGACGTCTGGAAAAGACGGTTAAAAGAACGATGAAGTTTGCGAGAAACGAAAATCTTCATCGTACTTTTACGTTCTTTACTATATTGTACTCCATGGTCCCTTTTAGTAAGGAAAGACGACCAGATGCTGCTAAACCTAGCAAGCTATTAGAAAAGTGTTTACCAACGTAAAATTCGTTGGGTTTAAACTTCTGACATGCCACGTCTTAGGGTCATCACTACCCCAATAGGGAGGAGTGATCTGTAGCGGTGAATATATCCCCAAAAGAAATAGCTCTGTAAGTTTTCGACATTGGATGCTGACCACATTAGTTTTAACGGACTCATCTAGCTGAAGGCGCTCGGTCAAGCATCCGCACCAGATCACGTGTGGGAACGCCCTGCTCAACATCTGCCGCAATCGTTAGCCAGATAACTGCAAACGACCCTCGATATATTGATAGCTTATCAAATATATCTTCCATCCCCTTGCTTCTGTCTTTTGATTTTACTTGGTGGGTGGGCTTCATATTAGACAGTGTTACTGGTTAAAGTGATGTCAAACTCCGAATACCCGTGGCATCTTCGATATTCGATGGATTTGAGATTGTTAGAGCCACGCTAGGGTTAAATTACATCTTACTTTAGGGTTTTGGCGGTTTATTGTTACCGACAACCATAGTCTACCAAGGACTTCTTAACCAAATGGGTGCTGTTTATGGCTTTATTTCCTCTCTACTTTTTCCCCACCTAGCCTGCCGTTTCTTGTTACTCATGACAGCCACATCGAGACTTGAAATGGTGACGGTTTTTTCCGTATATTTAAGTACTAATTTAGAATCGTGACTACCAATATCCAGTGGTATTTTACTGATTGTTCGTTTTTATGACGGTTTTTCATTTCCATGATTTACAGTCGGACACTTGGTTCGTTTGTCACAACACGTACTACACTGACACATTCTTCGCTATCAGTTTTATAAGTGCAGTCACTAGTGTATGAACGAACCTTTAAAGCGTCACAGGATGGATTTAAAGAAAATTTAAAACCATAACGGAAATAAACAAAGATGGACAATGGCTGGCAGTGGAGCCCAGGATGCGCGTTTCGTCCTATTTGAGACTCGACAGCTGTATGTACCTGCATCTCAGAGTTCATGTTCACTCTGGGACTCGATCTCATTACCGTTCGCTTCAAACGCCATCACGTTATCCACATAGCTACTTATCCCTAGATACTCGAAATATTTCAAGTAGACCACATGTACGCACAAAAGCAAACTTAACTCACAATACGTATGGAACTGATTACTCATTTACGTCTGTTACTCCTCATGGACGAGCATAGTCCGCTAACCAGCCTTCTCCACCCAACTCTTTCCTGGTCAGGGTCACTTAACTACTGCCTTAAACGTCTTTCATGAATTGTATCATTGCTGATGCTCGCCTTAATATAAAAAGGTCTTACACCTTGATGAGTGAGTCAGATACGTTTCGGTTATTATTTGTTACACGCCATTACGCCCAATCTTACGTCGCTTCACAAGTATGAGAATTATTTCCGGGCATTCTACATGAGATACCACAAGAGAGAGATTTTATCACAAACGTCCAAACGATGAAATTTACTTTAACGAGTTTAGCACGTATTACTAGCGTTCACTAGAAATCAGGAGAAATCTGAAACCATAACACATCATTGAGGATGGGCGAATGCCACAGTAACAAGAACGCGGTGTACTAGCACAACATATATATTTCGAAAATTATAAAACGCTGTTCGGGTACAAATAATGAAAACCTATTGTAAAATAGTCTTATCCGTCGTTCTGAAGGTTCAGTTTACGTAAGACTTGTTCCTCTTCTTCCAGTGCATGCTCACTTTGCCGCCATGTAAAAAGAAAAAGTAAACTCACTTTAGAAACGTTACATGTAGTGATTTTTAATACCGTTACTAGAGTTCAGGTTAAGACAACCGCAAAGGATTTTCAAAACAATTAGTCTCTTTGATAAATTTCGATAATGCAATGAGAAGACCAAGTTGATCAGAATTGTGATCCATTAGCGCAATACATTTCGAAAAATCTGATCACACATATACTTGTTAAGAACATTTATACATGAAAATTAAAAGGCCAACTAGAAAGGTTAAGGGTAAGTCATAACAAATGAAAAAATATTAAAGTACACAAAAAAATGTGATCACCGCTCTGGATAAAAAATCAGTATTACTAGAGTACCAGGTCAATATAACAAGTTAGTTCAAACATAAGGACTTTGGGGATAGGTTCGAGAAGTCCGAAAGCCGACTACGACGAATAATATACTTGATTTAACATTTGCAATTAACATAGATCCTCTCTCAGTGCACATTAGTCACGATTTTTTGTTAGTGATTATAGAAATTAATCGGCTATTATTCATTCTCTAAATACTATAAAATTGAACTCTGAAGCTACAAAAATGTACCAGAGCAGACGGTTTGATCAATAAACCTGGACGAGCACTGAAAATTTTGTTCCATGATTACCATGGGTATCTCATTTCACCACAAATAATACTGACACTGTGCTTTCGGACTTACATCACAACCTGAGATATTGACTTGGCTGCACTGTTTTAATTAATGGCCATGTGGCTTAAAGCACTAATGGGGGCCAGAATACTTTTAAAAGTTTTAGTAGAAAGCTGAGAAAATGAAAACACCTCTGCCACAAGCATCATGACACGCATGAACTTCACAATATACTTGACTTGGTGGACAGAAATGGTTCATCTAAACGCAAGTATTTTTTGACTGTGGAGAATAAAGCCCTAGGTAGTAAAAGCCCACATTTATCAATACATCGGCTTTTCAAATCCTGTATGAAATCGAATTCTAATGGCATAACCAAATTTTTTATGGTTAGTGAAAGTATCGTTAACGACCCTGATATTATTTGTGAAAAATTCGGCCAGCATTCCTCGCAATGCTAAAACAATGAAACCGAAACCTCGATCAGTACGTTTCCAATGTTGACATTTAGACATCTATCCAAAATTGATTCAATATCCACCAACATCAAGCAGACTATAGCTGTGCTGAAAAAGTCCTATGATCATAAACGTGACAGGATCCCTTCATCATTTTTAAAATATGGTAGTATTTATTTCCCAATATTTTATTTAAAACTGTTCAACCTGTATACGGACTGTGGAGCCTATTCACCACTTGTCACGCCTAGATTCAAGACGAGATCTTGTAGAGATATTACTAACCATACTCTCATTAACCTGACATCATCCACAAAAGTTATTATCATTTTTACTTTTGGTTAGCCTGATTAGCCCATCCCAGTATTGGTTTATGACTAAATGTTTATACTTCACATCGCACCATGAATGTTTTGATCAAATTACCCAGAGAAGAGATAATAATAATGATATATATATTTTGAAAATAATAATTACAGAATTCACGCCAGTTTACAGGCATGATCAATTTGATATAAATAATATCATAATATGTACAGAACAAACATGTGATAGGAGTTTTAAGTTTACTAGTTCAGTAATTGTTTAGGTATTACAGCGATCCAATGCACCAGCCGGGAACATGTAATATTTCCTAACTGGACAGCCTGTTGATTTATAAACGGTGTAACTAAGGTCATTTCATGTGTCAGATTGATTTAATGATAAATACGTACAACTAGAGAAATTAAAACGAAAACAGAGAGCACGGAACAACAAAGCAGTAATTACCGAAATATGTCAATCAGATCTATCAAAATGCGTATGTCATGTGACACAGTGATATACTGTTGATGATATTCAAATTAGTTAAACTAGCTGGAGACGGTATTAACATAAAGTGACAGCAAGTTGGTGGTTTTATCCAGAGAATGCACTAATAAAGATGGCTAAACATTTAAAGTTCCTATAATAATACTTGTGGAGTGAGATACAATTGCAGGTGCTAGAGCATTCAATGCATTTTCGGAGGAGCAACGAAGCTACACCGTAGGCTGGGGTGTAATGATCTATAATTAATGACAACGCAAAATGCTGCCGTCATTCAATAATAATAATATTATATTTCTGTATGAACAGGTACATGCCATTTTTACAGGTATGTTCTACAAATTACAACATTTGTTGGCCTAAAATGATGCGGTCGCAGTGATACATTTACGCTATTACATTGATGACGTGACACAGTGATACGTGGTTACAGTGAGTAATGTTTAAAATAAAGAGTTCCCTAGACAACTTTCGACGGGATAGACGTGTGATAAGAAGTGTTAAACGACAATCCAATAAGCAACCGTATAGCTATGATTATCAGAAGTATTCGGATTATTGTATTAACTAGGAATTCACGAAGCAGTACGCCTAAGGCCAAATAGAAATGGATGAGCACAAATAAACGTATTGCATTTAGAATTAGAAATCAACTTTTAATCAACCATTAGCCCATAGAAACAACACAATAACCTGTAAACTATTCAGTGCCACATCAAGATTAACCAATCTTTCAGAAAATTACGATCCGTTTACATAAGTTTTAATATTTGAACATAAGCAAATTTACGAAGCACACAAACTGCTTTATTGACGTGTGGAGTTGTAGCGTGACGTCGAGTCGCAGTTGACTATGATCACCACTACAATGAAACTACGTGCCAGTTACTGCGTAAGATCCTTTCGTAGGCCAAATATGAGAAGGCAATTGAAGGTTGCAGTAAGATGTATTTGTTGGCGATCTCATGGTATCGAAAGAATACCGAGATCGTGCAGAGAGCACAATTGGGACTACTGAGCGTACGCGAGTGCGTGCAAGGTCACAGTCAACGGAAGAGTGTATGTTTTTTAGTACAGTTAAACAAACAAGTACAGTGAAACATATTAACACAGAATATCGATAATTAATCTCACACATACATACATACTTATACACACATACAATTCATGTTGCTAATGATAATTATTTCCATGTGGCTGAATTTTTCAAATTATTTGTAGTTAACTGACTCATTTTATCCTATTTTACAAAAATCAACATCGAAATTTGATTGGTTTAACACAGTATAGTTATGATTCTTAAAAGCTATATATTTCTTTGATGATTTTGATTTTGATTATTACCCTGAAGAAGTTCAGACAAGTTAGCTGGATGGAACGTTGGAATTATTTAAATTTCAATCGCTGAGATTATTTCAAATATAATTTTCATATATAATGAATAATTTTTTCCACTGTACCAGTCGCGTTTTCTTGATAAAAGTAGGTCACTACAGACGTTTCCCTTGAAACATACAATCTAATATGTGTCCTAAATTTTTCGTACAGTCAAATCATCAACTATTAGTCAGTCTTACTCTGCCGCAATGTAAAAGTGTAAAAGTAGTCTCTTGTTAAAAAAGTGTACCATGAAGACAAGAAATCTAATTTAATCAGTAATGGTTTTGGATTATCTAGTTGATGTTTTTGACCGAGTTGTGTTCATTTTCAGTTGAAGTATGTGACTTCTGAGGTTCATACGCGTTGCACAAGCTAGTGACTAAGAGGATAACGTATCGAGCATATGTTGACAAATGTACTGAATTCGAACTCGGAAGTGAACTGTAACATCCAGTTGATCAGTCTCAAATGGGACGAAATGGACGTCCCAGATTCCACTACTAACCGTATTTTATCTATCCTATGGGAGACAAGAAATATTTATTTCTTACAATGTATGGTAGATCACTTCAATCATTTCAAATTTGAGCTGTCAAGCAAAGTTAATCACCAGAACATAAGATTGAGTAAAGCAAAACCGACTTAGTCTACGAAATATCGAGCAACAGAAATGATTTAACTGAATAACCACAATTGCAATTCGATATAATTAAAAACCTTATCTTAAAGCAAGAAAAACATGATACATACGTGTGACTGGACTGGGATCAATAACTGTCAAGACGTTGATTCGCCCGCTATGTCCGTAGTTAGGTACGGGGTTATTTGTTTTGGAGCATGCTAACGGTTTTATTGCTCTGTGGCACCCAAAGTAACTTTGAAACCGAGATTCCTTGAGTTTTGCTAATGAACAGCCGGTTCATTCATCAATTAATGATCTACTACACGGGAACTAATTGATTTTTAAGGAAGTGAAGTCGAACGTAGCAGAAATCTTCCTATCTGCCTATTCTGACCCAAATGTGTGTACAAAAAGTCTACTATTAATTGGACCACAATGAACACTAAGTAAAAATTGCACTGTATGCTACAACAGAACAACGAGGATACAAAAAAGGCATGCACAACTCATGACTAAATTATAATTAATGTAGAACTGCAGAAGCTATGAAAATTGGTTCAAAATTAAAAGAAAGCTTATGATTAAGGAAATAAGACTACCATACTAATTAAATGTTAGTAACTACAAACTACGAAGTAATTCTATCCCACTCCACTCAAACAGTAAATATCGCAATCTTTCATTTCTTCCTTATTCTTTTCTTCAAAAAAGTAACTTTATGGTTATGGTGGGACATAGTACCAACTTTCTATAGATCACATGTAGGAGTGATTTATCAACACAAGTACACATACAGACAATGCATAAAGAGTGTCACGACTGCTAGCAAACTTGGAGGTTTATTTAGTGGAATTTCTTAATGATGAGATGTGCAAAGATAACCGAACTTGGCGATGCTGGTAAAATTATATTCACCAGCCGTGAAGAAGTGATCATGAGAAGAATGATGTTAGACGGACAAAACTCCAAGTTTCTTCCCGGGATCTATGTTGAAACCCAACATTTAAAATTTATGTATTTTCTGCTGTACGTTGGTTTTTTTATTCTGAGAGCAATTCGAGTTTTGTTTGATAAAAACATCAAGGTATGGAGGTCTCTATTTTCCCTTTGATTCCGAAGCCCAATTTGAAGAAGTAGACCAATATTACATGAATTTGAACCTATGACAACGAAGCCAAATTTACCAAGCATGAGTGTGTGGGAAAGCTGTGAAAATCAAAATTTTTATTGAGTTTGGTATAAGGAAATTCTCTGAAGCAATATCATTCAGAAGCTGTCAAATTAAATAGTTTGTGAAATCTCCCATCTTCAAAGGCATGAAGTGTTTTATATTTCGGTTTGTTTTCAATTAAAACTGAAGAAACAGTGTTATCTCATGTGGAGCATTCCATAGTGTTTCAGACTTATTTTTAACAACTAACATTAAGATTTGGTTAAACATAATTAAAGACCTCAAGCCATCATCAGACAGACAGAATATTGCTTATATGTTGGGACACTCAACTTGTTTAGTAAATGAAAATTTTACGCTTAAGTGAATACATTTTTGGGGATTATAAATATGTGCTGAAATGTTCCTCTTAGTATGAAAGACAATAAAGCACTGAACTACAAGGTGTTTTATGAAATCGTCTAAAAATAATACTCATCTACTTTATTGTTCTTGACAATTCGGCTTTCCCAATAACACTCAACGTAATTAATCGAACAAAAATGTTCAAAATGAACTCATTTCCGATAACGTGACTGACCGAATTCTAAAGTGGTTTCCAATCAGTAAAGTAAGGTGTGAAGTATATCAATAAATCTGTTCTTTCGAAAATAATGTCATGTTTTATCACCGTTGTTTGTTACAAGAAACTATTGTGGTGGAACAGGACGAGAACTCAGTCCAGATATGCTAATAACAAACAAAGACGGAATAGAGGAGTGTAAATGGAAAAAAGGTAAAAGTAACTCTCAAAACAAGATTGCATATTATTAGACTACAAAGCAAAAACAGCTGTTATGTAGTCAGGGTTTATTCTTTTTTGGTAATTGACACAAATTGAACTCAGTCGATTACTTAATATTCTAGTACATGTTTGATGCCGACGACGTAACGATGAATATAAATCCACTAGAGGTATTTGGAGGCAATTCAAGTAAATAGTCCCACATAGTGAAAAGAGGCCAAAAAGGGTATTAGAATACTATTAAGCCCTCCAGTCATATCCCATGACCAGTAAAATAGGTAATAATTCGCTCTATGGAAAGGTAACGGATGTCTAGTAAGTGAAATCTATTGACAGCTGTTACAAATAAACAATAGATATTGAATATAAATTTGATAACACATACGCCGTCATACTAAAAGGAAATGTAGGCTATTTTATTATTGATACACAAATTGTTAAGTTTGCGTATCACCATACTATTGGCTGCATTAAGAAAAAAAATATTCAGTAGAGCATGTAATTTGCAAATTAAAAATTTTGTTTACAGATATGCTGAAATATAAAAGTCACATTTTTTGAAACTGATGAGTTTAAAAAAAACCTGTAATTTAGCAGCGAACGTATGTCTAGTTTTTAGAGACAATTCAGAAAGTCAGTTTGCAACGGACTATATGAAAATGTTTAATGTTAGGTTCCCTTTTAGCCCAAAGAGAAATAATGTCAATTTTGTATTTCTGAAGTCATGAAACACTTTCTCCTAGTGATTCAATGAAATCTAGGAAATACTCTCTATATAGAGCTGTCCACTCGTATTCACTAAAAGAAATCAGTCATCAGAAAATAAGCGGATAATTTGTAAGGTATCGAAAATATACGGTTTATGAACGCTGGACTTATAGGGAGCATTGCTTAAGTAAGTTATACATGTTGATTGACTTATTTCTAAGAAAAACTTTCTGTCCCATTGATCATTCAAGAACTGATATAAGAATGCGTTAAGAATTAGACGGCGTATTATGTCAACCTAATGACAAGTGATATAACATGTCTCTCAGTTTACCATATTTTTAGAAAACCATGTAAACTAATGAAAAACACCGGAAAACCATCTATTTAACCCAAACTTATAAGTTATCACCCCTTATTCCTAACCTTATTCACATGTTTTTGTATCCTTCATTTACTTACATTTCATTGTTTCTCTTCACGTTTCGGACTTTGATGTACAACATTTTGCTATTCAAACAAAAGTGGAACCGTTTGTAATGAACTAGATATTGACGATAATTAGAAGTGTTCGAATTAATGTGCCAACTACGAATTCCCGAAATAGTGTAATTTAAGGCAGTACGGACCAGATGAGTACAACTAAATGCATTATATTTGGAATTCGTAACAATTGAGCAATCAAGCATAATTGAATCATCAATTAGTACAAATACTCTAATATTTTTATTCATTGACCTATGTGTGCTGAATCACTTTGGGCTTTATTGGACACCATTATTCAATAACGTAGTCGGAAAATAAGTTTTGTTCTTTAAATTGTCAAAATGTTTTCTTACTTTACTAATACGTTTCAATCATTTTGTATTTAAAACAAGGATACTACGAAGCTAACAGATTTAAGCAAACAGATATTTCTTTTCATGTATATAAAATTTATGTAGCCTCTGAATGTACTATACATCATTTAGTAAGAAGAGTTTACAAATACTAGAAACATTATACTGAATTTAGGAAGTATTCATAATTTCATAAATTTCCTTAAAAATGGACAGTAAATTAATCAACAAATAAATCGATGATTTTATTTCTATATAAAAAGAGTAAACTCGATTCATTTACTTCAGTAGAATAATAAAAATAATGTTCAAACTTTCCGTAAGTTACACATTAATAATTATTTTTAATGCTGATTTCTTTTGTAGTTGATTTTATTTGCTGTATTCATTCACTGTTGCTATTCTTCAGGTAAGCTTTTTTTATATATGTGGTATAGTTCACCAGTGTAATTGAGTTATTATTAAATGAGACAAGTTTATTAGCAATAAAGTATTATAATCATGATATTTTATTGATGTAAATATATTTTAAAAAGTTGAATCCAATAACTCATTATATAAGTTATAACCTACTAAATTCATAACAGTCTATTCTAAAACAAGAATGATGGTACATTTGGTACACCAAAGTTACTTAAAATTAGTCCCCCCATATATATATATATATATATATATATATATATATATATATATATATATATATATATATATATGCTTAGAAATATTATTTAGAAACCATTGGACATTTTTCTTATTCTCATAATTATTACAAAGTATATCTTGAGTGCAACTTAACTATGATCATTAAATTAGTATGACGGAAAGAGACAATCAAATATCCATTGTATATATTCTAGAATGATTTATGTTATTAAAACAAAAATGAATTTTATTAATTAAAACAAATTGTTGTTTATCGATAGTTATCGCCTAATGAATATTTATTGAAGTATGTATGAATACAAGCAAGTATAAAACTACCTATTTATATACCTATCTAACACATACAAATTATTTAAGGCATAAAATGTTTAGAAATTCACATCATATTAAATACAGTGTTGCTGACATTACTGTTCTAAGTTAATAGCGCTCATAGCCTGATTATTTTGTTTGCTACAGTCCAATGATTTTCGTATTTCAATTGCCACTCATACTCATGAAACCAACTACATTTTGGCGATACATGAAAATCAACATCAGAATCTACCGTTAGTTTTTTTGTACAGCTTGTTTTTTTCAGATTTCAAATAAGTAAATCAATGATCAGACAGTTACACAACTAATGTCAAAGCGTTGAAAATAATGGGTTTTATGTTGATAGGTAGGTGTACATCACGTGGTTGTGGCACAAGCGACTGACTCAACAAATGAGTAGAGACTTTGGATAAAATTTCTTAGAGTTGTTCAAAGCTGCTCCGTTGCATTCATTTGGTATCTTTCAACGGTTTTTGATCTTCAAAATCTTATTGCTGATAGCTGCTCGTTTGTTTTCTTTAGTAAATCTTATTTTCCACTACTGATACTGTTACCCTTTAATTCCTATGACATTTGTTTTGATAGTTTCATCGCACTTTACTGCTGTGGTGGCAACTTTAACAGATGCACATGCAAGATCATTGTTGGCCACTCCATAGTTGGCCTATAGATAGAAAGAGCAATAGTAATACCTGTGTTTAATACTCACGGTTCATTTCACCTCTATTTGTTGTCACAAATGATCTCTCATAAACTGAATAACATCTGATTTATATTCTTTCACTTTTGTAGTCCATGAAGATTATGAAACAGACGCTGTAGTGATAAGTAGGGGTAAGCTGAATAAAAATCTTTTATTTAAGCTCTTGGTTTAAGGGTGATTATTGTGACTTAACTGATCACTCATGTAGCATATGAATAAGTGGTTTCAACTTGTGATTATTACAAATGTGAATATATGAACTAATAATATAGCTAAACTTTCACTATATAACCTCTGAAATTCGAAATCTAAAAATGGCACATTTAATTCAGTTTTATAAAGCGAAACATAATGATACTGAAAATTTCACTCTGACATCTATTCTGCCATTTATAAGGAGGCAACATCATCTATTTGCCTCAGCAGCAATAGGTCTCAATATACACAAAGGGAAAAGCAAGATTCTTCTATACAACACAGCATATAACAATCTAATCACGATTGACGGAGAAGCTTTGGAAGATGTAAAAACCTATACATATTTGTGCAGCATCATCGATGAACACGGCGGATCTGATGCAGACGTGAAGGCACGGATCGGCAAAGCAAGAGCAGCATATCAACAACTGAAGAACATCTGGAACTCAAAACAATTGGCAACAAACACCAAAGTCAGAATTTTCAATACAAATGTCAAGACAGTTCTACTGTATGGGGTCGAAACCTGGAAAACTACGAAAGCCATCATCCAGAAGATACAGGTGTTTATTAACAGTTGTCTACGCAAAATACTTCGAATCCGTTGACCGTACACTATTAGCAACAACCTACTGTGGGAGAGAACAAATCAGATCCCAGTGGAGGAAGAAATCAGGAAGAAACACTGGAAGTGGATAGGACACACATTGAGGAAAGCACCGAACTGCGTCACAAGACAAGCCCTCACATAGAATCCTCAAGGTCGAAGGAGGAGAGGAAGACCAAAGAATACATTACGCAGAGAAATGGAGCTAGAAATGAGAAAAATGAACAAGAATTGGATGAAACTAGAAAAGAAGGCCCAGGACAGAGTGGGTTGGAGAACGCTGGTCGACGGCCTATACTCCATTGGGAGTAACAGGCGTAAGTAAGTAAGTAAGTAAGTAAGTAACATCGTCTATTTCAAGATAATTTCTCAAGTGAATTACTGGACGTCAATTAGTTAAACTTTAATTTTAAAATATTTCAATCTATCAGATCTGACAAATAGCTATCATAATTATCTCACGTCCACTTTTATGAACGCAATGCGAAATACATACTTGAACTATGACTGCCACTCAGAACGAGATTGGTGACTTAATTTCTATCCAACATAGAGACTGTCACTCAATAATATTTAAACAGTAAGATGAACAAAAGTTTATAATAATTTCAATATTTCCCTCAATTTACTAACGCAACCATCGTTCGATAATGTAATAGTGTATTTTAATTAACAAACGAAAGACCCTTAGGGAGTAAGTCGACTCGACAGATATTCAGGTTGTCTCATCAAAAGTGCTTGAGTGAAGAATGGAACGTAAAATTTCAGTTTTATTGACAAAACGTGGTCGCTTATCAGGGAGGTAGGGATTGACAACATTTTCCATAACATTAAGTTCAGTTACCCCAAGCCATATCTCGAAACGTTTTTGCTTATTTCAACGTTTTATAGCATCTGAAGTAGTCCATAGAAATTCTCGTAAGCAATTTTTATAATTAATGCAAATCTATGAATCATTACACCTGGTGAATTATGACTTTTTTATAAAGCGTGTGATTTTCTATTTTTTAGTCCTGTTAAAGGTTTCTTGTTAATAAATTTTCCCATATACAGAATACACGGGAAAAATATGCGATGTACTGAACAAATCCTGTTATGCAAACTAAACATCAGTCAAGATCGAAAGAATTGATAATGAATGGCAAACAACAGCAAAACAAAAAGCAAGAAAACCGTAAAAAAAATAATAAAAAAACCTTGATAAAAAGGACGAAGAAGAAGTTATAGCGAAAGAAATCAGAAAAAATACAAACACAATAAAACTTAAATAAAAAATAAACAAAGAAATCAGCAAAAAATAAAGAATGAAATAAAAATAGTTTACTCAACACATAATCGAGAAAACTAGCGTCAATGTGTAGCATAGTTGTGTTTCACAGTCACGTTTGTCATACTTCTCACTGACTTTACACAGTGGATCGCCACCGGAACCGACATCACCGCATAGGTCCTTGAATGATCGATGTTATTGTGAATCATGCAGCCTCCATGTTTGCATCACACTTGACGACTTCACAAAGTGATTAGTTCATCGTCGAGCAAATATGTTTAATTCTGGATATGATTGTTGTTTGACTCGTGTGGACGGGATAAGCTCACTTGAATTGCCAGCAGTCCATCCACTTGATCACACAGTCCAACTGTCGTTTCCTTCTAATGTTTCAATAAGTCCACGCTTGCTGTTGTTTGTCCTGTGACTAACTCCCAACACCTGCTCCTCAGATACAAATTCTTAACCTGAATTCCTCTCTCAGTGTCGATTCACTACAAGGTTTATTTCGCATGATTTTCAGGTTATCCCACAACTCGTAAGCCCAGACCAACTAGAAGACGTGAGTTCAGTCGATTGCTTCTAATTGTCGTTCATTGTTAATCCATGCACAAACCGATATCATAATAGCACCTCTCTTGATTCAGTACTGTCGCATTGTCGATCGTGTCGAGCAAAACACTTTCGTCCGTTAGAAACAACATATCGTCTCGATACCAACCGTTTTCATTAATCATATTTGGATATTTTGATCAGGTTCATCAAAATTACTGCCATCATATGTTTGCATGGAATTTCTTGCGTTATTTAACTGGTGTTTTCCAGCGTCAAATTTCTGTGTTTAATTTTGCACTGAATCTCGTTTGTATTTCGGGGTTGAGAATTTGTAGCAGTGTTCCACACGACAATCTCGTGTATCACATTACACAAACACGCACAGTTGATTTGTTTAGCTACCTCGAGTGTTTGAAATCCCCTGTGTGTAATCCACGAAAGCTAGTGATGCAAACCAGAGTGAAAAGTCATGTAACTAAACACGCACTCAGATCACATTCTGATTAGCTTCACATTACGCCATGCAAAACAAGTCGGTGAGCGTCATTCGCACAAATTTGAGATGTCGTTTCGTCAATGATTCAAGCTGAGAATCACTCCTGAATAGGAAGTCCTGTAAGCGAATCTGTGAGATCGCGTCATTCAACAATTACATTTTCCCCCACTTTCAGTATTATAACTAGTTGCACTTTACTCCACTCCACTTACAGCTCATCCGACCACCCGTGAAAACAAACCAGAGAGAAGACGTGAGTAGATTTTTTAAACCAGTTATTCATATCGCTCATCAGTTCATGCGAATTTCCGTCATTCAATCGTTTCACAAATGAACAAGAGCTTTCATCACATGATTGCCTGATTTACAATCGATTTACATTCCGTTTCAGCCGAACATTGACTGGTTTGACGCACAAACAGTTTTCTTTTCCTTTGTGATGCGAAGGATTGAACAACTCGACACCTCCATTTCATGTTCAGCATGTTTGTTGTTCACGCTGAACGTTGTCGCACATGCGATGTATAAGCGCCAACCAGATATTGAGGCACCTGTATACACTTCGATCCACTGTATTCCTCCCTTGTTCTGAGATCGCTTCACTCTCAAATATCACTCAATTAATTTTATGTGAGCGACGATCGGTGGTGAAATCGAAAGCCCAAATCATTCGAAACTGCCCACATCTGTTCAACTATCGTTATTGTGTAGCATAGTTGTGTTTCACAGTCACGTTTGTCATACTTCTCACTGACTTTACACAGTGGATCACCACCGGAACCGACATCACCGCATAGGTCCTTGAATGATCGATGTTATTGTGAATCATGCAGCCTCCATGTTTGCATCACACTTGACGACTTCACAAAGTGATTAGTTCATCGTCGAGCAAATATGTTTAATTCTGGATATGATTGTTGTTTGACTCGTGTGGACGGGATAAGCTCACTTGAATTGCCAGCAGTCCATCCACTTGATCACACAGTCCAACTGTCGTTTCCTTCTAATGTTTCAATAAGTCCACGCTTGCTGTTGTTTGTCCTGTGACTAACTCCCAACACCTGCTCCTCAGATACAAATTCTTAACCTGAATTCCTCTCTCAGTGTCGATTCACTACAAGGTTTATTTCGCATGATTTTCAGGTTATCCCACAACTCGTAAGCCCAGACCAACTAGAAGACGTGAGTTCAGTCGATTGCTTCTAATTGTCGTTCATTGTTAATCCATGCACAAACCGATATCATAATAGCACCTCTCTTGATTCAGTACTGTCGCATTGTCGATCGTGTCGAGCAAAACACTTTCGTCCGTTAGAAACAACATATCGTCTCGATACCAACCGTTTTCATTAATCATATTTGGATATTTTGATCAGGTTCATCAAAATTACTGCCATCATATGTTTGCATGGAATTTCTTGCGTTATTTAACTGGTGCTATCCACCATCAAATTTCAGTGTTTAATTTCGCACTGAATCTCGTTTGTGTTCCACACGACAACCTCGTGTATCTCATTACACGAACACGTCACAGTTGATTTGTTAGGCCAACACAAGTGATCGAAATACTCTGTGTGTAATCCATGAAAGCCGGTGACGAGAACCAGAGTGAAAAGCCATGTGTCTAAACGCGCACTCTGATCACATCCTGATTAGCATCACATTACGCCGTGCAAAACAAGTCGGTGAGCGTCATTCGCACAAATTTGAGATGTCGTTTCGTCAATGATTCAAGCTGAGAATCACTCCTGACCAGAAAGTCCTGTAAGCGAATCTGTGAGATCGCGTCATTTAACAATTACGTTTTCCCCCACTGTCAATATCTTAACTAGTTTCACTTTACTCCACTCCATTTACAGCTCATCCGACCAGTCGTGGAAACAGACCAGAGAGAAGACGTGAGTAGATTTTTTAAACCAGTTATTCATATCGCTCATCAGTTCATCCGAATTCCCGTCATTCAATCGTTTCACAAATGAACAAGAGCTTTCATCACATGATTACCTGATTTGCAATCGATTTACATTCCGTTTCAGCCGAACATTGACTGGTTTGACGCACAAACAGTTTTCTTTTCCTTTGTGATGCGAAGGATTGAACAACTCGACACCTCCATTTCATGTTCAGCATGTTTGTTGTTCACGTTGAACGTTGTCGCACATGCGATGTATAAGCGCCAACCAGATATTGAGGCACCTGTATACACTTCGATCCACTGTATTCCTCCCTTGTTCTGAGATCGCTTCACTCTCAAATATCACTCAATTAATTTTATGTGAGCGACGATCGGTGGTGAAATCGAAAGCCCAAATCATTCGAAACTGCCCACATCTGTTCAACTATCGTTATTGTGTAGCATAGTTGTGTTTCACAGTCACGTTTGTCATACTTCTCACTGACTTTACACAGTGGATCACCACCGGAACCGACATCACCGCATAGGTCCTTGAATGATCGATGTTATTGTGAATCATGCAGCCTCCATGTTTGCATCACACTTGACGACTTCACAAAGTGATTAGTTCGTCGTCGAGCAAATATGTTTAATTCTGGATATGATTGTTGTTTGACTCGTGTGTACGGTGTAAGCTTACTTGAATTGCCAGCAGTACATGCACTTGACCAGACAGACCAACTGTCGTCTAATTCTAATGTTTCGATAAGTCCTTGCTTGCTGTTGTTTGTCCTGTGACTAACTCCCAACACCTGCTCCTAAGATACAAATTCTTAACCTGAATTCCTCTCTCAGTGTCGATTCACTACAAGGTTTATTTCGCATAATTTCCAGGGTATCCTACAACTCGTAAGCCCAGACCAACTAGAAGACGTGAGTTCAGTCGATTGCTTCTAATTGTCGTTCATTGTTAATCCATGCACAAACCGATATCATAATAGCACCTCTCTTGATGCACTACTGTCACATTGTCAATTGTGTCAAGGAATACACTTTCGTCCTTTAGAAACAACATATCGTCTCGACATCAACCATTTTCATCAATCATATTTAGATATTTTGATCACTGTCATCATATGCTTTACATGGAGTTTCTTGCGTTATTTAACTGGTGCTATCCACCATCAAATTTCAGTGTTTAATTTCGCACTGAATCTCGTTTGTGTTCCACACGACAACCTCGTGTATCTCATTACACGAACACGTCACAGTTGATTTGTTAGGCCAACACAAGTGATCGAAATACTCTGTGTGTAATCCATGAAAGCCGGTGACGAGAACCAGAGTGAAAAGCCATGTGTCTAAACGCGCACTCTGATCACATCCTGATTAGCATCACATTACGCCGTGCAAAACAAGTCGGTGAGCGTCATTCGCACAAATTTGAGATGTCGTTTCGTCAATGATTCAAGCTGAGAATCACTCCTGACCAGAAAGTCCTGTAAGCGAATCTGTGAGATCGCGTCATTTAACAATTACGTTTTCCCCCACTGTCAATATCTTAACTAGTTTCACTTTACTCCACTCCATTTACAGCTCATCCGACCAGTCGTGGAAACAGACCAGAGAGAAGACGTGAGTAGATTTTTAAAACCAGTTATTCATATCGCTCATCAGTTCATCCGAATTCCCGTCATTCAATCGTTTCACAAATGAACAAGAGCTTTCATCACATGATTACCTGATTTGCAATCGATTTACATTCCGTTTCAGCCGAACATTGACTGGTTTGACGCACAAACAGTTTTCTTTTCCTTTGTGATGCGAAGGATTGAACAACTCGACACCTCCATTTCATGTTCAGCATGTTTGTTGTTCACGTTGAACGTTGTCGCACATGCGATGTATAAGCGCCAACCAGATATTGAGGCACCTGTATACACTTCGATCCACTGTATTCCTCCCTTGTTCTGAGATCGCTTCACTCTCAAATATCACTCAATTAATTTTATGTGAGCGACGATCGGTGGTGAAATCGAAAGCCCAAATCATTCGAAACTGCCCACATCTGTTCAACTATCGTTATTGTGTAGCATAGTTGTGTTTCACAGTCACGTTTGTCATACTTCTCACTGACTTTACACAGTGGATCACCACCGGAACCGACATCACCGCATAGGTCCTTGAATGATCGATGTTATTGTGAATCATGCAGCCTCCATGTTTGCATCACACTTGACGACTTCACAAAGTGATTAGTTCGTCGTCGAGCAAATATGTTTAATTCTGGATATGATTGTTGTTTGACTCGTGTGTACGGTGTAAGCTTACTTGAATTGCCAGCAGTACATGCACTTGACCAGACAGACCAACTGTCGTCTAATTCTAATGTTTCGATAAGTCCTTGCTTGCTGTTGTTTGTCCTGTGACTAACTCCCAACACCTGCTCCTAAGATACAAATTCTTAACCTGAATTCCTCTCTCAGTGTCGATTCACTACAAGGTTTATTTCGCATAATTTCCAGGGTATCCTACAACTCGTAAGCCCAGACCAACTAGAAGACGTGAGTTCAGTCGATTGCTTCTAATTGTCGTTCATTGTTAATCCATGCACAAACCGATATCATAATAGCACCTCTCTTGATGCACTACTGTCACATTGTCAATTGTGTCAAGGAATACACTTTCGTCCTTTAGAAACAACATATCGTCTCGACATCAACCATTTTCATCAATCATATTTAGATATTTTGATCACTGTCATCATATGCTTTACATGGAGTTTCTTGCGTTATTTAACTGGTGCTATCCACCATCAAATTTCAGTGTTTAATTTCGCACTGAATCTCGTTTGTGTTCCACACGACAACCTCGTGTATCTCATTACACGAACACGTCACAGTTGATTTGTTAGGCCAACACAAGTGATCGAAATACTCTGTGTGTAATCCATGAAAGCCGGTGACGAGAACCAGAGTGAAAAGCCATGTGTCTAAACGCGCACTCTGATCACATCCTGATTAGCATCACATTACGCCGTGCAAAACAAGTCGGTGAGCGTCATTCGCACAAATTTGAGATGTCGTTTCGTCAATGATTCAAGCTGAGAATCACTCCTGACCAGAAAGTCCTGTAAGCGAATCTGTGAGATCGCGTCATTTAACAATTACGTTTTCCCCCACTGTCAATATCTTAACTAGTTTCACTTTACTCCACTCCATTTACAGCTCATCCGACCAGTCGTGGAAACAGACCAGAGAGAAGACGTGAGTAGATTTTTAAACCAGTTATTCATATCGCTCATCAGTTCATCCGAATTCCCGTCATTCAATCGTTTCACAAATGAACAAGAGCTTTCATCACATGATTACCTGATTTGCAATCGATTTACATTCCGTTTCAGCCGAACATTGACTGGTTTGACGCACAAACAGTTTTCTTTTCCTTTGTGATGCGAAGGATTGAACAACTCGACACCTCCATTTCATGTTCAGCATGTTTGTTGTTCACGTTGAACGTTGTCGCACATGCGATGTATAAGCGCCAACCAGATATTGAGGCACCTGTATACACTTCGATCCACTGTATTCCTCCCTTGTTCTGAGATCGCTTCACTCTCAAATATCACTCAATTAATTTTATGTGAGCGACGATCGGTGGTGAAATCGAAAGCCCAAATCATTCGAAACTGCCCACATCTGTTCAACTATCGTTATTGTGTAGCATAGTTGTGTTTCACAGTCACGTTTGTCATACTTCTCACTGACTTTACACAGTGGATCACCACCGGAACCGACATCACCGCATAGGTCCTTGAATGATCGATGTTATTGTGAATCATGCAGCCTCCATGTTTGCATCACACTTGACGACTTCACAAAGTGATTAGTTCGTCGTCGAGCAAATATGTTTAATTCTGGATATGATTGTTGTTTGACTCGTGTGTACGGTGTAAGCTCACTTGAATTGCCAGCAGTCCATCCACTTGTCCAAACAGACCAACTGTCGTCTAATTCTAATGTTTCGATAAGTCCTTGCTTGCTGTTGTTTGTCCTGTGACTAACTCCCAACACCTGCTCCTAAGATACAAATTCTTAACCTGAATTCCTCTCTCAGTGTCGATTCACTACAAGGTTTATTTCGCATGATTTCAAGTTTATGGTTTGTATATTTGTGTTCGCATTTTATTATTTTTCTTTTTATATTGATTTCATCTTTTCCGTTGTTTCATTACTCAATTGTCTTTTATTATGTAGCGCTGTGTTTTTATTTGGTTCTTTCCCGTTTGTTTTCTAGTTTATTATCCTACAATTTCGCCGTTTGGTACGTTAATCCTTTCGGTAACTCATTTTGTGCTTTTATCATCACACATATTTTCTCGTTTACCTTACTCGTTCCTTTATGTTTCCTGTTTTGTCTTCTGTTCATTATTATATTCTGTTATTGTGGTATCTGTGTGTTTTGAACAACTACTTTTTAAAATCTCATTCATTTAGTCATTTATCCTTTCTTCTTGATATTATTGTACAATTCTTTGTATACTTAGTTTTATTTGAACCTTATGTTTCATACTTTCTTGTATAAATTTCCAACGAAAAAAGTGAATAATAACAATTTCAGCATGAATGTGTCTCACATTCATAGAATAAGCTACATCGTTAAATCGTTTTGCGGTGTATACTCCATATAAAATTTCGTATGATTATTCAACAAAATCAGTTGTTGTAAAGTAAAACTCTTATCGAATCCTTTTGTTTCTTTAAATTTCAGGACCGTTCGACTTCATTCCATATCCAGGTAATTGTTCAATTTCATTTCCACTTTGTATCTCACACATTTTCGTTTGGCGAGTACTATCACAGCAGTGGTGAGTGTTTCCAAACTTCTGTATTTGTGAGAATGGCGTCTACGCACTTAATCGCGATACTTGTTATTAGATTACATAAGACTGAATGAGTTGTTTAGTCCGAGGAATTCAGGTTTCTTACATTGTTCACTCGCGTCGTTGTCTAGGAGAAGGAAATTTTAGCTTTTTATGAATTAGAAAATTTCTGAATGCAAACGGCATGAATAGAAATATCGTTCACAGATGCTTCTCTGTTTGCATGATTTTCATGAACATTGTAATACAGAGCGTCCACATAACATTGATTGGTACTTTGTTTCGCTGATGGCCATTCAATGATGAACATGAGAGACGTTTTCATCTACTTCAATAGTACCGTGAATAGACTGGTTTAGACTGTGTGTTGTCTTCTTAGTAGTTGTTTGCAGACCAATGTTAATTTTTTGCCTGATAAACTCAGTTGACGGAAGTCGCATCATATAATTAATGTATATCTTTTGATCATCATAATTTCTGCCTTTCTTTCATACTCGCTCTCTTTCAGGACCGTATGGTTTTATTCCATATCCTGGTAACTTTTTAAATTCTTTTTGGTTTATCATCAAATATATGTACTTATCTGACTAATGTGATTATAACTGTAGATACATTAAGGATGCTGTTTTTATCAGTACATTGTTGACAAACTTGATCAAGATGTTCATATTATTCAATGTTATAGGCTTGAAGAATGTAGTTTTGCATAGGAGGAAGATCGAGATCCGTTTGAAACGTTTTTTTGCTTAGTACTCGTATTGCATTTTCCACATCTCCCATGTTCATAGCCTACCACATTTTGTTATACCTGTCTGCAGCTTGAAACTATTGAAATATATCCATCATGTTTAGTCGATGACCGAGAACTGTGATAAATCCCAAACTCAAACAAAATAATTGTCTGCTACTGTTAAGATTCCAGTCGCCGTCTTCACAATATACTCGTGACATGTAAACTAGAGATGTAAAATCATAGCTAAACAGTGAATGCTTTCAGACGTAAATGATATATTCTGTTTTGACAGTAAGCGTGCACAAAATTGGATGAATGACGAGAAAGTGGCCTTTCTTAAGTAGCATTCTGCATCAATCCACTACACGTTGTATTGCATAAACAACGACAAGGTGACTTTATTCTACTTATTTCATTTACAGTTCCATTTGTACCTGTAATCGGCTTCTTCAGTCCAGTATACAACGGTAAGTAATATGAGTACTAGCATGATTGATTAAAAAACATAGATTTCATTTACAGCCAAATATCAAACTCAATTGAAAATATAAAAAAAGAATGTATGAAACCAGAATGTGATGATTTTTATCAAATAAATTCATTTCTATTTAACTAAATTCTCTCAAAGTACATGAGAACGTGATACTAACAGCATCATTATGCGAAAACGAATAATAATTCAGGGAAAACTGAAAATTGAATAGGTAAACAGAAATACAAACAAAAAGATTTAGAAGCACAAAACGATTTCAAAAAAGAGAAAAAAAGAAAAAGAAAGAAAAAAAGGGAGCGCAAAAAAACAAGAGGAATTCCCAAAAACATTAGTTAAACAATATAAGAATTTTGCAGAAAATAAGAGTACAAAGAGAACAAAGAAGTGTAAAACAGGAAATAACCAAACGTAGAATAGGTCGATATAGTGTACTCCAAATTTACAAATATAAGATATGCGACAAAAGGGAAAATTACAAAACGTGCACAAAGGACAGAGATCGGAAGAAATCGACAGTGAATGAAGTGTTTGTTTTAGTTGTCTTTAGATTGACTCATTGTATTCTACTCCACTCCACTTTCAGATTACCCGAGAAGACGTAAATACAGACCAGAAGGAAGACGTGAGTAGATTTCATCAGACAATTATTCATGTCACTGTTTAATCCGTGCATACACTGATCATTCAGCTGCTTCACAATCAGTCACCAGCATCCATCGAACACCTACTGACATTCACTCTGTTTTACATTGTGTTTCAAAGAGACACCAACCTGTTCCATATGGAAGTATGTTTGTGATTTCCTCTGTCAACTGATTCCTGTTCACTTTATTGTGGTGAACTCGACGATGTGGATGGATGGATGGATTTGTGGTGTTCCGTGTGATGTTTCGTCGGTCAAATTGTATTTCGCACAATATGCGTTAGTCAATCGAGTTGTGTGTGTTGGAAGACTCGATCGCACAACTTGGATAATGTGGATTTCCTGCTGAATGTGTGCATCGACATTTGAACTAATGAACAGCACTTATGAGATTCCAGTGGAATCTGACTGATTATCGAGTGGTCATGTATAAATGATCAGTGGAATGGAGGAACCTCTCTATTCCGAACATTTGAATGCCTCGATCTCGCATACGAACTCACATGGTCAATAGGTTCAATGCAGTTTCCGATATACACAATTTCTTGCGATTGCTTCATCAAATCACCGATGATCTTGCTCACATTTGATCGTCCTCATCTCTCTCTCTCAATCTCTCTCTCTGTCTCTCTCTCTCTCTCTCTGACTTTCAGGATCGCGCGATTACAGCCCACGTTCAGGTGATTGTTCAATTTCATTTCCACTTTGTATCACACATATTCATTTGACGAGTGCTATCACAACTGTGGTGATTATTTTCACACTAGTGTATTTGTGAGAATTGTGTCCACTCACTTGATCATGACATCAGTGGCGACAGTAGGAATGATGACATAATCGGTATGGTTGAGAGACATCGGATGCAATCGACAGTGAATGAAGTGTTTGTTTTAGTTGTCTTTAGATTGACTCATTGTATTCTACTCCACTCCACTTTCAGATTACCCGAGAAGACGTAAATACAGACCAGAAGGAAGACGTGAGTAGATTTCATCAGACAATTATTCATGTCACTGTTTAATCCGTGCATACACTGATCATTCAGCTGCTTCACAATCAGTCACCAGCATCCATCGAACACCTACTGACATTCACTCTGTTTTACATTGTGTTTCAAAGAGACACCAACCTGTTCCATATGGAAGTATGTTTGTGATTTCCTCTGTCAACTGATTCCTGTTCACTTTATTGTGGTGAACTCGACGATGTGGATGGATGGATGGATTTGTGGTGTTCCGTGTGATGTTTCGTCGGTCAAATTGTATTTCGCACAATATGCGTTAGTCAATCGAGTTGTGTGTGTTGGAAGACTCGATCGCACAACTTGGATAATGTGGATTTCCTGCTGAATGTGTGCATCGACATTTGAACTAATGAACAGCACTTATGAGATTCCAGTGGAATCTGACTAATTATCGAGTGGTCATGTATAAATGATCAGTGGAATGGAGGAACCTCTCTATTCCGAACATTTGAATGCCTCGATCTCGCATACGAACTCACATGGTCAATAGGTTCAATGCAGTTTCCGATATACACAATTTCTTGCGATTGCTTCATCAAATCACCGATGATCTTGCTCACATTTGATCGTCCTCATCTCTCTCTCTCAATCTCTCTCTCTGTCTCTCTCTCTCTCTGACTTTCAGGATCGCGCGATTACAGCCCACGTTCAGGTGATTGTTCAATTTCATTTCCACTTTGTATCACACATATTCATTTGACGAGTGCTATCACAACTGTGGTGATTATTTTCACACTAGTGTATTTGTGAGAATTGTGTCCACTCACTTGATCATGACATCAGTGGCGACAGTAGGAATGATGACATAATCGGTATGGTTGAGAGACATCGGATGCAATCGACAGTGAATGAAGTGTTTGTTTTAGTTGTCTTTAGATTGACTCATTGTATTCTACTCCACTCCACTTTCAGATTACCCGAGAAGACGTAAATACAGACCAGAAGGAAGACGTGAGTAGATTTCATCAGACAATTATTCATGTCACTGTTTAATCCGTGCATACACTGATCATTCAGCTGCTTCACAATCAGTCACCAGCATCCATCGAACACCTACTGACATTCACTCTGTTTTACATTGTGTTTCAAAGAGACACCAACCTGTTCCATATGGAAGTATGTTTGTGATTTCCTCTGTCAACTGATTCCTGTTCACTTTATTGTGGTGAACTCGACGATGTGGATGGATGGATGGATTTGTGGTGTTCCGTGTGATGTTTCGTCGGTCAAATTGTATTTCGCACAATATGCGTTAGTCAATCGAGTTGTGTGTGTTGGAAGACTCGATCGCACAACTTGGATAATGTGGATTTCCTGCTGAATGTGTGCATCGACATTTGAACTAATGAACAGCACTTATGAGATTCCAGTGGAATCTGACTGATTATCGAGTGGTCATGTATAAATGATCAGTGGAATGGAGGAACCTCTCTATTCCGAACATTTGAATGCCTCGATCTCGCATACGAACTCACATGGTCAATAGGTTCAATGCAGTTTCCGATATACACAATTTCTTGCGATTGCTTCATCAAATCACCGATGATCTTGCTCACATTTGATCGTCCTCATCTCTCTCTCTCTCTCTCTCTCTGACTTTCAGGATCGCGCGATTACAGCCCACGTTCAGGTGATTGTTCATTTCATTTCCACTTTGTATCACACATGTTCATTTGACGAGTGCTATCACAACTGTGGTGATTATTTTCACACTAGTGTATTTGTGAGAATCCTGTCCACTCACTTGATCATGACATCAGTGGCGACAGTAGGAATGATGACATAATCGGTATGGTTGAGAGACATCGGATGCAATCGACAGTGAATGAAGTGTTTGTTTTAGTTGTCTTTAGATTGACTCATTGTATTCTACTCCACTCCACTTTCAGATTACCCGAGAAGACGTAAATACAGACCAGAAGGAAGACGTGAGTAGATTTCATCAGACAATTATTCATGTCACTGTTTAATCCGTGCATACACTGATCATTCAGCTGCTTCACAATCAGTCACCAGCATCCATCGAACACCTACTGACATTCACTCTGTTTTACATTGTGTTTCAAAGAGACACCAACCTGTTCCATATGGAAGTATGTTTGTGATTTCCTCTGTCAACTGATTCCTGTTCACTTTATTGTGGTGAACTCGACGATGTGGATGGATGGATGGATTTGTGGTGTTCCGTGTGATGTTTCGTCGGTCAAATTGTATTTCGCACAATATGCGTTAGTCAATCGAGTTGTGTGTGTTGGAAGACTCGATCGCACAACTTGGATAATGTGGATTTCCTGCTGAATGTGTGCATCGACATTTGAACTAATGAACAGCACTTATGAGATTCCAGTGGAATCTGACTAATTATCGAGTGGTCATGTATAAATGATCAGTGGAATGGAGGAACCTCTCTATTCCGAACATTTGAATGCCTCGATCTCGCATACGAACTCACATGGTCAATAGGTTCAATGCAGTTTCCGATATACACAATTTCTTGCGATTGCTTCATCAAATCACCGATGATCTTGCTCACATTTGATCGTCCTCATCTCTCTCTCTCAATCTCTCTCTCTGTCTCTCTCTCTCTCTCTGACTTTCAGGATCGCGCGATTACAGCCCACGTTCAGGTGATTGTTCAATTTCATTTCCACTTTGTATCACACATATTCATTTGACGAGTGCTATCACAACTGTGGTGATTATTTTCACACTAGTGTATTTGTGAGAATTGTGTCCACTCACTTGATCATGACATCAGTGGCGACAGTAGGAATGATGACATAATCGGTATGGTTGAGAGACATCGGATGCAATCGACAGTGAATGAAGTGTTTGTTTTAGTTGTCTTTAGATTGACTCATTGTATTCTACTCCACTCCACTTTCAGATTACCCGAGAAGACGTAAATACAGACCAGAAGGAAGACGTGAGTAGATTTCATCAGACAATTATTCATGTCACTGTTTAATCCGTGCATACACTGATCATTCAGCTGCTTCACAATCAGTCACCAGCATCCATCGAACACCTACTGACATTCACTCTGTTTTACATTGTGTTTCAAAGAGACACCAACCTGTTCCATATGGAAGTATGTTTGTGATTTCCTCTGTCAACTGATTCCTGTTCACTTTATTGTGGTGAACTCGACGATGTGGATGGATGGATGGATTTGTGGTGTTCCGTGTGATGTTTCGTCGGTCAAATTGTATTTCGCACAATATGCGTTAGTCAATCGAGTTGTGTGTGTTGGAAGACTCGATCGCACAACTTGGATAATGTGGATTTCCTGCTGAATGTGTGCATCGACATTTGAACTAATGAACAGCACTTATGAGATTCCAGTGGAATCTGACTAATTATCGAGTGGTCATGTATAAATGATCAGTGGAATGGAGGAACCTCTCTATTCCGAACATTTGAATGCCTCGATCTCGCATACGAACTCACATGGTCAATAGGTTCAATGCAGTTTCCGATATACACAATTTCTTGCGATTGCTTCATCAAATCACCGATGATCTTGCTCACATTTGATCGTCCTCATCTCTCTCTCTCTCTCTCTCTCTGACTTTCAGGATCGCGCGATTACAGCCCACGTTCAGGTGATTGTTCAATTTCATTTCCACTTTGTATCACACATGTTCATTTGACGAGTGCTATCACAACTGTGGTGATTATTTTCACACTAGTGTATTTGTGAGAATCCTGTCCACTCACTTGATCATGACATCAGTGGCGACAGTAGGAATGATGACATAATCGGTATGTTTGAGAGACATCGGATGCAATCGACAGTGAATGAAGTGTTTGTTTTAGTTGTCTTTAGATTGACTCATTGTATTCTACTCCACTCCACTTTCAGATTACCCGAGAAGACGTAAATACAGACCAGAAGGAAGACGTGAGTAGATTTCATCAGACAATTATTCATGTCACTGTTTAATCCGTGCATACACTGATCATTCAGCTGCTTCACAATCAGTCACCAGCATCCATCGAACACCTACTGACATTCACTCTGTTTTACATTGTGTTTCAAAGAGACACCAACCTGTTCCATATGGAAGTATGTTTGTGATTTCCTCTGTCAACTGATTCCTGTTCACTTTATTGTGGTGAACTCGACGATGTGGATGGATGGATGGATTTGTGGTGTTCCGTGTGATGTTTCGTCGGTCAAATTGTATTTCGCACAATATGCGTTAGTCAATCGAGTTGTGTGTGTTGGAAGACTCGATCGCACAACTTGGATAATGTGGATTTCCTGCTGAATGTGTGCATCGACATTTGAACTAATGAACAGCACTTATGAGATTCCAGTGGAATCTGACTAATTATCGAGTGGTCATGTATAAATGATCAGTGGAATGGAGGAACCTCTCTATTCCGAACATTTGAATGCCTCGATCTCGCATACGAACTCACATGGTCAATAGGTTCAATGCAGTTTCCGATATACACAATTTCTTGCGATTGCTTCATCAAATCACCGATGATCTTGCTCACATTTGATCGTCCTCATCTCTCTCTCTCAATCTCTCTCTCTGTCTCTCTCTCTCTCTCTGACTTTCAGGATCGCGCGATTACAGCCCACGTTCAGGTGATTGTTCAATTTCATTTCCACTTTGTATCACACATATTCATTTGACGAGTGCTATCACAACTGTGGTGATTATTTTCACACTAGTGTATTTGTGAGAATTGTGTCCACTCACTTGATCATGACATCAGTGGCGACAGTAGGAATGATGACATAATCGGTATGGTTGAGAGACATCGGATGCAATCGACAGTGAATGAAGTGTTTGTTTTAGTTGTCTTTAGATTGACTCATTGTATTCTACTCCACTCCACTTTCAGATTACCCGAGAAGACGTAAATACAGACCAGAAGGAAGACGTGAGTAGATTTCATCAGACAATTATTCATGTCACTGTTTAATCCGTGCATACACTGATCATTCAGCTGCTTCACAATCAGTCACCAGCATCCATCGAACACCTACTGACATTCACTCTGTTTTACATTGTGTTTCAAAGAGACACCAACCTGTTCCATATGGAAGTATGTTTGTGATTTCCTCTGTCAACTGATTCCTGTTCACTTTATTGTGGTGAACTCGACGATGTGGATGGATGGATGGATTTGTGGTGTTCCGTGTGATGTTTCGTCGGTCAAATTGTATTTCGCACAATATGCGTTAGTCAATCGAGTTGTGTGTGTTGGAAGACTCGATCGCACAACTTGGATAATGTGGATTTCCTGCTGAATGTGTGCATCGACATTTGAACTAATGAACAGCACTTATGAGATTCCAGTGGAATCTGACTAATTATCGAGTGGTCATGTATAAATGATCAGTGGAATGGAGGAACCTCTCTATTCCGAACATTTGAATGCCTCGATCTCGCATACGAACTCACATGGTCAATAGGTTCAATGCAGTTTCCGATATACACAATTTCTTGCGATTGCTTCATCAAATCACCGATGATCTTGCTCACATTTGATCGTCCTCATCTCTCTCTCTCAATCTCTCTCTCTCTCTCTGACTTTCAGGATCGCGCGATTACAGCCCACGTTCAGGTGATTGTTCAATTTCATTTCCACTTTGTATCACACATGTTCATTTGACGAGTGCTATCACAACTGTGGTGATTATTTTCACACTAGTGTATTTGTGAGAATTGTGTCCACTCACTTGATCATGACATCAGTGGCGACAGTAGGAATGATGACATAATCGGTATGGTTGAGAGACATCGGATGCAATCGACAGTGAATGAAGTGTTTGTTTTAGTTGTCTTTAGATTGACTCATTGTATTCTACTCCACTCCACTTTCAGATTACCCGAGAAGACGTAAATACAGACCAGAAGGAAGACGTGAGTAGATTTCATCAGACAATTATTCATGTCACTGTTTAATCCGTGCATACACTGATCATTCAGCTGCTTCACAATCAGTCACCAGCATCCATCGAACACCTACTGACATTCACTCTGTTTTACATTGTGTTTCAAAGAGACACCAACCTGTTCCATATGGAAGTATGTTTGTGATTTCCTCTGTCAACTGATTCCTGTTCACTTTATTGTGGTGAACTCGACGATGTGGATGGATGGATGGATTTGTGGTGTTCCGTGTGATGTTTCGTCGGTCAAATTGTATTTCGCACAATATGCGTTAGTCAATCGAGTTGTGTGTGTTGGAAGACTCGATCGCACAACTTGGATAATGTGGATTTCCTGCTGAATGTGTGCATCGACATTTGAACTAATGAACAGCACTTATGAGATTCCAGTGGAATCTGACTAATTATCGAGTGGTCATGTATAAATGATCAGTGGAATGGAGGAACCTCTCTATTCCGAACATTTGAATGCCTCGATCTCGCATACGAACTCACAATTGACT